>JAVSCE010021666.1:0-541174 GCA_032199065.1 Smutsia gigantea | reverse complement strand
ACATGAGGGACTCACTGAACCATTCCACAGCTTTGATCTTCATCTCTTCAGTCGAACAAAATCTTAGGAAATACTCAGTCTTGGTTATTAGGAAGTCTTTTACTATTCCACTGGGTTACTGAAGAAACCTGGACTTGCGCAATTATCTATGAAGATCTCATGGCAACTGTCAGAGTTAATGCAATAGAAAAACGTATGCCTAGAGGTTCCTGTTTTGTTAGACATAGAGAGTGATTACGGCAGAACTTCAAATCAATTCAAAGAATTATTAGAATAAGAATAATGGAAAATTGCTCTAGTGAGTAAAGAGCAAAAGAGGGAAGACACATTCATTTTGTTGCTGTTGTTTTTTAGCTTGGCTTTGCATACAACGGAGAAACACTTGGAGTCTAAATAACTTAACTTTGAATATTAGACTAGAAACCCTGAACCCACAATGGGGCTCTAACTGGTCACTTTCACATGAGCCGACACACACAGAGGCAAAAATGAAATGTGCCACTAATCACGCCTGCGTGCGCTCCTGCTTTTCACTCACTTGTCACTCCTACTTTTCCCAACCAGCTGTCTATGTGACTGATCTACATGAGTCCACGGTACAGACCGTGGGGCTTCTACTGGGATTAGGAAAATATGCTGGATTCTTCACAACCACAATAAGAAGCTGGAGCTGGATCTATTATGGTTAACTAATAGTAACTTAGAGAATAATTCCTTTCTCCATTTGGAGAAACTAATTAACTAATAATCCCCTATGATCTACAGGATTAGCCACTGCCTGCAGTGAACCCTTGATCATCCTACATTTTCTCGTTGATCAAACGGTGACAACTTATCTGGAAACACAGTTAGTTCCCTTGTCTTTCATCTTACTGTTGCCCCAGCTGACATGTGGGAACTCACATAACTGGGTGTCCATCTTATTCGTTGATGCAGTGCACGATGGAGAACCCCAACAATGGGTTTGGTGTTAAGATACAAAGAAAAGCCTGGATCCACTGTGAGACTCTCCAGTGCCCACGGACAGACCAAAAACTATGATGTCAAGAAAGGAAATAAGCTCATGGGAGGAAGGCCATACGCATGCACCAAGGACAAACTGGGACAAAGGTAGCTTCTTCTGTCTCTCACAATGTTTCCATTTCTTGCCACAAAGTGTGGGCTTCCATGAGAGCAGGAAAGAGGAGGAAGCCAGGTCAGGAGAGAGCTGGGATATTAGAAAGCTTGGGTGAAATAAAGCTTTGATATATTTAACTGGTAAGCCTCATGACATCATTAAGTCATTAATTTATGTATTCAATGAATATTTATTTATTAAGCACTATATATTACACACTCTAAGTACTTGGGTGAAACAGTGAACCAGTCAACAATCTTTGCCCTGAGCTTATATACTAATTGGCAGTGGACAATAAACATAACAAATAATAAATAAGTGATGGAGTATATCAGAAGGTAATTAATTCTTAGGGAGAAAACGTCAAGTCAGGAAGGTGGGAATGAGAGGATTTGAAATCCTGAACACAGTGGTCATGGAAGCATCATGAGGTGATGATATTCGGAAGTTTGAAGAAACAAACCCTGTAGAGAGCTGAGGCGAATATTCCAGGCAGACCAAAGAGTCCATGCAAAGGCCTAGAGGTCCGAGTGAGCCTTTGTATTCAATGTATAGTAAGGGCAGGGCTGGAACTAGCTTGAGGTGAGTGGAGCATTTGAGAAAAAAATTAAGAGAATATTAAAAACTCAGTAATTAAGATGAATAATATTTTAATGCAATATTAAAAAAAATAAGGTCAATGCAAAAAAAATCCATACTGACCAAAATATCAAAATTTTAAATAAGACAGAATCTGACCCTTCCCTTGAACAACCCCTCTTCATTCTTCTGGTTCCATAAAATTTATTTACAAACACAGGTGGCCAGTCTGTGGGTCATAGTTTGCCAACCTTATCTCGTTACTATTGCACTTATCATTTGTCCTGATTACTGAGTGCTTTAGCAACCCTTCAGTTTTGCACCTGAGTGCCACACTTGCCTCGTGCTGGTCCCCACCCTGCAAAGGAGGCCAGCATGGCTGCAGAGGAGCGAGCAAAAGGACAGCAGGAGGAGGAGAGGGTGGAAGGGCTCCTGGAACTACATCTCATGGGGCCATGAGCCATTTTAAGGACTCTGCCTTTCATCGAAGTGAAATACACCCCATTGGAGGGTTTTAAACAGAAAAGCCACCTGATCTCCACCTATGTGTTTCAGATGATGAATAAAAAGGGGAGAAACAAGGAGAATGATTAGGAGGATGTTTCTAAAAATCCAGATGGGAGACAGCAGTGGCTCGGACCACAGTGCTTTCATGAAGTAGTAACAAGTGGTCAGATTCTGGACATATTTTGGAGATAGACCTGACATGCTTTGTGTAGTATTGGACAGGTGGTTTGAGATGGAAAGAAAGAACGATTTGAGTGCTTTCACCAGATGACCCAGAAAGATGGAGCAGCCATTATCAGAGAAATGCTGTCTGTGGCGAGGCCTGGGGGAGTGGGCCATGCCTTTAGTTTTGAACATTTTAGGTTTGAGGTCTCCGTGAGCTGACCAAAGACAGATACTGAGTGAGCAGGTGACATATGAGTATGAAGTTATGGTACAGATTTCATCTCAAAATACAAATATGGACATCAACTTGAAATATGAATGAGTTCTTCCCCTCCTCCACTAGCAGATACTGAAGCCATTTCTTCTGTGAACTAGAAGTGAGAAACACTTTATAGGGAGTATATATCTTCATGAAATAGGGTTATGTTAATGTCCATTTTTTCAAGATTCTTCAGTGGTCTAGGAGTTTGTTTAGAAACAAAAGAAACTAGATTCTGTAATATGAAATACCTTTGGTGGAATCTCTGTTTCCATGGAAGCTTTACTTCTTAGCATTTTTTTTCTATTTAAAGATTGGCAATGTGTTTTAAACTAGAGACTTCCCAAAACCTTGATGACATTTTCTGCCAATAGGTAACATGCTAACAGAATTACAATGGAATTAAACATCACTTGGGAAACACTGGAAAGAGAGAAAAAACTCTTCCCTGAGTTATTTATTTAACATAAAGATCTATCATTTCATATTGGTCTCCAATAAATTGTAATAAATTTTTGAGCCCATCTGAGTGTTTATGATTATACAAATATGGCCACTTATGTTGGGCTGATTTTCAAAGTTAAGTTATACACTGTGTCTACTATTTCAAAGTGTAAAAATCACATAGCAGGCTAAGATGACAAGTTCCTATGGCAAACCACCTAAGTAGCCTTTCTGGGCTAAGGTGAATTATTTGACCTACTCTTTCATAACCAGGTCTAGTGTTTTGACTTCTAATAAGGAACAAGAGTGCATGTAGCAAACTATCCATGCTACTTGTTAAATTTAAACCTGCATAATGACAAAGTCCCCCTGACAAAAATGATCAGCTCCTGTCCTGGTAAGATTCAAGACCACGGATCACCAGTTTGAGCTTTTAGCTTAGCTTTTCAATAGCAAATCACATTCACTGTAGTGTGGTTTATGGTTCTGTGTAGATCTTCTTATTAATTAATGCCATTTGCCCTTGTTTTGTTTCATTGATTAAAGTAAGAACCTAACTGTCAGTATCAGATGAAAAGAGCACTCTTTGTTGTCCTATTTCACTCAAAAATAGAAATACACTGTTTCTATACTAGGAAGTTCTGCCATAGAAAAAAATGTTAGGTTTTTCTAATTAAGCTTTTCAATAGAAAGGCATAGTTTCTAATCAAATCCATATTATTCTGTAATTTCATATCCTATTCAGTTGTCTTTATAGTTGCACTTCAAGTGTTAAAACATCTTTTACTCTTCTCTATATTATTGTTCTGGATTTTATAAACTAATAAAAGTACAACAAAATTCAATAAAGAGAATGTGGAATACACAGAACATATTAAATGTTTATTTAATCAGACATGTATTTTAAATACTTGATGAAATCTAATATTTTATGATGCTAATGTTCTATCATTTCTCTAGTACTGCTCTGAAAAGATTACTATTTTAAGAAAAGTGAGTTGGCTTAGAGAGATAAGAAATGCTTTTACTCCATATAACATTTATTGCAGACATAGCTAAGAGTAATGCTGACTTTGAGCAATGGATTTTAAAACATTTACTTCTCAAAGTCTTCTTAAACCATGAAGATAGCTAGTGTTACTTAATAAGATAAAAATTAAAGATAAATATTCCTTAACTCAAGTCAAAACATAAAACAAAAAGCCTAACTTAGGAAACCATTAAAAATCAACAAAATTAGACTTGCAAACATTCTAGTAAAACATATGCTAAACTGTTTTTTAAAGACATACTGAATATTCATTGAATTATAATTCATGATTTTAATTTCTACAATAACTGCATTAAAAATGAGAAAATAAGGGAACAACAGATCATAAGCTGTTGTTTTGAATTAAGAAGGCATAAGCAAAAGATAACAGTAACAATACAGTACAAATCATCAACCAGATTCTGAGAGCTATTTTGGGAGAGTATTTTCTATGAGAGGCAGTTGGAGTCAAGATAGACATGAAGACTCAATGAAACCTAAATGTAAATGATAAAACCATGGACAAAAGCCTTGAAGGAAAACGCTTTCCCCATTGAGGGATGATTTGTACTGGCCTCCAGGTGTAATATTATGTGCACTGATGAGCCGATCAACAGAACAGAACTACCCAGCTGTAATCAAGAGTGATTGATGGTTGGGACAAAAAAGTTGATTATCATGACAAGTTCGCTGATGCAGAGAAAATAAGCTCTGCTTGGGAAATGGATAAAACCTGTTCAGAGACCTACCTTCTGAAACCTTATTTATAAAGGAATCTAAAAGGAGGTTTAAAGTTACTGATGAAACTGATATGCTGATAAACGTGATAAGAATAAATTTGCCATCCACCGATATCCAGAGATTTCCTATGTTAGGAATTTAAAAGCTCATTTAGGCCCAATAAAAAGTAAACTACATATGCTCAATGTTACCTGTGTGATTCTTAAAAGCAATCTTTCTGCTTTTAAGATGGACCCAGGGAATTAAACTTTCATAGCACACCACGCCTCCAATTGCCCTCCTCAGCTCCCTCCTCACTAGGAATGAGTTCCCCAAATGACTGCAACCTTTACCACTATCAGATTCAATTAACATCAAAACATAGATTTGGACTGAGACAACAGACTCCAGAGGCAGTATTTTGCATTTAAAATGAGGTTTGGCAGCTTGGAAAAGGTGAATCTGGGCCAGAATGTTGGGTGTTAAGTACAGTGTTCTAAAACAGTAGCTGGGTTATGCAAAGAGCCATAGAATATGAAGGAATACAGCCATCTTTTCAAGTTCTGGTTCAATGTCACAGAAGAAATCCCAGCACCATAATCCAAATGTAATGTGCAAAGCATAGCATGCCTGGTACAATTTCAGTACCCTTAAACCCACTGTAAATTCAAATAACCACTCCTATACTAGTTGTCATAGGAAATATTTAGTGTGAAAAAGGTAAAAGGAATGGGTAGGTTCATTTCATCTATATAGAGATCATTGGCCATGTAGACCCTTAAGAAAGCAAATGTATTTCATCACAATTACTTTAGTTGATACAAAGAATGTGACGCAGCAGCAGAGAAAGAGAACAGTGACTATTAAGAAAGGTAGGACACAAAGGGTCACAAAAAACCAAACTGACACAAGAACAGGCACTAATATGAATTACCTTGTGTTCAAATTCCTTTGCTCCTCTGCCCAGGAACAAATCACTCTACTGTCCTAGTTTCCAGGGCTATGGGGAAACTGATGATTTATTAAACGCTGAAGGAAGCTTTACTGAAATACAACAAAAAGGACAAGGAGCCTGATACACAGGGACTACTGAGCATGGAAAGGGATGAACAGATTTTATTTTTGAGACTTTTAGTTGTCGGTGATCATTAATCCAGTTTCCACATTTGTTTTCTACAAGTATTGTTAGTGTCTTAGTAATATTTTGAGGTGTGTATATAGTTGTAAAAAGAGATAGAGAACAATTAATGAAGTTTATATTATGTGTACCAAGCAGTTTCTGGGCACCTGAGTTACACCAAGGATTTTATTCCATGGCTAATAAAGATTTCATTAAACAGTGATGAGTTTGCTGGTGGGATCTGCAGAGTATAATAATAAAATTAAAGTTGGAGATTTTCGACTATACTGATTTTTTGGTATTGGCGAACAAACCAAAATTCCGAGGTGGCTATAAGGCAAGCTTTCAAACTCATGTGAATTTGTTCTGTGTTCTGCTCAAGTCTAATTCCACTTATTCAATCCTCTTTTAAGTCATGTGAATTTTCATTTTGAGGTTTTAGGGAACTAGTTGCTTAGGATATGAATCCTGAATTGCTGAGGGATCAGGCTGGAGAAAGGCGACTTAAAGTTTTGATTTAATCAAAATGCAGCAATTCTTCTAAATGCCTTAGTGAAGCTGAAACTTAGGCGATCGTAGAGGTTCCAGTGTCTACCTCCATTTCCTTGTTAAAGCAAGACGAAAAATGTCTGTGGTTTTGAGCACTTCATCCACTTTTAATTCAACATTTATTGGGTGATACCTAAGACTTGTAGAACTTCCCTCACATTAACAAGCTTCTTGTCTCAGTTCTTGAGATGCGTGGATAACTTTTAGTTCATTTAACTGGAAATGAACCTCTGGCTTCACATTGTACCCTCCCTTTTACGTTCTGTCCTTTCCTGCTCTGCCTATGCTTATCTTGCCTCTCAAACTCTTTGCTTTCAAAAGGTAGCATGTGATGAAACAGACTGAGCACAGATTCTCTCTTGCCCCCTTCAAAACTTACAATAGTATTGCCCTTTAAGTGTTCTCAATTTTGAAATGTGTTCCTATATTCTAGCAATCTGTACTACTAGCAATCTAGCAATGAACGTCCTACTGGTATCAATCTTGATTAAATTCTGTATTGTGTATAGAACTTTTGTAACCAATTGTTCTAGCTGAAAACCATCAGCTGATGCCAAGGTGTGTCTCAAAAATAAATTTCTGTTAGGGCATGTCACCTGATATGATCAATAAAAACACTGCTAGGATTTAAGAGCCCTGTTTCCAGTCCTGTCAGCTGTTTCAACAGCTTAGAGACCTTGAAAGAGTCAACTAATAAACATTCTGGCCTTTGGTTTTCTCATTGATATGATCTATAAAATGGACAGAATGATTGCTTGGACATCTCTTAAGTCTGAATTAATACACAGTTCTCTGAGGGGCTTGCAGTACTCCATAGAAATATAAATATCTCTTACTGAAGATTATGTACACATCTACTTGCCGTATCTAAAATCAACTTTCTCTTCCTAGAGAAATGGTCAAATTTTCCATGTCTAGGAGAACTTGACTAAAGTGAATTTTATTATTTTGTTTTTCTTTGTTTAAGAAGAGAAGAATCCCAGAGAAAATGGACTCTTTCACAGAAATTTCTCTATTTTCAGTCCCTCACCCTTCATTCCATCCATGGATGAAACTCTGGAATATCAAAGCTGTCCTAATTTTGAGGTGTGTATATAGTTGTAAAAAGAGATAGAGAACAATTAATGCAGTTTATATTATGTGTACCAAGCAATTTCTGGGCACCTGGGTTACACCAAGGATTTTATTCCGTGGCTAATAAAGATTTCATTAAACAGTGAAGAGTTTGCTGGTGGGATGGGAAATATTCAGGAATAATAGTAAAATTAAAGTTGGAGATTTTCGACTATACTGATTTTTTGGTTTTGGCGAACAAACTAAAATTCCAAGGTGGCTATAAGGCAAGCTTTCAAACTCATGTGAATTTGTTCTGTGTTCTGCTCAAGTCTAATTCCACTTATTCAGAGTCTGAAATGTCTCAATGTCATTTTATTTTAAAAAGCTTGCCAAAGAGGCACATTGCTTAACTAGACTCCTGTGCTCCCAATGAGCTCATGTTCTCCAGAAATCTCTAGCAACCAGACCCACTATTTCTTGCTTGATCATTCTGTACAAGTTCCATCTTCTGAGAATCCCTGGAAGAGCTGGAATTCAAGAACGGAATTCAATTCCAGTCAAGAAGTAGAAGCTAGTGAAACTGAGAGACGAAATGGGGCCCAAACGCACACTCAGAGTATAAGCACTTCAAAACAGACATCCCTGCCGCTTGTTTCAAATGCAGCCACAACCTACAGTCCATCTCCACACCTTCCAGAGCTATCTCCACACACAGCCCGAAAGCCCAAATAAACCTCAGCAGGAGCCAGACTTGTCTCCTTGCTTAGGGAATGGCCCTGCCACAGAACTGCTTTTGAAGAAGAACATGCACCCAGCTGGGCAGGCCACAGTGCGCAGGCCAAAACTCTCAGCAGCTCAGAGTCCTCCGTCTAACGGAGGACAACACACTCCTAAGAAACAGAGGTTTGAAAGTTGCTTGAAATTTAATTTATAACTGGGTCCCCTGAAATATCCTTTCGATATAGCAGCAGCAATGGACTTAAACAGGTTGAGAGTTTTTAATAAATGCAGTTTTGCCAGGCACAAATTGTGCCTGTAGTTTTTAAAAGGAAAAAGGTGAAGAGTTATTAGCGGTGAGAACCTCCAATCAACACAGAAATCCATTAAATACAGACACTTTCAACAGGGTAGATCCCTTCGAGTACTTTTCTTAAAGATGGTTATGTTCAAGCTTCTACATTTCTCATGAAGTAATTTAACATTGAGAGAACACTTGTAATTGAGACGTTCAAATGGAATTTTTAATTTGGGACAAAATAACGCAGTTTAAAAGCCACATAGGATAGCATATGCAACAACTTCTGTTTTCCTTTATAAAATTTAAGCCTGCTTATAAAGCAGATTTGGAAAATAAAAGTAGAAAGAGTAAATAAAAGAATGGTTCTTCAACTCCAGTACAACCACCATTACTAGTTCTTGTTTTCCTCTCCATCTAGGCAGTATTTCCTTCAAACATCAGCCTCCGCAAATAATGTTGATTTAAATGCTTAAATGTGTGCCTTAAGACATGCTATTAAGAAAGTTTAATTATCTAATTTGGCCATTGGTAGGAAAAAAACATTCCTATTAGCATCTCCTTTATTATATTGGAACATCCGGTGGTTCAAGTTCTGACAGAGCTACGAATTAAAGTGGGATATATTGTTCAGTTTCACCACATTGCCAAGAATGTGAGTGAACGCTCATGGGTAAGCCTACTCAGTGCCATAAGGGAGGGGGCCTCGGGCCCTCTCTCCAGGTGACAGCCTGACTGGACAGGAAGACCACAGATCTCCGGCCTTCCATTTAGGGTCCGCTGGAACCTGTGGATGAACTTGCTGCTCCACCTGAACCAGACGAGGCAGAAACAGCCAAGATGTGACCCTGTGTGGCCAGCAACTGGCAGGGAGCCACGGATAAGTCGTCTGCCCTTTCCACACCTTTGTTCCCATGCGTGAAATGAGTCAAAGTTTTCTTCTGTCTCTATCATTTTATGAAATGCTCTTGGGAAGTTAACCACAGTGACTCTTAGATGCTATTTTATGATTCCCTAGTTAAGGGCCTGAGATCTTATTTCCCATTTTGTACATAGTCATTGTATAATCATTCTTTTAATGATAATTCATTTAATAATCTTACATCATGCTGACTCAGCTATAAATTGTCTCTCCAAGGCATACTTACTAACTTGCCCAGCCTAATGATAATTCATGCTTATTTTAAGGTGCTGATAAAATAATTGGACAAATTAAAACCTTTCAGTTTTTAATTGGAAACTTTTTTGTAAAACCCTGTGTATATTTCATATAAATGTCCAGAAGAAATTTTGTAAAGAAAAGGGTAAAAACTTGAGAAAGCAACTGATTTAAAGTGCATACAACATAACGTGCCATTTACAAAGGTATCTTTGGGGCAAAAAATGGAAAATGTACTCTACAGGAAACATGTATGGTGTAACACAATAACTACGGAGTTTATAAGATGAAGGGTTAAAAAATAAATAAAAGCTTAGAGGGAAAGGAAATTGAATTTTCATGATGCAGGGATGAAAAGAATTACAAACTATTATTTTCATTGGAAGGGTAAGAAGCTTTGAAATGAAAAAAGGTTCATAAGGCAGAAGTACTTTCCTATGTGATAGAGGATTCAACCAAACATACAAGTGAATTACAGTGTTACTTTTCCTAAATCATTCTAGGTTTAAGAATGGAAATAGGAAGATAAATTCCAGATTTACCTGGGAATAACAAAGAGGTAGTTGTATTAGGATTATAAAGCCTTTTTAGGGATTAAAATGATCCAATATTTTATTTTGTCTTTATTTAGATGTTATTTTCTTATATAGGGATGAATGGATGATAAATATAATTGATCTTGGCATTCAGTATTAAATATTTTAGAAAATTGGTATTTATGGACATGATCAGTCAATAAATAAGCAAATCTAATATTTCCAGCACATTAGTTCCCATATCGACATAAAACTGATACAGAGACATTTAGAAAATCTCTGAAGTTTTTACTCCTGTATTTCAATTTTGCAATAATTACATTCTGTTTGTAAACCATAGTTAAAATGTTGCTAGGTCATTTATAAACTCGGTAACATTGGGTCTTCCTATTTAAAAAAAAACAGCAATTTTAAACATTAGCACTACATAGTGAACTTACATGCAAGGTTCAAGATAAGGAAAAATGTAAGGGAAGTGAATTCACATGTGTCCGGTTTATACAGAACAACAAAACTGGACTGGGCCATTATCTGATAAATTCAAGTGGTCATGATGTTCCGTTCAAACCTAAGTCAAACATCTAAGTGAGTATTTTTGGTGGGCAGAATAATATTTAAGCCCTGATCCCTGGAAACTATGAAGAAGTTACATTACATGACAAAGGGGGTTTAGGATAGCAGATGGAATTACGTTGATAATCAACTGACTTTAAAATAGAGAAATGATCCTGGATTATCGAGACAGGCGCACTGCGATCACAAGGAGCCTGAAATAAGGACTTGGTTGGCCATTGCTGGCTTTGCAGATAGAGTGGAAGACGGAAGCTAGAAAAGGAAGGCAAGGACTCAATTCTCTCCTGGAGCCTCCATGAGGAACAAGCCCTGCAGACACCTTGGTGTTAGCCCAGTGAAACCCACTGCTGATTTCTCACCTCCAGAAGTATAGATACATTTGTGTTGTTTTAAGCAACTTCATTGGTGGTGATTTTACAGGAGTAACCATCTAGAGAATGGGCAGTTCTTTGTAACCCAGCCTGATTAGTCTAAGTCCCCCAAATACTTCAACCATTTCATTTTACCACATGCCAGACACACCTTAAAATGAAGTTGTGATCATGAGAAGCATTCCTCGCTAACAAATGTATACAAATCCCTACGTCACTGTGAAACTTCATTAGCACAATAAATTGCTATTCTCTGTCACCCAGGAAATAAAATTGTTTTAGAAAAATATACAAATGTTCTTTGTTATGTTCTTTATGTAAATGTTAATCACAGATGTAAATATGTTTCCAAAAATATTCCTGACAATATTTCTAAAGTCTTCAAACATGACTTTGATACCCCTTTAAAATCAGAAATACTCAAAAGAGAACCAAAAAAAGAGGAACTGCCTTGAAATGGTGAGTGACCATTAGCAGGGGTAGGGACCAACAGACCCAGTGGGATGTGGAGCAGAGTTTTCTTACATTTAGTGGGAGTGTGGACTCAACGAGTTCGAAGTCGCTTTCTAATTCAGTTTATAGGAATTGGTACAGAGGAAAATATTGACAGTGAAATTGTTTGCAAGAGGGGATATTTGAAATAGCCCCATGAGATGTAAGAAGGTGGCAACACGGGTCCTGGGAGACTTCTGCATCATTATGTGATAAATTCTGAAGGAAAATATCAATTCCACTTAAGAAGAAAAGGAACCAAGAAGGGCCTGCCTGAAATAAGTTACAGAACACGGTGCCTGTCCGCTGAGTATGCAGAAATGGTCGCAAGTGCGGCCACTGAATTCAGAACTCTATTATTTACATATGGGGAAGGGGCTTCTTTATCTTTTTTAACGAAAGCTGGATGAGATGATTACGTAACATTCATCACTTAAAAATATTTTTTTGTTAATTAAACTATAGTAAATTTTAAAAAATTTAAATCAAGGCACTCAGTATTAAAAAACAAAACAGAAAAACAAAAAGCACACCTTCTAATGCTGTATGTTCAGTGTGTTTTTTTTTTAAGAGCAGCAAATATTATTCAGGGGCTATTCAGGCACTCTACACTTCTCTTGTATAAACCAACAGAAGGGATGTTATAACAGTACTTGATTGTTTTATTAGTAGGTATGAATTCCTAAGACAGTAGCACTTCTTATGAAAATGAAAGTGTTCTTTATTTATGCCACATCTCTTTCCCGTGCCTGATTATCTCATACACTATCCCCCTCACCAGAGCACCAGGGGGACCTACTTGCCCAGGGAGATGGAATTCTAGCATTATCCAGAACCCAGATCTGTTTGATCATCTCCATACTGTTCATCAACTTGGGGCAGGATAATGGCACTTTGGAGGGGTTGTTTTGATAGGATGGGGCGCTCTGCTTGCCTAGGTACCAGGGTGTTCAACTCCTACTTCTTCCAAACCAACATTACCTTTCTTTTCTGTATTTCTCAGGATCAACTCCACACAAAGCAGGGTGGGAGTATTTTTTCACTAGCCAAAATTAGCTTCCCTGGCATGAATCCAGAGTGCACCCTGATCCTTAGAAACATGTATGAAAGATGTGACTAATTGTGAATAATCTGCAAAGCACTGGTCCAGTTCACACATCTCTCCCTTCTGTCATGTTCTCCACTTGTTTTATTTGCTAGGAGCTTGAGTGCCTGAGGTTTTTAGGACACCCTGCTAAATGCTAATACTTCTAGGACAGTAATTTGAGAGCTGTAACATATAATTAAGGACACAGAGGTTGCTCTGGAAGTGAGGACTACCAGGATAGGCAAAGAGAATTTATAAACTCCAAATCTAGGCCTTGAAATATAATTTGGAACCTACCTTATTTCAGAGGTGTAATTTATTAAAAGCCTCGTGGTTCCTAATTTGTATGACCTAAATTTAGCATTCCCAAGAAACTAAAAAAAAACAAAAACCCATTAAACTACAAGCATGTAAGATTTTGCATGTGTGATTTCCCATAGTAAACAACCAAACAGTTAGCTCCAAAATTAAAGCACATGAGGAGTTCAAATGTTATCTTTGAATATTGATATGCTGTTATTGGAGGAAAATGTTAAAGAAATCTCTTCTGCAAGATTAGAACAGCATAATACTTTTTTTTTTTAGTGAATACTAAATGATAAACTTACATCAGAATTAAATCTCAACTGGCAAATGTTGCACGATATGATTTGTTTTCTTCGATGAGGAAGAGGAACCCCGAATGTATGATTTATTACAGCTTTCTGAATCGGGTCCATCTGCAATGAGAAAAAAATAAAACAAACAGAAATAAAACTTGTCAGTTCCATTGGAATGTTGCCTGTTTCATTAAAGAGCCAATCTGTACAGCTTCAATCTACTGCTCACATTATAAAAACCATTTTTATTCTATGAAACGGCATTTCTACTTTCTTGGCAAATAGACAATAAGCTCAAAGCTCAGCGTGATAAGGAAATAATATATGTGCCCATTAGAGTCTGCACACTAACTGTTTTTCTCATTTAGGATCAACAATTGTCTCAGTTTGATAATCTTAAAATACAATTAAAGGGTTTATCAAAGCAAGCTATTGCAAATGCCAGCAATTTTATGCAGAACTGTGTCTATACATGCCCTTAAATGGACTTCAAAATAGACTTGGTCAGATGAGGAGCTCTGAAAATAAAGTATGAAACTTATGCAACATTAACCCTATGCTACGTACGTTTGGTACCTTTTCTACCTTAAGAATATATTACACACAATCCTGCTTTCCAAGAAGTCAAACATCAGAGCTATTAATTCATTTGAAAATCATTGATTGACCACCTAATATATAATGTTATTTTATGGACTTATTATTTGAGATTCAGAGAATTTAGGCTAGATGTCAATTCTCTCTCTACCCTATATTCCCAGGACAAGTGACACAAAAACATGTCAGCAGTCCAGTTCTGAAAAACTTAACGTCTCCTCTCCAAGCTCTGTCTGATAATCTGCATCAGTGGTTCTTAACCGTTAAAATTTTTGACCTGCTTCTTAATAGTTGTGTGACATCCTCTTTGCTTATCTATGTTTATCTATTAAGGTTGGGATGAGGTTTAAAAGTGGTCATTCATGAAATTTTTTTAGCACAGTCAGTGCTGGGCACATTAAGGAGTCAATAAATGTTGGCTTTTACGTTTTCTGTCTTGCAGGACATGAGAAGATCAAGGTTAATATGAATGTCATACTCCTAACAGTCACTGACAGCACACTATTCATTTCTCACATGGCCGAAAAACATTGCAAAATGACTTAAATGTTACATATATAGCCCCGAGTTCTGTTGAATGCCTGCAAACTTTGCAACTCTTTAATTCTCATCACATACAAAGTTCTTATGAGAGTCCACACAATGTGTTGAAATAGCTCAGATATGATTTGACACACACACACAGAAAGCTAGGACTGTGTCTGTGAGTTGATGCTCTAATATTCAGCTCCTGTGATACATTGTAGTTGGTTATTTACCCTAAGTAAATAACTGATAAATTCCACCTCCTTTAGCGTGTTTCAAATCATCAGAACTCCAGTGAATTCAATTCATAGGATCCCTTCACTGGTAGCTAGGAGGAAGTTTCTGTCTCTATTCACAACTCCTATTAGGTGGCCTAGACACTCTCAATGTACTGTTCTAAATAACGACAGTAACAGCCAAAAAAAATAATAGCACTCAGCATTTAAGTGCCTTCTACATGCTAAGCACTAGGCTAAGCGCCTTATATGTTAAACAGTTACAATGATCAAGAAGAACTTTTTTACGCTTACTTTAAATTTTTTCTTTGATGTTAATTTTGCCTGGATTCTCAATGAAAGTCTACTATCTCATTATTTTTCTGGTCACTTCCAGGTTTAACAAATTCTAGAACCCTCTTCCCCCTTACTAGTGAATTCTACTATACTTCCTTTTTAACCAGTTTTATTTAAGCATAATTTACCTAAATAAAATTTACCAATGTTAAGTGTAGAATTTGATGACATTTGACAAATATATACAGTAATACTGTTTATCACATAAAACATTTCCATTACCTGGAAGAGGTTCTTCCTTCCCCCTCTGCGATGCCTCCCACCCCAATCTCTGAACCCACGGATTTTTATCACTTACATTTTTCCTTTTCTCAAAGTTCATATAAAGGGAATCCTGCAGTATGTGATCTTTTGTGTCTGGCACCTTTCATTCAATATACTGATTTTATGATTCATCCACGTTGTTACATGTTATCTGTAGCTTATTGCTTTTTCATTACTGAGTAGTATCTCTTTGTGTGGATATACCACCATGTATTCATCCACCTGTCAGTTGATGAACGTTTGAATTGTTTCCAGTAAATTGTATACTCTTCAAATCTTATTATAGAAACCAAAGCTCATGCCTCATTTCAGTTTAGCATCCTAATCCAAACATTAAAATTTACTTAAAAATTACTCTTTTCCTTAGCTTGGAACTATTATCAGAAAATAGTATGAAAGGCTATAGGAGATGATACAGGATTCTCTCTCTCTCTCTCTCTCTCTCTATCCAAGTCCCCCACCACAACTAAGCTCCACACCTTCCTCAACCCCATCTCACCCCTATGTCCTCAGAACCAAAATGGACAAGCACAGAGCTTGAGGAGCCAGCAGCCACACAAATGTGTGAATCTGGGCTGCTTCAGTGGCCTTCATTTGGCTTCCTGGGGTCACTCTTTCGCTGCTTCAAACATGCCATTACAATGCTTCTCTGACAACAATCACAGAGATCCCTGGAGGGTAATTTCTCTTTCAGCCAATAGCTAAAGAAAAATTAAAAGCAGAAAGAGGTCACTGACTTAGAAGTAGTTGTCTCATTATGTTATATTGTATCTGATTGGTGCATAAATGGGGCCCATTTCTATCAGGGGATAAGGTGAATTATGCCTATAACCCATTTAGGATTATTGAAGTTCTCTTATAATGATGCTATGAAATAAAAATGAACTATACTTTTATATTAAAGATTCTCACTGCAAATGCAAAGTGATGAGTTATTATCATATATTGGTGAGCAGCTTATTATTTTAGTCTTTTAGTAATACCAGGGAAACAGTGGCCACATGCAATCCATATCTGTGTAGGAGGTATTTTGGAACTAGATACTTCATGTAAATGTGGTATATTCTCTAGCTTTCATTCTTATGTTTGAATTGAATGATGTTCTGGTCACTGTGACTATAAAGGCAAATTTTAAAATGCAAAGTAGTGTATACTTCTTCAGAGACAATTTTACTTCCCAGTATACTTAGAAAAAAAAAACCTAACAGGATTATGTTTTAAAAATGTATTTCACAAACTACAGTTACATCAACAAAAGTAATTTTATCACTTTAGGTATCTAGTACAACAAAATAAGTTTAATGCCTTTACTAATGAACATAAAGCATATTCACCTCTCTAATAGATGCATCTATAAATATATGTAAAACCAAGGCATCATGCAAAGGCAAAATCTAAATAGCTGTTAAATATTTACTTCTGTTGTTAAATAGTTAATTAAATGATACCACATGGTATGTAACTAAAAGTAGCATCTACTTTAACTCAGGGGACATGCACCCAGCCACTTTGATCATTTTGTCTAAGCATACCATTATTTACCATTATAATCAAACATTTTGTTCAAAAATAAAATCATATAGGTTGGTTTTTCCCCATAAACCAATAGGTCTGGTTGGTCAAAACAGTCACACCTTCTATGTGTGTGCATATTATAATTAGGAGTTTTTCCACAAAAGCAGTTTCAAGAGATGCCAATGTTTGCAGGCAAGAAAGAAAACAAGTTCTTGGGTCATCTTGGGTCAAATAAGTTGTAGGAAACTTAGGTACTGCAGCATGGACAGTCACAGCACACAATAAGATATTAATGTCCCACAATGAAAATATCTCCTTAGAATAACATATGAGATAATTTAACCAGCACTTTTGTCCTTTCTTTGTTTTTGAATTTAGCAACCTTGTTCAATGCATACAGTTTAGAAAACAGTAATCTGGGAAAAGTCATTATAAAAATATGAATAAAACGTAAAGTCTTTAGTACACAAGTATAGACACTAACCTAAAAAAACATAACACAAAGAAATCAGATCCACAAAAGCTTCAACAGAGTTCATTTAACCTATGCAGCCCTGGATTTAAAACCAAAAGATGGTACAATCTATGTTATTTTAAGACATTTTTATTTAAAACAGTATATTTTGAAAGTGAATGTTTTCAAAATATGTTATCCAACCTCCCAAAACTAACTATGGTGAAGAACGGTGTGCTACCTATTGCTATGCGTCCCTGAACTCTAGACCAAAATTCAATTTCAAACTCAGCCTATGGCTTTATTTAAAGCCAAATGAATATCTTTTTCTTCATTTTGGGCTTGAGGATCTTTGCATTTCTACCTCAGGCCTAGCTATTCCCTCACCTCCCTGCTGGGCATTCTGCTAAATTGATTTGTAAACAAGTACACAAGTGACAGCCTGGGGTACAGCTGCCACCACTCAGCTCCCCTGCTCTAGGACGTCTGCTGCACTTTCTGAGGATGGACGCTAACCGTGAGTTTGTTTCCTGCTTGAAGAGACCACCTCTCTTTCTGTTCCTATTATAATCAAGGCTTTCAGTTTTGAAATGAAAGAATAAGAACTTAAATGCCAGGAAGTTTATAAGTTCAGAAATATAAAGGTTGTCTCTTCCAGCTGGTATTTCTATGCAACAATGGCCTGTGACAATAACTGTGAAGGTTACACTTATGGGCAGTTAATGTTTTATTTTTTAATGTTTATAAGCATTATTCCTGTCCTAACAACTTACTGAGGAGCTCTTGTGTCCCCACTGCCTAGTTCACACAGCCAGTAAGTGGTGGAGGCAGGTAGACCCACAGCCTCCCACTCTGGCCCCTTGCCTCCCTCAGGTACCACAATCAAGCTTTGTGATATACATTGTCCTGGATATTTTTAACTGTGAGTTGTAACAGTATAAAGTGACCCTCATGGTTATTTCCTCAACTATGAATTAGTAAAACTTGAGTCTGTGTTATTTATATTCACACATTAGAAAACACTAATTTAAAAAATTCCTAATAATCCTTGTCCACAAATTTGTCTATTCATAAAATTTGCAATTTTTTCTTTATTCTTTAACTTTTTTAATGGACCTCTAACTTACATACAGAAAAGTACATACATCTTAAGTGTATCATTAGTTGTATTTTTTAAACATGTTCATACTCCAATGATATCACTATCCCAATAAAGATACAGAACATTTTCAGCATTCTAGAAGGCTCCTAGTCCTGCTTCTGCCCACTCAATAGCATCTAGTGGTAACCATTATTATTATATCTATTACATAGATTATTTTTGCCTGTAATTGTACTTCATAATGTAATTATATAGTATGTATTCTTGTGTTTCTGGCTTCTTTCAGTAAACATTGTGTATTTTGTTCATTTTTCATGGATATAGAGTATTCTATAATATGAACATAACACAATTGCCAATTTTACAGTTGGTGGACATTTGGGTTGTTTTCAGGTTGAATCTATTATACTAAAGCTACTATAAATATATGTGAGTGAGACTTCTGGGAAGATGGCGGCGTGAGCAGGGCGGCAGAAAGCTCCTCCCAACATCATATTTATCTACGAAAATACAGCAAATACAACTATTCCTAAAAGAGAGACCAGAATACAGAGGAAAGCGCACAGCGTGCAGCTACACCCGAGAGGACTTGGGACCCCATGAGGCGGGTAAGATATGGAGCTGTGACCTGGCGGCACCCGAGGACTCACCCAGCCCAGCACGCCGCCGGGAGGAGAGGATTCAGAGCCGGGAGGGAGTGGAAGAGCAGGTCCGTGAAATAACCAGCCCCAGCGGTCTGCGCTGGGAGCGCTGATACACATCGCGTGGTGCATTGGACATTGGAGAGGCAGAAGGGGCAGGTTTTGAGCGAGGAACACACCAGTTCCGTGCAGCCAGCGCTCCGGGAAAAGAGAAAAGCATGCGCAGTTTGTAGCGGTCTTAGAGAGGTGGGGACCCAGCGAGGGAACACCATCACCCCGGCAGGCTCAGCCCAGCAGGCTGGGAGTACTGAGGAACTTCAGATACCTTGGCTGGTGACTAAGAAAAGGGAGCTGCCACACTAAAACTTCATACAGAGAACAACAGCCTCCCATTCATTCCCGCACCAGCCAGAGATACAAAGAGCGGCACCGCCGTGGCTGTGGATTAGTGGAGCAACAGCGACACCTATAGCACGTTTAGAGAATCCACTCCAGGTGGGCCTTTTTTTCTTTTTCCCTTTCCTTTTTCTTTCTTTTCTTTCTTTCTTCTTTCTCTCTTTTCTTTCTCTTCCTTCTTTTTCTGCTTGTTTGTTTTTTTTCTTGTTTTTTTAAGTCTTAAAGAGCCAGCGGACATACATGGCACCTACTAGCGATCACTCCTATCAACATGAAAAGACAGAGGAATATGGTACAGACAAAAATCACCAAGACCTAGACAACTCCTGAGAGGGAACCTGAAGGGATGGAAAAGCAGAATCTTCCTGAAAAAGAATTCATAATAAAAGTCATAACCATGCTGATGGATCTACAGAGAAATATGCAAGAGCTAAGGGAGGCAGTGAGGGAAGTCAGGAAAGAATGAGACAGGCCATCAACAGGCTCAGCAGCAGATTGGACGAGATGCAAGAGACTGTTGATGCAACAGAAATCAGAGAACAGGAACACAGAGCAGCTGAGGCAGAGAGAGATAAAAGGATCTCTAGGAATGAAAGAATATTAAGAGAACTGTGTGACCAATCCAAACGGAACAATATTTGCATTATAGGAGTACCAGGGGAAGAAGAGAAAGAAAAAGGGATAGAAAGTGTCTTTGAAGAAATAATTGCTGAAAATTTCCTCATGCTGGGGAAGGAAATAGTCTCGCAGTCCATGGAAGCCCATACATCTCCTAACACAAAAGGGACCAGAGGAAGACAACACCAAGACACATAATAATTAAAATGGCAAAGATCAAAGATAAAGACAGAGTAATAAAGGCAGCTAGAGAAAGAAAAAAGATCACCTTCAAAGAAAAACCCATCAGACTAACATCAGACTTCTCAACAGAAACCCTACAGGCCAGAAGAGAATGGCATGATATATTTAACGCAATGAAACAGAAGGGCCTCGAACCAAGAATATGGTATCCAGCACGATTATCATTTAAATATGACGGAGGCATTAAACAATTTCCAGACAAGCAAAAGCTGAGAGAATTGGCCTCCCATAAACCACCTCTACAGGACATCTTAAAGGAACTGCTCTAGATGGAAGCACTCCTAAGGCTAAAAAGCTGTCACCAGACAAAATAAAATCATAGCAAAGAAAGCAGACCATCCAAATACTAACTAAAGGCAAAGAATAAAACACCTAGTATATAAAGAATGGAGGAGGAAGAATAAGAAGGGAGAGAAATAAAGAAACATCAGACTGTGTTTACAATAACTTAACAAGAAAGTTAAGTTAGATTGTCAGATAGTTAAGAAGCAACCCCTGAACCTTTGGTAACCACGAATCTAAAGCCAGCAATGGCAATAAGTACATATCTATCGATAAACACCCTAAATGTAAATGGAATGAATGCACCAATCAAAAGACACAGAGTAACAGAATGGATAAAAAAGCAAGACCCATCTATATGCTGCCTAAAAGAAACTCACCTCAAACCCAAAGATATCCCCAGACTAAAAGTGAAGGGATGGAAAAAGATATTACATGCAAACAAGGAGAAAAAAGCAGGTGTAGCAGTACTTATATTAGACAAAATAGACTTCAAAACAAAGAAAGTAGCAAGAGATAAAGAAGAACATTACATAATGATAAAGGGGTCAATCCAACAAGAAGATATAACCATTATAAATATACATGCACCCAACACAGGAGTGCCAGCATATGTGAAACAAATACTAACAGAATTAAAGGAGGAAATAGACAGCAATGCATTCATTTTAGGTGACTTCAACACACCACTCACTCCAAGGGACAGATCAACCAGACAGAAAATAAGTAAAGACACAGAGGCACTGAACAACACACAAGAACAGATGGACCTAATGGACATCTACAGAACTCTACACCCAAAAGCAACAGGATATACATTCTTCTCAAGTACACATGGAACATTTTCCAGAATAGACGATATACTAGGCCACAAAAAGAACCTCAGAAAAGTCGAAAATACTGAAATTCTACCAACCTACTTCTCAGATCATAAAGGTATTAAACTATAATTAAATTTTAGAAAGAAAACAAAAAGGCTCACAAATACATGGAGACTTAACAACATTCTCCTAATTAATCAATGGGTCAATGACCAAATCAAAACAGAAACCAAAGAGTACATGGAGACAAATGACAACAACAACAGAAAGCCACAACTTCTGTGGGACGCAGCAAAGGCAGTTCTAAGAGGAAAGTATATTGCAATCCAGGCCTATCTATAGAAGAACATTTCCAAATGAATAGTCTAAAGACACAATTACTGAAATTGGAAAAAGAAGTACCAATGAGACACAAAGTCACCAGAAGGAGGGACATAATAAAGATCAGAGAATAAATAAATAAAATTAAGAACAAAAGAATAGAAAAAAATCAACAAAACCAAGAGCTGGTTCTTTGAAAAAATAAACAAAATAGATAAACCCCTAGCCAGAATCATTAAGAGAGAAAGAGAATCTACACACATAAACAGAATCAGAAATGAGAAAGGAAAAATAACGATGGATTTCACAGAAATTCAAAGAATTATAAGCCAATACTATGAGAATCTATATGCTAGCAAGCTGGAAAACATAGAAGAAATGGACAACTTCTTAGAAAAATACAACCTTCCAAGACTGACCAAGCAAGAAACAGAAAAACTAAACAGACCAATCACCATCAACGAAATTGAATCGGTAATCTAAAACCTACCCAAGAACAAAACCCCCGGACCAAATGGATTCACCTCTGAATTCTCCCAGACATATAGAGAAGAAATAACACCCATTCTTCTTAAAGTTTTCCACAAAATAGAAGAGGAGGGAATACTTCCAAATTCATTCTATGAAGCCAACATCACTCTAATACCAAAACCGGGCAGAGACCTCACCAAAAA
The DNA here is from genome assembly GCA_032199065.1 of Smutsia gigantea. Taxonomy (NCBI): domain Eukaryota; kingdom Metazoa; phylum Chordata; class Mammalia; order Pholidota; family Manidae; genus Smutsia; species Smutsia gigantea. Next base: position 518,771 of record JAVSCE010021666.1, on the reverse strand, counting down.
AGAAAACTACAGACCAATATCCCTGATGAACGTGGATGCAAAAATACTCAACAAAATATTAGCAAACCGAATTCAAAAATACATCAAGAGGATCATACACCATGATCAAGTGGGATTCATCCCAGGGATGCAAGGATAGTATAACATTCGAAAATCCATCAACATCATCCACCACATCAACAAAAAGAAGAACAAGAACCACATGATCATCTCCATAGATGCTGAAGAAGCATTTGACAAAATTCAGCATCCATTCATGATTAAAACTCTCAACAAAATGGGTATAGAGGGCAAGTACCTCAACATCATAAAGGCTATATATGACAAACCCACAGGTAACATCATACTTAACAGCGAGAAGCTGAAAGCTTTTCATCTAAGATCGGGAACAAGACAGGGATGCCCAGTCTTTCCACTGCTATTCAACATAGTACTGGAGGTCCGAGCCACGGCAATCAGACAAAACAAAGACATACAAGGCATCCAGATTGGTAATGAAGAAGTCAAAATGTCACTATTTGCAGATGACATGATATTGTACACAAAAAACCCTAAAGACTTCACTCCAAAACTACTAGAACTAATCTCTGCACTCAGCAAAATTGCAGGTTACAAAATTAACACAGAGAAATCTCTTGCTTTCCTATACACTAACGATGAACTAACAGAAAGAGAAATCAGAAAAAAAATTCCATTCACAATTGCATCAAAAAGAATAAAATACCTAGGAATAAACCTAACGAAGGAAGTGAAAGACCTGTACTCTGAAAACTACAAGACACTCCTAAGAGAAATTAAAGAGGACACTAACAAATGGAAATGCATCCCATGCTCTTGGCTAGGAAGAATAAATATTGTCAAAATGGCTATACTACCTAAAGCAATCTACAGATTCAATGCAATCCCTATCAAACTACCAACAGCTTTCTTCAATGAACTGGAACAAATAATTCTAAAATTCATATGGAACCACAAAAGACCCCGAATAGCCAAAGCAATCCTGAGAAGGAGGAATAAAACAGGGGGAATTAGATTCCCTGACTTCAAGCTCTACTACAAAGCCACAGTGATCAAGACAATTTGGTATTGGCACAAAAACAGACCCATAGATGAGTGGAATAGAATAGAAAATCCAAACATTAACCCAAACATATACCATCAATTAATATTTGATAAGGGAGCCTTGGATATACATTGGGGAGATGACGGCCTCTTCAGCTGCTGGTGTTGGAAAAACTGGACAGCTACATGTAAGAGAATGAAACTGGACTACTGTCTAACTCCATACACAAAGGTAAACTCAAGGTGTATCAAAGACCTGCATGTAAGTCATGAAAGCATAAAACTCTTAGAAAAAAACTTAGGCAAAAATCTCTTGGACATAAACATGGGTGACTTCTTCATGAACATATCTCCCCAGGCAAGGGAAACAAAAGCAAAAATGAACAAGAGGGAGTATATGAAGCTGAGAAGTTTCTGTACAGCAACGGACACCATCAGTATAACAAAAAGACATCCTACATTATGGGAGAATATATTCATAAATGACGTATCCGATAAGGGGTTGACATCCAAAATATATAAAGAACTCATGCACCTCAACAAACAAAAAGCAAATAGTCCAATTAAGAAATGGGCAGAGGACATGAATAGACACTTCTCCAAAGAACAAATTCAGATGGCCAACAGGCACATGAAAAGATGCTCCACGTCACTAATCATCAGAGAAATGCATATTAAAACCACAATGAGATGTCACCTCACACCAGTGAGGATGGCCAACATCCAAAACACAAACAACAACAAATGTTGGCGAGGATGTGGAGAAAAGGGAACCCTTCTACACTGCTCGTGGGAATGCACATTAGTTCAACCATTGTGGAAAGCAGTATGGAGGTTCCTCAGAAAACTCAAAATAGAAATACCATTTGACCCAGGAATTCCACTCCTAGGAATTTACCCTAAGAATGCAGCAGCCCAGTTTGAAAAAGACAGATGTACCCTTATGTTTATCGCAGCACTATTTACAATAGCCAAGAAATGCAAGCAACCTAAGTATCCATCAGTAGATGAATGGATAAAGAAGAGGTGGTACATATACACAATGGAATATAATACAGCCATAAGAAGAAAACAAATCCTACCATTTGCAACAATATGGATGGAGCTAGAGGGTATTATGCTCAGTGAAATAAGCCAAGCTGAAAAAGACAAGTACCAAATGATTTCACTCATCTGTGGAGTATAAGAACAAAGAAAAACCTGAAGGAACAAAACAGCAGCAGACTCACAGAACTGAAGAACGGACTAATAGTTACCAACGGGAAAGGGACTGGGGAGGATGGGTGGGAAGGGAGGGATAAGGGGGAAAAAGGGGCATTACAATTAGCAGATGTAATGTTAGGGGGGTACGGGGAGGGCTGTACCCAGGGAAGACAAGTAGTGACTCTATAGCATCTCACTATGCTGATATACAGTGACTGTAATGGGGTTGGTGGGGGGGACCTGATGAAGGTGTTAGTGTAATCACCATAATATTGCACATTTAATTGTAGATTAATGATATCAAAATAAACTTAAAAAAATATGTGAGAGCATGGATATAGCAGTCATTTTTCTGAAGTACATAACTAGGAATTAAATTCCTAGGTGGTAGGTTATGCATGGGTTAAGCTTTAATGGGTACTTCCACAGCATTTTTCAAAATGGTTGTTGCAATAGTGCGGTGCAGTTCTGTCACTAAGTAAGTGGAGTCAGTGTTGTCTCTGCATGTAAAAGGCACAGCCCCCAAGAAATCTGTCCTCCCTCCAGAGAGCACCTGAGGGTTCAAGATTCCCTCAGCCACCTATGTTTCTGACAAAACGACCATAAATCTTGGATTACCATGACCCTGCAGGTTTCATAATCTGCTAGAATGATTAATATAACTCACAAAAGCACTATACCTATGCTTACAGTTTTCTCATAAAGGATACATACCAGGACCAGCCAAATGGAGAGCCCTATGGAGTAAGGTCTGCAAGGTTCCTGAACTTGGAGCTCCCATGTCCTCTCCCCGTGGAAGCAGGAAGAATTACTCTTGACACCCTTCCAACCAACAAGTTCCCCAAGTCTTGCTGTCCACAGTTTTTATTGGGGTTTCATTACATGATTCATTGAACTCATCTCTGGCCCTGTTCCCCTTCCCTGAGGTCAGATTGATAGTACCTATTCAAAGCCCAATCCTCTAATCACCGGGCTAGTGTTTCTGATGCCTGGCCTCCAGTCTGAGTCATTGCATTAGTATAAACTCAGGTGTGACCAAGGCATGCATGATTAACAAAGGCACTCTTATCACTCAGGAAATTCCAAGATTTTAGAGGTTACCTCCAACGAACTGATGACTAAGAGCCAAATTCGATATTATACAATAGTTGTACATCTTTGTACTTCTGTTTAATTTTACATAGCTATAAGCATAACAGAATACTCTCTCTTCTATTACTTATCAGTATATCAAAAGAACACTTTCATTTAACTCCAGTTTTCGTATTTACCAACTAACTGGTGGCATGCTATTCTGTTAAATGACTGCACCGCAATTCACTTACAGCATACTCTTTCAGATACTTAGGTTGCCTCAGTTTTAAACAGCACTGCACAGATCATCTCTATGTGTGTAGCTTTTTCTAAGTAGCTTTTTCTAAGAACCATAGTAACTTAGAGCTGAACAGAATCTCAAGGATCATATTTGCCCTCCCTTTCTATTCACAAGACTAGAAATACCCAGACATGAAGTACAGGTAACACAAAAAGTGGGCAAACAACCAATCCCCCCACAACTACTAGGTTCTCACAGAGACAATACAGGACACTAAGTCTCACACTTCCTCTTATCCCAAGAGTAGGAAGTAACAAATGGTTAAGATGTAGTCTAAAATGTTGCTGCTTTTAAAAATTTACTAGCCATTTTATCTTTCTAAGCCTCCATTTCCTCACCTCCAAAATGGAGTGAAAATCACGTTAGGATATTGTGAATAATGAATTACAGAAAGCCCAGTATTTGGCAAAGAGAAAGCACTCAATAAATGTAGCTACTTCTGCTCTTATTTTATTTTATAGCAAAAATAGTAAAATCATTGTTCTTTTCCAGAAGCAGAAAATCTAGGAAGAGAAGAAAGATGCTTCAAATGATCCATATGATCCAAAGCTGTCCAGGGAAAGATACATAAATTTAACTACAATAAACTTTAGATTTGAAGAAAACAATAGGTCATTTTAAATGAGCCCTTAGATGGGTGGGGCACTGTTCATAGGTCTGTATGTCAGGTTTCAGTAAGTCTTCCCCCTATTCCTAAGGCAAACACTTTTTTTCCCTGTTAATAAACTTTATTTTTTATATCAGTTTTAGGTTCACAGCAAAACTGAGCAGGAGGTAGAGGGGAAGATACTTTCTTTGCTTCTATTTTACATATGAGAATGTTTAGGTTTGGAGACATGAAGTTAATTGGATTAGGGTTTCATAGCTAGGCAGCTCTAGAGCTGTGATTTGAATTCAGGGGGTCTGATATCACCATCTTTACTCTTAAACACTGTACTAGTTTTTCTTTCATCAGCAAAAGGAAAAAGTAAGTATGTTTAGAAAAATATGAGGAGAAAATGTCTGCAACGTCTAAGTCAGTCTAAGATTCTGTGCTCTGGCTACATGGAGGAGCTCTAAAAATAACTACATAAAAGATAAAATACCAATGGCAAAATGGTCAAGGGATATTAAGGGGAAACTTTCAGAGAATATCTGAATAGCCAGTAAGAAATAAAATGCATTGATTACTATGGACATGATATTTAATATAACAAGGAGATAGTTCTTACATGGATAGTTGGTAAAAATAAATGTCAACATTCGGTATTGACAAGGATTTGGGAAAAGTGCAGAAAAATTCAGCAGCACTTAATAAAACTGAAAATGAACTGAACATATAACCTAAACATTCAACTTCTGGAGAAACTCATGTGAACCAGAAGATCATTACAAAGAAATTTGCTGCAGTTTTTGTTTTTATTAGCAAAAAATTTAAAACAACCTAAAGCCAACAGTAGGAGTAATGATAAATGTGGCCAAAGAGCTATAAGATGGAATGTCATACAGAAGGTACAAGGAATTCACAAAATCTTTCTTTATCACCATGGACAGACAGAACAAAATACATAAAATTATCTACAATATGACATCACACATTTAAAAAATCACATGTGCATAGTCAATAAATCAAGGAGGAAGAAGCGATTAGGGTAGCACCATTTTACAAACCCTAAAGAAATTGTGTGTCTAGGCAATGACCATCAATTACTGCTAATGAACAAAAAAGAGACATCCAGACATCAGTTGTCTCTAGAAGAAGTACAATACCACCTATGAGGAAGTCTCGCCCAAAATAACAAACCTGAATCTGATTCAGCCTCTAAATGTAATTACCTGTTTTCAGGAAAGAGAGTGACAGAAGAACATGTCAAAAGTCTCCACATCAATAAATTCAGCCAATTCCAAACTGTGGGAAACTACAGAACAAATGACAGGCTTTTGTGGACCAATAAAGAGTGCGAACATGCTATGGGGAACACCTGCAACTTTAAAGACACCGAGAAGACACAGCAATCAATTCCAAACAATGGTCCTTACATGGGTTCTGTTTCTAACAAACTGTACAATAAACATTAGGAGACAAATGGGGGAACATAATGTTGGGTATTTATAATATAAGGAATTATTTTTTATTTTAAGTTGTGATAACTGTAGTATGGTTATGTGTTTTGAAAAACCATCATCTTTTAGAAATATATACTGAGGAAACAATATTATGACTGTGATTTGCTTCAAAATAATTGAGGGTATTTGGGGGCTATATAGATGATATAGATGACAAAAGATTGGTCCCAAGCTGATAATTACTGAAGCTGGTGATGGCTAGGGGGATTTTCATTATGCTATTCTATTTGTGACTTGTTTACAATATTCTACAGTGAAAAATAACAATAATCACATGTACAGAAAAATCTGTGAATGGTGGGTGCAAATATTTGCATATAAAATTACGTGAACTAGAATGGAAGGAAGAGTGTACACCAAAATCATAACAGTTGTTGTGTCTTGGGGATCTGAGGATAGGTCTAGGACAGTGGCTAAAGAGGACTGGAGCTACATACATATATCTTCTAAAATGAGAAACATCTGGAAGCAAAAATGACAAAATATTAACAGTTGTAAAATTCTGGGTGAATATGCGTTTATTATATTTATCATACTTTTTATTTCTCTTAAAAATTCGAAAAGTAAAAGTTCATGTGAAAATCATTCAGCAGATCATACAAAAGTGAAAATAACTTGAGGCATGATGTCTGTACGCTCCTCTCTCTGGGATTTGGGCTGGTAGGGCATTCAACAGGAATACCACCCACCAAGCCCAGGACCCAGCTCTGACCTGGCAGGGGTGTTGAAGGGAAGTACACATCAGTTTCCTGGTTTCTTTACTTTTGCCAAATAGCAGAGGACATGTATGAGATCATTCAACAAATAAATTCATTCAATAGATGTAGACTTATTCTCATCAATCTCATAATCTGGCTACACCTGAATCTGTAGATTCAAATCAAGTAGAAAATGTGTCACTTAAGTATATTAAAGGCATTTTCAAGGCACCAAGTTCTCTTTACCTGGAAGTCTTTTGCACATTCTACTTCCTGTCTTGAAAACTTTTTTCCTCCTGCTTTCTAGTTTGTCTTCCCCTGGCTAATGTCTACCCACTTTTCAGGACTCGTCTCTTCATCCAGAATTCTTAGCTGACTCCCTTCAAGTGGGCTTGGCCCTCCCACTCAGTCAGCATAACATTCCTTCACAGTATCTAAAGATATCTCTTGACTGGTTTGTCTCCAAACAGAGAGAAAGTCAAGGCAGGGCTGGATCCCACTATTCTTTGTCTTAGCAATTAGCGGAGTGGCTCCCTCTTATCAAGGACTCAACATACATCTGCTGAGTTAATGGATAAGTAAAAAAAAATTGAAGTCCAATATCAAAACGTAGTCTTGGAATGGTTAACAACAGCAGTGGAAAAACCTGAATTCATAAGAAAACCTTGGGCATAGGGCATGAAGAAACCTTGTTAGAAGCAAAAGGATGTGGGAAATGATTTTGGAATACCATATGGTATACAGGATGTGAACTCTTGAGAGTAGAATCTGCACCTGCAAGCCACGGAGCAGAATTTTTGTATACAAGGTATTATCATCTAAGCACCGGGCCATGGTGGATGGGTTCTCTTATCTACGCCTTACGTACTAATATCAGACCATTTTCCCATCTGCCATCTTCCTAGACAAAGACTAACAGCTATGCTGCCCACCTCATCAGTCAAGGAGAAGCTGATATTGTTCAGAAAACCAATGCTTCAACTTAAATGAGCAAAGGCATTTGGAAGCTCTCCAAGTACTCAGGAAACGTCCAAACAGAAGAGACACTTCACCGTCAGTAGCTTTCTGCCATGGCTATTTACCTAACGTTCTATGAGTAGCCTAATAAAGTGACACAGAAAGTGCAAAGTAAAGGATGGATGAGCTTGAGGGGATCTTAAGCCATTATTTTTCTTAGAATCATTTATGTGCTCAAGCAAATTGCATTTAACCAACATACTATGGCTCTCTCATGGGATGCCCATAGGTACCTGCACTCTTGAAATTTTTAAGTGGAAACATGGAATTGCTACCAATACAATTTCTCAGTTATGGAACGTTAAGTCTGGGCAGAAAACTTTAGAAATCATTTATTTGTGGTATTTTTGTAGGTAGGGGCTATGTTTCACCTATATTCATATACCTGTGGTTCTCATTCCTTTCTCTGTAACCCAGTGTACACTCAATGTATATTTAAATTTTATTGAAGCCTCATAAGTGAGAAAAGCTACACCACAAGGGATAAGGGGAAATGTGAGAAAAAAGGAAGGAAAGAAGGCAATTTCATTCCATTGATGGGCGTCCTTGTTCTGCAATGAGATTTTTTTTTCCTGTACAAAAGAGTATTAAATTTCTTTAAAAAGAATAAATATTGCCTGATCACACTAATTTCACCCTGTGGAGAAGACTCTACTCTGGTGCTTAATTTGGACACTTTAGAAACTTTGTTGTGAGCATTACAGGGACTTAATTGGACTCAAATGATATGATCAGAATCCTGTTTCTGGTGGACTTAAATAGCAAAATCTCTTTTGACAGTTAATGCTGAGGGTGCCTGCCTGTGTAAGAAGTAAGGTTTCTCAGTGGTCTTCCTGCCTGGTCTCTGAATAAGGTCTGAGATTATTAAACCCAATAACCCAGGAGTTGGGATTCCATTTATGGAGAATGCCCTAGAGAGCCTGGCATTATTGACTGAGCAGGAAAATAAATTCTAGAAATCCATTCTATTACCAGCTGTCCACACACACATCTGGTTTCTGGGAAGATCATTGTAATATGGGCCAGGTATTGAAATATGCTATATTCTGAGGTTAGAAGAAAGATAAGGACAATATACTTTTGTACATAAATCTCAAAGGGCTAAATTGAAAGTATTTTCTCTTATTCTGAAATTATGTCCTTCTTACTTCTCTATTGTTAAAACCTTTTCTTTTAGAAAAGTATGGTTCTATTGGATGGATGGATGCATGGATGGATGCATGGATGGATGATGTTCTGGCTTGAAACAAAATGTGGAAGTTCTAAGTTAACTGGCCTTTTAATATTCCCTTTTTAATATTTTAACCATGTATTTATTTCCTAAGCCTTCTGTCACAAAGTACTGCAAACTTGCTGGCTTAAAACAACAGAAATTCATTATCCCACTTTTCTGGAGGTTAGAAGTCCAAAATCAAGATACTGGCAAAGCCATGCTTCCTCTGAAACTTATCAGGAGAATCTCTCCTGCCTATAATTAACTTTTGGTGTTTTGCCAGCAATCATTGGCAATCTGGCTTATAGATGCACCACTCCAATCTCCTACCTTCCTGCTCGTGTCTGTCTCTGTGACCAAATTTCCCCCTTTTATAAGGACACCAGTCATATTGAATTAGGGCCCACTCTACTGAACTCACTTTAACTTGAATGTCACTTTATGATATACCGGGGGTTAGGAACATATCTTCTTTTCAGGGACACATTGTAACCCATAACAAGTGGAATGGACAATATAAAAAATTTTACTCAGGCACCAATTCTAGGATTTCCCGGTAAAAGGAAAAATTTTAATTTAAATTAAAATCATTTTCCTTGTCTCAGCAGCTAAAAGGGAACATTTCAACAGCCAGTGGATCACTGAGCCCACTCCTTGCCTGCCCTCTTCCTAACGTGATCACTTTTAGCCTCAAAGAGTTTTGTGATCCCTGAAGGTCTGGGAAGAAAATAAAAATTCAAGGTAATTTACATAGAGATGAGAAGAACGGAATTGAGAGAAGTAGTACAGATCTTTACTAGTAATCCCTGCCTATGTTGTAGACAATGAAATGTCACAAAATTAAAGTTATAAAGAGATTATTCAGATTTTAATTGCAACTTTAAATTTGAGTCTACATGCTTTTTCCATTGTACTTTTTTCTTGCTCCTTTGCTTGTTACTTTAGTTTACCACTTAATGCCTTTGAGAAAGTCTAATGATAACTGGGACAGCTCTTTTTTCACAAATTCCATTTCTGTTAGGTGATTTATATGGTCTCTTTTGGCACGAAACATCCAAGAAAACACATGCCAATAAAACCATGCACGTGGGACTGTCCTTGCTTGTCTTTGTTTTGTTCAAAAATGCAAAAATGTTCGTACATATGTAGGTTTGTATGTGTTCGCACATGCATGCATGTTATTTATGTACCAATTTATGTTCCAGTACTTATCCACACACTCTCTGTGTGAAGCCTCTCACTGCTTGGAATTTGGCAGGGCTCCATTTCTTCTGCTCTGCATTTGGGCTAGTCTTGCTAATTCTTGAAATATTCTACTTCTCCTGTACTGAAATAATCCATTCACTACTTTACATGAACATTCTTCCACACCCCAATCCCCACAGGTGGCCCATAGACCTGTTTCTCTTAGCCAGTAATGTGGTATTCAAGCCATTAAGGGGCATTGTGGTAGACAAACACTGCCTCCCATGAACTAACCAGGCCCACGTCTCTGGATTCATTTTCATTCCTGCTTGCCTCTGGTATTTTGCTCCAATAATACAGATCTGCTGGCAATTCCTTGCCTAATCAGGTGTGGTTTATTGTCTCTATCTTTGTAAGGCTCTTTCCTTTCTTCAATCTTTATAGCTTACACATCACATGCATAATTTCTGCCTAGCCCTCCTAATGCTATTTTTTTCCAAGAGGATCTCCTCTCGTCTCTCAGTAGGCACAGCTAAAGACCATTCACTCCCCCATCCTCACAACATCGTGTATGTGCCAGCAGCATGCCAGATAGTATCTGTCAATCAAATATTCTATTGATAGTTCTCCCCTCCCAAGATGGCAAAAGATGTGGTCAGTTTCACTCACCTTTGAAAAACAAGTGCTGAGCATAGAAAATGCTCAAGAAAGGTTTATTATTGAAGAAAATAATTAGATATGTAACAATAGTCACTCCAGTCAGCTGTCAATTATTTTAAGGAGAAAATTATACTAGAGCCCAAGATATAATTCTTGATATTATTCAATTTTGTAGAAAAATTGTATTGTCATCTGAGGTTGATTATGTTTTGTGGCCCTGACGTAAATATTCAAAATAAGTTGCATGTTTAAGAAGTAAAAATAATAATTTGTCTCTTAAAATGCTTGCTACATATTTAAGGCAATCATTCTCAACCCTGGCTGTACAGCCCGAATCACATGGGGAGCCTGTACAGAGCCAGAAGCCCAACACAAGGCAAATCTATTCAATGTTTAAAAGGCTCCGTGGGGAATGGCTGAGAAGTACTGGTCAAAACCTTGGTAAGAGAACTGACTTCCTGTAAATAAATGCTTCCACCAGATGTTCCCAGGATACCAATGACTTCTTTCAACCAGAAAATAATTTTTAGCCAAATAATCCTATAAAGCATGTGGTATTACCCTTTTTTTTACAGATATGGAAACTGAGGAATAGCCAGGACTAATGATTTGCCATGGTAACCTCTGTATTACTAGGCAGCTCCACTATTTAAGTCCAGGTTTATTAAAATCTAGTGTTCTTCCTACATATCACATTGACTCTCAAACATGTATAATAGCTCCACAAACTTCTGAACTCGGTTTAAAAATTGGATCTGAATTTGGGTTCTTGGGAATTGGCAAACTTCAAGCAGGGACACATAGACATTTTTTTAAAAAAAGAACCGAGAAAGAAAACTAAAGAACAACTCAAAATAAACAAGGGCTATTATAAAGTCTTTCCAACAACTCACTTGCTTTTATTACATTGTAGGCTGCATTTAATCCCCAAAGTAGTGCTAAAGCATTGTTGACTTCTCTAGCTTTCTCTGCTTTGACTGTTTTTCCCTTCCTGACCTTTTGTAAGGACTTAAGATTAAGAAATTAATGTAAAGAACTGTATTTGGAAGCTTGAATCAGATAAAATGAAGGCCAAGTGGTCCACAAGATGTTCTCCATGTGGAGATCAAGGAAAGATGAAGCCAAGGCTTTCTGGGTCTTCCAGAAATCCCAAATATCAAATCCTCCTGAACTCTAAAATAAAGATAACCCAATATCTAAGAACCTCTACTAACTGTGAAGCTACCCATGTTGGTTGTATTTTAAAGACTTTTACCATATAGATATACATGAGCTAATTTTTGAAAAACCACAAATACAGTACTGTTGGAGTATTAGTGGCTTACTGTATGAACTACCGCAAAAGCTGTATACACTAAAATATAAACTGACGCCACTTAAACCACTCTTCCCATGGCCCGAAGGGGTTTGGCAGTCTCAGAAGGATTCCTATAAGGAAACCTATGGAGAACCACTGATGTAAAAGTTATCTTGTTAGTGGGAACACTACACAGAAAATTTTGTATTTCCCATGCACTTCAAGTCTTCTTGCATAGGGACTACAGGAATATAATGTGTTAAAATTCTTTTATATTTTTGTTTATTTTTATCAAATAATGCACATATGGTGACAAACTACTTTGCTTCAGGTGAAAAGCAAAGCATCTCCCACTCTAACCCTCACAGTCCTCAGGTAAATGCTTGACATGTTTACTATTATTATTATTATTATTATTAATTATTTTCTGCCATTTAACAAAATAGTTCTAAGTAACATGGAAACATATAAAAAAAATAACACTGGAATTGGATTAAAGATGGTGGCATGAGAGGTGAGACAAGCCTCCTTCCAAAACCACAGTTAATATGAAAATATAATTAATACAACTAATCCTGAAAGAGCAACAGGAAAGAAGGCTGTGCCAGACTGCATATACCTGGAGAAAAGAACAGACTTCACGGAACCGGGTATTGTACCAGAGCAGTGATAGGGTGGGACACAAGCCCTTCCCGCACCCAAGCTCACTGGTGGGAGGAAGAGAAAAGTAGTGGGGAGGGAGTGGAGGCCTACATTGCTGAACACCCAGCCCTGGAGACTGCTCAGGGAGTATGAACCTACATTGCATGGTTCTCTGGAGATTAGTGGGGTTTGAAAGCTAAGACAGGTGGAACACTTGGAGAGACTGAGATTCCAGCTGCTTGTGAAAAACAGGGATCCACATCTGGCTGCTCTGGGACAAAAGGAAGGCAGGCAGTCTGAGAGTCTTCCTAACAGTGAGAGGGCTGCTAAAGCGACAAGGATTGCACAAAACTTACTGTTCAGTAGAAAGGGCAGTTGGACAAAATTGTCTGGGCGCACTCTGCCCAGCAGGTTGGAAACCTTCAGGAGCTTCAGGCGCTCCATCCCCTTAGCTAATGACACAGCTCCAAGGCCACGCACCATGATATGCAGCCTGCTTCGCCTTCCTCTTGGTCAGCCCGCACCTGGCTCACAAACGAACAGATCCTGCCCTGGCATCAGGCCAGCCAGAGGGAAGCCCCACCTATGGCAGCTACAAATGCAAAGCATAGAGGCTAACACATGTGTGTTTGGCCCAGTGGTTCTGGCAGTGGAGACAGGCATAGCAACTGGGAAACAGGAAACCGTCTTTCCTCCCCAGAGGGATGAGTGCCACTCCCCTCGACCCCAGACATCACTCCAGGGCCTGAGCAGCTGCAGGGACTAGAGCTTATAGGAACTAGAGGGCGCCACATACAAATATGAAACACCAAAGGAACATGGTTCAAACCAAAATCCCACAAACACGAGAAAGAGGGCCAATAGAAACTGAACTCATCACTGTTGCTGAAAGAGATTTCAAAATAAAAATCATAAACATGCTCATGGGGATACAGAAAAATATTCAAGAACTCAGGGAAAAATTCTGGACATAGATACAATCATTACAGAATCCAGTATCAGAAATGAAACATACAATGGAGGGATTTAAAAGCAGATTAGATATAGTGGAGGAGATGGTACATGGAATAGAAATTAGAGAAGAGGAATACAAAGAAGCTGAGGCACAGAGACAAATAAGGATCTCTGGAATGAAAGAATATTGAGAGAACTGTGCAACCAATCCAAACGAAACCGTATTCGTATTAAAGGGGTACCAGGAGAAGAAGAGAGAGAAAAAGGCATAGAAAGTTTCTTTGAGGAGGTAACTGCAGAAAACTTCCCCAATCTGGGGAAGGAGAGTCTCTCAGGCCATGGAGGTACACAGATCTCCCAACACAAAGGACCCAAGGAAGACAACACCAAGACATATAATAATTAAAATGGCAAAGATCAAGGATAAGGACAGACTATTAAAAGCATCCAGAGAGAGTAAAAATATCATATACAAAGGAAAACCTGTCAGGCTATTATCAGACTTCTCAATAGAAACCTTACAGGTGAGAAGGGAGTGGCATGATACATTTATAGCAATGAAGCAGAGGGGCCTTGAACCAAGAATACTCTACCTGGAAAGAATATCATTTAAATTTGAAGGAGGGATTAAACAATTTCCAGAGGAGCAAAAGCTGAGAGACTCTACCTCCCACACACCATCACTACATTGTATTTTGGAGGGACTGCTATAGATGGATGTGCTCGTAAGGCTAAATAGCTGTCACAAGAGGAAATAAAATGACAGTAAAGAAAGTAAAACAATTAATTACTAAGCAGATGCAAAATTAAATCAACTAGCTCCAAAGTTAGTGAAGGGATAGACAAAGAGTACAGAATATGATACCTAATATATAAAGAATGGAGGAGGAAGACAAAGGAGGAATAAAAAAAAGAAGCCTTAGATTGTGTTTTAATAGCATACTAAGTGAGTTAAATTAGACTGTTAAATAATAAGGAAGTTACCCTTGAACCTTTGGTAACCACAAATGTAAAGCCTGCAAAGGCTATAAGTACATACCTGTCGATAATCACCCTAAATGTAACTGGTCTGAATGAACCAATCAAAAAACATAGAGTCACTGAATGGATAAGAAAACAAGACCAGTCTATATACTGTCTACAAGAGATGCACTTCAAACCCAAAGACATACACAGACTAAAAGTGAAGGTATGGAAAAAGATATTTCATGCAACTAATAGGGATTAAAAAGCAGGAGGAGATGCAGTACTTATATCAGACAAAATAGACTCCAAAACAAAGAGAGTAACAAGAGACTAAGAAGGACATTACATAATGATAAAGGGGTCAGTACAAAAAGAGGATAAAACCTTTATAAAGATCTATGCACCCATCAAAGGATCACCTACATATGTGAAACAAACACTAACAGAATTGAAGAGGGAAATATAATGCAATGAATTCATTTTAGGAGACTTCAACACTCCACTCATTCCAAAGGACAGATTACCCATACAGAAAATAAATAAGGAGAAAGAGGCACTGAACAATACATTAGAACAATTAGACCTAACAGACATCTACAGAACACTCAATCCAAAAGCAGCAGAATACACATTCTTCTCAAGTGCACATGGAACATTTTCAAGAATACATCATATCTTAGGCCACAAAAAGAGTGTCACTAAGATTAAAAAAACTGAAATTGTACAAATCAGCTTCTTAGACCACGAAGATATGAATAACTAGAAATAAATTACACAAAGAAAACAAAAAATACCACAAACACAGGGAAGCTTAACAAGATGCTCCTAAATAACCAATGGATCAATGATCAAATAAAAACAGAGATCAAGCAATACATGGAGACAAATGTAAACACTAACGCAACACTTAAAAATCTGTGGGACGCAACGGAGGCCATGTTACGAGGGAAGTATATTGCAGTAAAGGCCTACCTCAGGAAAGATGAACAATCCCATATGAACAGTCTAAACTCACAATTAATGAAACTAGAAAAAGAAGAACAAATGAGGCCCAAATTCAGTAGAAGGAAAGACATAATAAAGATTAGAACATAAATAAATAAAATCGACAAGAATAAAACAATAGAAAGAATCAATGAAAGCAGGAGCTGGTTCTTCAAGAAAATAAACAAAATAGATAAACCCCTACCAGACTTGCCAAGAAAAAAAGAGAGTCTACACACATAAACAGAGCCAGAAATGAGAAAGGAAAAATCACTACGGACACCACAGAAATACAAAGAATTATTAGAGAATACTATTAAAAGTTATATGCTAACAAACTGCATAACCTAGAAGAAATGGACAACCTTCCAGAAAAATACAACCTTCCAGGGCTGACATAGAAAGAAACAGAAAATCTGAACAGACCAATTACCATCAATAAAATTGAATTGGTAAGAAAAAACTACTTAAGAACAAAATGCCTGCACCAGATGGCTACACTGCTGAATTTTATCAAACATTTAGTGAAGACCTAATACCCATCCGCCTTAAAGATTTCAAAATTTAGAAAACAAGGGAATACTTCCAAACTTATTCTATGAGTCCAGCATTAGTGTAATACCAAACCAGGCAAAGATACCACAAAAAAAAAAAAAATTACAGATAAATATCCCTGATGAACATAGATGCAATTACATGCAAATATACTCAACAAAATATTAGCAAACCAAATTCAAAAATACATCAAAAAGATCATCCATCACGATCAAGTAGGATTTATTCCAGGGATGCAAGATGGTTGGTACAATATTAGAAAATCCAACAACACCATCTACCACATCAACAAAAAGAAGGACAAACACCACAGGATCATTTCCATAGATGCCGAAAAAGCATTTGACAAAATTCAAAATCCATTCATGATAAAAACTCTCAACAATATGCGTATAGAGGGCAAGTACTGCAACACAATAAGTCATATATGACAAGCCACAGCCAACATAATACTTAACAGCAAGAATCTGAAAGTTTTTCCTTTAATATAGGGAACAAGACAAGGATGCTCAATCTCCCCAATTTTATTCAACATAGTTCTGGAGGTCCTAGACCCGGCAATCAGAAAACACAAAGAAATAAAAGGCATCCAGATTGGTAAGAAAGAAGTCAAACTGTCCCTGTTTGCAGATGACATGATATTGTATATAAAAATCCCTAATGAATCCACTCCAAAACTATTAGATCTAATATCTGAATTCAGCAAAGTTGCAGGATACAAAATTAATACACAGAAATCTGTTGCATTCCTACACACTAATGATGAGATAACAGAAAGAGAAATCAGGAAAACAATTCCATTCACAATTGCATCAAAAAAATAAAATACGTAGAAATAAACCTAACCAAGGAAGTGAAAGACCTATACTCTGAAAACTACAAGAGAGAAATTAAAAAAGATACCAATAAATGGAAATACATCCTGTGCTCATGGATAGGAAGACTGAATATTGTCAAAATGGCCATCTTGCCTAAAGCAATCTAGAGATTCAATGCAATCCCTGTCAAAATACCAACAGCATTCTTTAATGAACTAGAGCAAATAGTTCTAAAATTCATATGGAACCACAAAAGACACTGAATAGCCAAAGCAACCCTGAGAAGGAAGAATAAAGCTAGGGGAATTATGCTCCCTGACTTCAACCTCTACTACAAAGCCACACTAATCAAGACAATTTGGTACTGGCACAACAACAGACCCATAGATGAATGAAGCAGAATAGAGAGCCCAGATATAAACCCAAGCATATATGGTCAATTAATATATGAAAAAGGAGTCATGGACATACAATGGGGAAATGACAGCCTCTTCAACAATTGGTGTTGACAAAACTAGACAGCTACATGCAAGAGAATGAAATTGGATTATTGTCTAACTCCATACACAAAAGTAAACTCGAGGGACTTCCAGGAAGATGGGGATGTGAGCAGGGCGGTGGAAATCTCCTCCCAAAACCATATGTATTTATCAAAATACAACAACTACAACTATTCCTAAAACAGAGACCAGAAGATAAAGGACAGCAAAGAGCCTGCAGCTATGCCTGAGAGGACTTGGCACCCCGCAAGGCGGGTAAGACATGGAGCCGTGACCGGGCAGGCCCCGAGCACTCCTCCACCCCAGCACACTGTGGGAAGAGAGGATTCAGAACCAGGAGGGAGTGGAAGTACACCCTGTGAAGTAACCAGCCCTGGTGATCTGCGCGGGGAGCGCTGACACACATAGAACAGTGTAGCGGAGATTGGAGAGACATAGGGTGCAGGATCTTAGCGGGGAATGCACCAGGGTGCTTGCAGCCGGCTCCCGGGAAGAAAAAAAAAAAAGAAAAGTGCGCGCTTTTTTCATTGGTCTTAAAGAGACAGGAGCCCAGCGGAGGAGCCAGATCGCCCTGGCACACTCAGCCCAGCAGGCTGGGAGTCCTGGGGAGTTTCAGACCCCTTAGCTGCAAACTGGGAAAGGGTGGCCGCACGTAGACTTACCACAGAGATGGACAGCCTCCCATTCGTTCCCACTCTGGCCAGAGCTATAAAGGGCCCTGCAGAGTGGCGCGGCCATGGCTGCAAAATAGTGAAGCAACAGTTCCACCAACAGCATCCCCACAGAATCTACTCCCGGTAGGGGTTTTTCTTTTTTGGTTGTTGTTGTTTTGCTTTGTTTTGTTTTGTTTTCTGTTTTTTCTTCTCTTTCTTTTTTCTTTCTTTCTTTCTCTCTGTTTTCTTTTTTCTTTTTAAAGTCTTAAAGAGCCCAGCTGACATACGTGGCAACTAACAATGACCACTTCTATAGCCATGAAAAGAGAGAGGAATATGGTCCAGACTAAGATCAAACAGACAACCCCAGAGAGGGTGCCTGAAGGGATGGAAATGCAGAATCTTCCTGAAAAAGAATTCAGAATAAAAGTCATAACCATACTGATGGATCAACAGAGAAATGTGCAAAAGCTGAGGGAGGAAGTGAGGGAAGTGAGGAAAGACAATGCAGAAATGAGACAAGCGATTGATGGGCTTAACAGCAGACTGGATGAGATGCAAGAGACTGTTAATGGACTAGAAATCAGAGAACAGGAATATGGAGAAGCCAAGACAGAGAGAGATGAAAGGATCTCTAGGAATGAAAGAATATTAAGAGAACTGTGTGACCAATCCAAACGGAACAATATTAGCATTATAGGAGTACCAGAGGAAGAAGAGAGAGAAAAAGGGATAGAAAGTGTCTTTGAAGAAATAATTCCTGAAAACGTCCCCAAGCTGGGGAAGGAAATAGTCTTGCAGTCCACGGAAGCCCACAGATCTCCCAACACAAGGGACCCAAGGAAGACAACACCAAGACACATAATAATTAACATGGCAAAGATGAAAGATAAAGACAGAGTATTA
This sequence comes from Smutsia gigantea, assembly GCA_032199065.1. Lineage (NCBI taxonomy): Eukaryota > Metazoa > Chordata > Mammalia > Pholidota > Manidae > Smutsia > Smutsia gigantea. The sequence goes on along the minus strand of JAVSCE010021666.1, from coordinate 499,977 downwards.
AAGGCAGCTAGAGAGAGAAAAAAGATCACCTACAAAGGAAAACCCATCAGACTATCATCAAATTTCTCAACAGGCCAGAAGAGAATGGCATGATATATTTAACGTAATGAAACAGAAGGACCTCGAACCAAGAATATTGTACACAGCACGATTATCATTTAAATATGACGGAGGGATTAAACAATTTTCAGACAAGCGAAAGTTGAGAGAGTTTGCCTCTCATAAACCACCACTACAGGATATCGTAAATGGAAGGCTCTAGAGGGAAGCACTCCTAAAGCTAAAAAGATGTCACCAGGGAAAATAAAACCATAGAAAAGAAAGCAGACCATCCAAATACTAACTAAAGGCAAAGAATAAAACACCTAGTATATAAAGAATGGAGGAGGAAGAATAAGAAGGGAGAGAAATAAAGAAACATCAGACTGTGTTTACAATTACTTAACAAGAAAATTAAGTTACATCGTCAGATAATAAAGAAGCAACACATGAACCTTTGGAAACCACGAATCTAAAGACAGCAATGGCAATAAGTACATATCTATCGATAATCACCCTAAATGTAAATAGACTGAATGCACCAATCAAAAGACACAGAGTAACAGAATGGATAAAAAAGCAAGACCCACCTATATGCTGCTTACAAGAGACTCACCTCAGACCCAAAAATATATACAGAGTAAAAGTAAAGGGATAGAAAAAGATATTTCATGCAAACAAAAAGGAGAAAAAAGCAGGTGTTGCAGTACTTGTATAAGACAAAATAGACTTCAAAACGAAGAAAGTAGTAAGAGATAAAGAAGGACATTACATAATGTTAGAGGGATCAGTCCAACAAGAAGATATAACCATTATAAATATATATGCACCCAACACAGGAGTACCAGCATATGTGAAACAAATACTAACAGAATTAAAGGAGGAAATAGACAGCAATGCATTCATTTTAGGAGACTTCAACACACCACTCACTCCAAAGGACAGATCAACCAGACAGAAAATGAGCAAAGACACAGAGGCACTGAACAAAACACTAGAGCAGATGGACCTAACAGACATCTACAGAACTCTGCACACAAAAGCAACAGGATACACATTCTTCTAAAGTGCACATGGAACATTTTCCAGAATAGACCACATACTAGGCCACGAAAAGAACCTTAGTAAAGTAAAAAATATTGAAATCCTACCAACCAACTTTTCAGATCACAAAGGTATAAAACTAGGAAATAAATTTTAGAAAGAAATCAAAAGGGCTCACAAATACATGGAGACTTAGCAACATTCTCCTAATTAACCAATGGGTTAACGACCAAAACAAAACAGAAATCAAAGACTATATGGCGACTAATGACAAAAACAACACAAAGCCACAAATTCTGTGGGACGCAGCAAAGGCAGTTCTAAGAGGAAAGTATATTGCAATCCAGGCCTATCTAAAGAAGAACATTTCCAAATGAATAGTCTAAAGACACAATTACTGAAATTGGAAAAAGAAGTACCAATGAGACACAAAGTCACCAGAAGGAGGGACATAATAAAGATCAGAGAATAAATAAATAAAATTAAGAACAAAAGAATAGAAAAAAATCAACAAAACCAAGAGCTGGTTCTTTGAAAAAATAAACAAAGTAGATAAACCCCTAGCCAGACTCATTAAGAGAAAAAGAGAATCTACACACATAAACCCAATCAGAAATGAGAAAGGAAAAATAATGACAGACCCCACACAAATATAAAGAATTATAAGAGAATATTATGAGAATCTATATGCTAACAAGCTGGATAACCTAGAAGAAATGGACAAGTTCTTAGGAAAATACAACCTTCCAAGACTGACCAAGCAAGAAACCGAAAAACTAAATAGAGCAATCACCAGCAACGAAATTGAATCGGTAATCAAAAAACTACCCAGGAACAAAACCCCCGGACCAGAAGGATTCACCTCTGAATTCTACCAGACATATAGAGAAGAAATAACACCCATTCTGCTTAAAAGTTTTCCAAAAAATAGAAGAGGAGAAAATACTTCCAAACTCATTCTATGAATCCAGCATCACTCTAATACCAAAACCTGGCAAAGACTTCACCAAAAAAGAAAATTATAGAACAATATCCCTGATGAACATAGATGAAAAAATATTCAACAAAATATTAGCAAACCGAATTCAAAAATACATCAAGAGGATCATACACCATGATCAAGTGGGATTCATCCCAGGGATGCAAAGATTGTACAACATTCGAAAATCTATCAACACCATCCACCACATCAACAAAAAGAAGAACAAGAACCACATGATCATCTCCATAGATGCTGAAAAAGCATTTGACAAATTCAGCATCCATTCCTTATTAAACTCAACAAAATGGGTATAGACGGCAAGTACCTCAACATCATAAAGGCTATATATGACAAGCCCACAGCTAACATCATACTTAATGGCGAGACGCTGAAAGCTTTTCATCTAAGATCGGGAACAAGACAGGGATGCCCACTCTCTCCACTGTTATTCAACATAGTACTGGAGGTCCTAGCCACAGCAATCAGACAAAAAAAAGACATACAAGCATCCGCATTGGTATAGAAGAAGTCAAATTGTCACTATTTGCAGATGACATGATACTGAACATAAAAAACCCTAAAGACTCCATTCCAAAACTACTAGAACTAATAATATCTGAATTCAGCAAAGTTGCAGGATACAAAATTAACACACAGAAATCTGTTGCTTTCCTATACACTAACGATGAACTAACAGAAAGAGAAATCAGAAAAACAATTCCATTCACAATTGCATCAAAAAGAATAAAATACCTAGGAATAAACCTAACAAAGGAAGTGAAAGACCTGGAATCTGAAAACTACAAGACACTCCTAAGAGAAATTAAAGAGGACACTAACAAATGGAAATGCATCTCATGCTCTTGGCTAGGAAGAATAAATATTATCAAAATGGCTATACTACCTAAAGTAATCTACAGATTCAATCCCTATCAAACTACCAACAGCTTTCTTCAATGAACTGGAACAAATAATTGTAAAATTCATATGGAACCACAAAAGACCCCGAATAGCCAAAGCAATCCTGAGAAGGAGGAATAAAATGGGGAATTACGCTCCCTGACTTCAAGCTCTACTACAAGTAATCAAGACAATTTGGTATTAGCAAAAAGCAGACCCACAGACCAGTGGAACAGAATCGAAAATCCATACATTAACCCAAACATATACAGTCAATTAATATTTGATAAAGGAGCCTTGGATATACAATGGGGAGATGACAGCCTCTTCAGCAGCTGGTGTTGGAAAAACTGGACAGCTTCATGTAAGAGAATGAAACTGGACTACTGTCTAACCCCATACACAAAGGTAAACTCAAGGTGGATCAAAGACCTGAATGTAAGTCATGAAACCATAAAACTTAGGAAAAAACATAGGCAAAAATCTCTTGGACATAAATATGAGCAACGTCTTCATGAACATATCTCCCCGGGCAAGGGAAACAAAAGCAAAAATGAACACGTGGGACTAAATCAAGCAAAGGACACCATCAGTAGGACAAAAAGTTATCCTATGGTATGTGAGAATATATTCATAAATGACGTATCCGATAAGGGGTTGACATCCAAAATATATAAAGAACTCACGCACCTTAACAAACAAAAAGCAAATAAGCCAATTAAGAAATGGGCAGAGGACATGAATAGACACTTGTCTAAAGAAGAAATTCAGATGGCCAACAGGCAGATGAAAAGATGCTCCACATCACTAATCATCAGAGAAATGCATATTAAAACCACAGTGAGATATCACCTCACACCAGTGAGGATGGCCAACATCCAAAACACAAACAACAACAAATGTTGGTGAGGATGTGGAGAAAAGGGAACCCTCCTCTACTGCTGGTGGGAGTGCAAATTCGTTCAACCATGTGGAAAGCAGTATGGAGGTTCCTCAAAAAACTCAAAATAGAAATACCATTTGACCCAGGAATCCCATTCCTAGGAATTTACCCTAAGAATGCCACAGCCCAATTTGAAAAAGACTGATACATCCCTATGTTTATCGCAGGACTAGTTACAATAGCCAAAAAATGGAAGCAACCTAAGTGTCCATCAGTAGATGAATAGATAAAGAAGAGGTGGTACAGATACACAATGGAATACTATTCAGCCATAAGAAAGAAACAAATCGTACCATTTGCAACAACATGGATGGATATGGATGGTATTATGCTCAGTGAAATAAGTCAGGCAGGGAAAGACAAATACGAAATGATTTCCCTCATTTGTGGAGTATAACAACAAAGCAAAACTGAAGGAACCAAATAGCCGCAAACTCACAGATTCCAGGAAGGGACTAGCAGTTACCAAAGGGGAGGGGTGGGAGAGGGCATGTGGATAGGGAGGGAAGAAAGAAATAGAGGGGTATCACGATTTGTATACATGGTGTTGGGGGGGATTATGGGGAAGACAGTGTTGCACAGAGAAGGCAAATAGTGACTCTGTGGCATCTTACTACACTGATGGTCAGTGACTGCAATGGGGTATGGGAGGGACACAATAATATGGGTGAATGTAGTAACCACATTGTTTTTCATGTGAAACCTTCATGAGAGTGTATATCAATAATACCTTAATAAAAAAATTAAAAATAAAGAAAAGGTAATACTAACAAAGAACAGAATCTAACATGTATACATAATCACACTTTCTTTTTCTTTCCATACTCTGGTGCATAGTCTTTTAAGGTTTTAGTAATTCCAATAATCTGTTATTTAACAACAACAGTAATGTGGCTCCACTTTTCTGTTTGGTTCCAATAACTTGAGTCTGTTTGAAGTTGAAGTTTGATGTTATTTGTTTTCTCACATTTGTTTCTCCCTCAATTTCCAATTTCCAAATTCTCTCAACTACACTTACCCTTTTAAATGTTAAAAACTTTCGTAGTGAAATATTTTGTCCTTGACTACAATCCATTCTTCTATGTTTGTTCTAGGGTGACTCTAAAATGTAAAAGCTAACAAGCAGTATTATCATAATTTTGGCTTCATCAATATTTTTATCTGCTGACCAGACAATGTGATAGGATCAGATTTCTTTTCCTATGGCTCCAGTGTTACAAATCTGGGCCCTTCAAAAAGAGAATATTTTAGTTTCAAGCAAAGAGGTTCTACTTTCTTATTATCCATCAATTGATTGAAATTCTGTCCAATTTTCAACTACATATATATAAACCATACTTTAGTAAGGTTTCTTTTTTGCTTTTGCTTTTTTTTTTTTAAAAACAATGTGTTTTTAATCTTAATCTAAAATGAATGTTCCTCTTCTCAATTGATCCTCATATTTTTGGCCCCACCAGTCTCATGCTTTCTTCTTCATTCACTCACCATTAACCTGCAGACACTAATGCAGACTTCCAAGTTTCTTACTTCAAACTTTAATTCTTTTCTTCTGGACATTTTCATCCACCATTTATCCGGCTTCTAGAAATGTTTAAGTCTTCATCTTTGGCAACCCCAAACACCCTTGTTCTTTTGCATCTATGTCTCCTTTTTGTATTTCTGAAGATTTTTTTCAAGGAAAACTTGGGAGAAAAGGAGTTGTATGATCTTTTTCCCAGTTTGAAATAAAGCTAGAAGCTATTTCTAAATGTGTTTTAAGTAACAAATCTGAGGAAAAGTAACCTTTGCTCCTAAAAATGTACACTAGTCCAAAATAACCTGATTTCTGATATCAGTAAGTTACAGTTTGCAGGTAAAGGATTATTGTTGTTCATTTGATCAGAAAAACTACTCCGTTTAAATAATCACCCTGCTAAAGCATATTTTAACATCAAGAACATGATTTAGGATCATGTCATTTCCTCTGAAATCTGGGAATTCTTAGTGAAAGTTGCTTTCCCCACTTAGAATACATCATTCCTTCATCATGAAAATAACACATGACAGCGAAAAATTACATTTTCATTCTTCCTCTGCTGCTGAATTTACTTTGTATTTTAAGTGAACTTTCTAAACCAATTCTCTACATCTTTCTTGATGATTTGCATTTCACAAAAACATCTTGGCTAGCAAAAAGCAAACAGAAGAATGGCAATCACAATGAAGGAAATGTACTAGTACTAAAGACTCCTGCTAATTACCTGGCAAAATAATCGGGCTGCCTGAGCACCTCTAGGATAGCAATGTTAATGCTTAAGAAAAACACATCACAGATCAAGTGTCAGGCTGCTAAACTGAATTTCAAACAATTCCAAAACATTCAACAGGAACAGACCATGCACCACATAACATGGCTTGGCAAACGACACCCTGTAACCATTTGCACTCTATCATATTAATCCACACAGGAATAAAATAAAGACAACACAGGGTTCAAAAATGTGGTGAAAGGGATAGCTGAGGATTGGAAAATGGAGAGATGAAATTGGTTTAAAAAAAAAAGGTGTCCTGGAATACAACCTTTGTGGTGGATAGGCTTGAATTTACATTCAGAAATGGTCACCTACTTGAGAAAGGGTTACTGGGAGGATTAAATGAGACCATGCACAGGGAGCATTTGAAGCAGAGCCAGGCATATTCAGGATCCATAAGGATGTTGTGGTGTTTGGACACCACCATCCTCCAGATACTGAGTTCCAAATAACTGCAAGAAAGAATAATTCCTATGCTGCTTTTCTAGGGCTTAAGTTCATGCCTGAAATATACAATCATTAGAAAAAAATTCTATATTGATTGTTGAGAGATTAGTTGATATGGTAACAAATTGAAAGCAATGATTAAAGACAAATTGGGGAGGGTTGATCAGTTTGATAAGGTTTTAAGGAAAAACTGAATATGTAGAATGATCCTGCAGGCTTGAATGAATAGGAATTATTTAGACAGAAAAAAGGAAGTGATAATTATAGCAGAAACCACCCATGTACAGGCATAAACGAATGTGATGTTGTCAGTAAACATTTAACATACAGGTATGAACGGAGAATGGTATGAGTGGCAGAGAAGAAAGTGGCAAGGTGAACTGGGGCATGCACATAAAATGTGCACTATGTTAATGAATGTGGCCTTCTGTTCCTTGAGGAATTTTATGCTATAAGAAAACATTCAGCTCAAAAGTATATTCAACAATATTTGTATTTTTAGAAAACATATAGTTTAGACAAGACCCCAAAGGAAGAAAATCAGTGGGGATCAGGAAGATAATTCAGGAGGCTGTTGCAGTAGTCTAGCTGAAAAATACAGGTCATAATTCAGACAGAGCAATTGGGAGGTTGAGAAAGAGATTGGGGGATTTTTAGGAGACAGGCTTTTAAGTCAGCATTATTATCTACTTGAAACGAACCCAAGGAAGGCTGATTCTTCTCATTTGGGTGACTGAATGGATAGTGACAACAATAACTATCACAGAAATAAAGGAAGAATGGAGAATTTCAGAAAGCTGTGTGTGTGTAGGTGTATATGTGGGTAGGGGAATTAATGATTTCATTATTGGGAACATATTCCATTTTATGTGCTCACAGCAGGTTTTACATGAGATATGTAGGAAATTAGAAAATAAGTCTCAGGAGTTTAAAAATGTATTCAGCATTGAAGTTACACATTTATTAATTCTTGGTGTAACTCGTGTAACACAGGAGTGGATGGTATGGAATAGACTTCTGAGTAAAATTAGGAGAGAGGGAACTACAAAGAGATTCCTGGAGGAGTACTGATGTCTGTGGATAGCAGAGGGAAAAGATCCAACAAAGGAGCTGAGGAGTAGGAGTTGGAGGAAAAATAGGAGAGGAAGAGTAGTTATCTAGGCGGGAGAGTATCTGGAAGGGAGTTATCATACAGACAGTTTCTGTGCAATTTTGGAAGACTTTATTGAGAGTAGATACTATTATCACTTTTAGGCGCCCAGTTTTAATGTCTAAACGCTCATAGGGTCTATATTCTACATGGTAGGCACTAGTGATCCAAAGGCAAGCTCAAGTTCCTGGTCTCAATGAATCTGCACTTGGGGGGGGAAGACAGACATATGCAGGTAATTGTGGTGCAAGGCAGCACTATAATTGCTGTAGAACAGGGTCATAGTTAGAAACACAGGGAGAAAATAACAGATTTTATTGGGGATGGGTCATAGGAGACTTCATAGTGGAAGAAGAGTTACAAGAGCAAAGTGTTTTTCTCCTTAAGCCTTCTTGGTAGTTTTAATTACGCTCTTTTTAGATTCTCATCTCTTAGCTAAATGGAAATTTTCTGATAAATGACAATTACTAACTTCTTTTAAAAATCTACTTTTACTCAAAACTCCATGATATTTCATGACTTAATTTTCAGAATGTATAGTGTCAATATTTAGCTAAAGATAAGGACATACTAATTTAATTGAAGACTATATGGACAAAATGTAACTATGTCTGCAAGAATAAGAACTACCAAAAAGTGCAGAACCTTATAGAGATAGTTTAAAAATACATTGAAAGACATTCAAGAAGAACTAAGTAAATGAGAGATGTAATTTGAGGATAGATTAGAAATAATCAAAATGTCTCTTTGTTCTTCCAAATCATGATAGAGTCAATGCAATGTGAATCAAAGAGCTGTGAGGTTTTTCATGGGACTTGACAGGATGCTGCTAAACTTAACATGGGAGAAGAAATTATCAAGAATAAACAAACCACATTTAAGGAATGAGAATATGGGAGGCCACGTCCTACCAGACATCAAACCTTCTTATAACGTTATCGATAAAGACAATTGTACTCATCTAGAAAAAAAGAATGAGTGAACATTCTTCTTTTCTAGACCAATGAAACGGGCTTGAAGCCCATGAACAGATTCACTTTCAAAATGTAATGTTCCCATTCGTCCACTCATCCACATGAATCACTGAGGGCTGATTCTGTGCTAGGCATCTTGAAGGTGCTGGGGTTCCAACAGTAAGCAAAACAGACAAAAAAATCCTTTCTCTCTACTGTGCTTATATTATAGTGGGGGAGATACACAATAAAATAAGAAAGACAGCCACATACAAATTCAAGTCATGACTGAGTGATGGAGAAAAATAGGGCAGGGAAGAGTGACTGGGTAAGCTTCAGGAAGAGTTGAATCTTAAATGTGAATGAATGTGGTCTTGTTGAAAGATGACTTCAGAGGAAAAGCCGGGGGGAGGTGAGGAAGGGAAGAGCGTCAGGCAGAGGGCAAAGCACAGCAAAGGCCAAGAGTTGGGGGCCACCGGAGGAAGACGTGCCATGGTCACGATGTGGAGACAAACAACAGATCAACAGGAGACTTGGCTCATTTGTTTACTCTTACAGAAAAAAAAAATTGGATTCATACTTCATACCATACACAAAAACTACTTCTCAGTACATTATAGACTTAAATGTGATATACCATTTGGAAGACAGGGAGAATATTTTAATAGGCTTAAGATAGGAAAAAAAAATGTTCCTTAAGACAAGAAAAAGTTCAAATAACAGAAATTGAGGACATTTGTTCATCAGAAGTCACTGTAAAGAGAGCAAGATGACAAGCCACAAATATGGCAAAGGATTAATACCCATGATCTCCATTTCCGGGAAGATGGCGGCATGAGCAGGGCGGCAGAAATCTCCTCCCAAAACCATATCTATCTATGAAAATACAACAAATACAACTATTCCTATAAAAGAGACTGGAAGATACAGGACAGCACACAGCCTGCAGCTACACCTGAGAAAACTCGGCACCCCGTGAGGCAGGTAAGATTTGGAGCCGTGACCCAGGGGGACCCAAGCACTCCCCTACCCCAGCGCACAGGTGGGAGGAAAAGATTCAGAGCCGGGAGGGACTGGAGGTGCAGGCCCGTGAAATAACCAGCCCCGGTGATCTGCGCCAGGAGCACCAACACACATAGCAGGGTGTATCGGCTATTGAAGAGACAGAAGGTGCAGGATCTGAGCTTGGGATGCACCCGGGACCTCGCAACCGGCTCCCGGGACAAAAGAAAAGCACACACACTTTTTCTAGCAGTCTTAAAGACAAAACGGCCCACGATCGTTCCAGCACACTCAGTCCAGCAAGTTGGGAGTCCTGGGGAATTTCAGACCCCTTGGCTGGTGACTGGGAAGAAGTACCGCATTCAGACTTCCACAGATCAACAGCCTCCCATTCTTCCTGCCCTGACCAGAGCTACAAAGGGCCCTGCGGAGCGGCACAGCCGCGGCTTCAGAATAGTGAAGCAACAGCACCACCTACAGCATCCTCACAGAATCTACTCCCAGTGGGCGTTTTTTTTTTTCTTTCTGTTTTCTTTTCTTTCTTACCCTACTTTCTTTTTTTGGTCTTTTCTTTCTTTTTTCTTTTCTTCCTGTTTTCTTTTCTTTCTTTTCTTCTTTCTTTTTTTCTCTTTTCTTACCTTTCTTTTTTTTTTTAAAGTCTTAAAGAGCCCACCTGACATACGTGGCACCACCAGCGACCACTTCTATTGCCATGAAAAGACAGAGGAATATGGTACAAACAAAACTCACCCAGACCCAGACAACACCAGAGAGGGAACCTGAAGGGTTGGAAATGCACAACCTTTCTGAAAACAAATTCAGAACAAAAGGCATAACCATACTGATGGATCTACAGAGAAATATGCAAGAGCTGAGGGAGGAAGTGAGGGAAAGTGAGGAAAGACAATGCAGAAATGAGACAAGCGATCGACAGGCTTAGCAGCAGACTGGATGAGATACAAGAGACTGTTAATGGAATAGAAATCAGAGAACAGGAATACAGAGAAGCTGAGGTAGAGAGAGATAAAAGGATCTCTAGGAATGAAAGAATATTAAGAGAAATGTGTGACCAATCCAAACAGAACAATATTCGCATTATAGGAGTACCAGAGGAAGAAGAGAGAGAAAAAGGGATAGAAAGTGTCTTTGAAGAAATAATAGCTGAAAACTTCCCCATGTTGGGGAAGGAAATGGTCTCACAGTCCACGGAAGCAAACAGATCTCCCAACACAAGGGACCCAAGGAAGACAACACCAAGACACTTAATAATTAAAATGGCAAAGATGAAAGATAAAGACAGAGTATTAAAGGCAGCTAGAGAGAGAAAAAAGATCACCTACAAAGGAAAACCCATCAGACTATCATCAGATTTCTCAACAGAAACCTTACAGGTCAGAAGAGAATGGCATGATATATTTAACGTAATGAAACAGAAGAGCCGTGAACCAAGAATATTCTATCCAGCACGATTACCATTTAAACATGACGGAGGGATAAAACAATTTCCAGAAAAGTGAAAGTTGAGAGAGTTTGCCTCTCATAAACCACCTCTACAGGATTATCTAAAACGGACTGCTCTAGAGGGAAGGACTCCTAAGGTTAAAAAGATGTTATCAGAGAAAATAAAATCATAGCAAAGAAAGCAGACCATCCAAATACTAACTAAAGGCAAAGAATAAAACACCTAGTACATAAAGAATGGAGGAGGAAGAATAAGAAAGGAGAGAAATAAAGAAACATCAGACTGTGTTTACAATAACTTAAAAAGAAAGTTAAGTTAGATTGTCAAATAATAAAGAAGCAACATGTGAACCTTTGGTAACCACGAATCTAAAGCCAGCAATGGCAATAAGTACATATCTATCAATAATCACCCTAAATGTAAATGGAGTGAATGCACCAATCAAAATACACAGAGTAATAGAATGGGTAAAAAAGCAGGACCCATCTATATACTGCTTACAAGAGACTCACCTCAAACCCAAAGATATATACAGACTAAAAGTGAAGAGATGGAAAAAGATATTTCATGCAAACAACAAAGAGAAAAAAGCAGGTGTTGCAGTACTTGTATCAGACAAAATAGATGTCAAAACGAAGTAAGTAGCAAGAGATAAAGAAGGACATTACATAATAATAAAGGGGTCAGTCCAACAAGAAGGTATAACCATTATAAATATATATACACCCAACACAGGAGTGCCAGCATATGTGAAACAAATACTAACAGAATTAAAGGATGAAATAGACAGCAATGCATTCATTTTAGGAGACTTCAACACACCACTCACTCCAAAGGACAGATCAACCAGACAGAAAATCAGTAAAGACACAGAGGCACTGAACAACATACTAGAGCAGATGGACCTAACAGACATCTACAGAACTCTGCACACAAAAGCAACAGGATACACATTCTTCTCAAGTGCACATGGAACATTTTCCAGAATAGACCACATACTAGGCCACAAAAAGAACCTTAGTAAAGTAAAAAATATTGAAATCCTACCAACCAACTTCTCAGATCACAAAGGTATAAAAATAGAAATAAATTTTAGGAAGAAATCAAAAAGGCTCACAAATACATGGAGACTTAACAACATTCTCCTAATGAACCAATGGGTTAACGACCAAATCAAAACAGAAATCAAGAATATATGGAGACTAATCACAACAACAACACAAAGCCAAACTTCTGTGGGACGCAGTGAAGGCAATTCTAAGAGAAAAGTATATTGCAATCCAGGACTATGTAAAGAAGGAAGAACATTCCCAAATGAATAGTCTAAAGACACAATTACTGAAATTGGAAAAAGAAGTACAAATGAGGCCGAATATCACCAGATGGAGCGACATAATAAAGATCAGAAAAGAAATAAGTAAAATTGAGAAGAATAAAACAATAGAAAAAAATTAATAAAACCAAGAGCTGGTTCTTTGAAAAAATAAACAAAACACATAAATCCCTAGCCAGACTCATTAAGAGAAAAAGAGAATCTACACACACAAACAGATTCAGAAATGAGAAAGGAAAAATAACGAAGGACCCTACAGAAATACAAAGAATTATAAGAGAATATTATGAGAATCTATATGCTAACAAGCTGGAAAACCTAGAAGAAATGGACGACTTTTAGAAAAATACAACCTTCCAAGACTGACCAAGCGAGAAACAGAAAAACTAAACAGACCAATCACCAGCAAAGAAATTGAATCGGTAATCAAAAAACTACCCAAGAATAAAACCCCAGGACCAGAAGGATTCACCTCTGAATTATAACAGACATATAGAGAAGAAATAACACCCATTCTCCTAAAAGTTTTTCAAAAAATAGAAGAGGAGGGAATACTTCCAAACTCATTCTACAAAGCCAGCGTCACTCTAATACCAAAAGCGGGCAAAGACCTCACCAAAAAAGAAAATTACAGACCAATATCCCTGATGAACATAGATGAAAAAATATTCAACAAAATATTAGCAAACCGAATTCAAAAATGCATCAAGAGGATCATACACCATGATCAAGTGGGATTCATCCCAGGGATGCAAGGATGGTACAACATTCGATAATCCATCAACATCATCCACCACATCAACAAAAAGAAGAACAAGAACCACATGATCATCTCCATAGATGCTGAAAAAGCATTTGACAAATTCAGCATCCATTCCTTATTAAACTCAACAAAATGGGTATAGAGGGCAAGTACCTCAACATCATAAAGGCCATATATGACAAACCCACAGCTAACATCATACTTAACAGCAAGAAGCTGAAAGCTTTTCATCTAAGATCGGGAACAAGACAGGGATACCCACTCTCACCACTGTTATTCAACATAGTACTGGAGGTCCGAGCCACGGCAATCAGACAAAACAAAGACATACAAGGCATCCAGATTGGTAAAGAAGAAGTCAAATTGTTACTATTTGCAGATGACATGATATTGTACATAAAAAACCCTAAAGACTCCACTCCAAAACTACTAGAACTAATAATATCTGAATTCAGCAAAGTTGCAGGATACAAAATTAACACACAGAAATCTGTTGCTTTCCTATACACTAATGATGAACTAACAGAAAGAGAAATCAGAAAACAATTCCATTCACAATTGCATCAAAAAGAATAAAATACCTAGGAATAAACCTAACGAAGGAAGTGAAAGATCTGTACTCTGAAAACTACAAGACATTCCTAAGAGAAATTAAAGAGGACACTAACAAATGGAAGTGCATCCCATGCTCTTGGCTAGGAAGAATAAATATTATCAAAATGGCTATACTACCTAAAGCAATCTACAGATTCAGTGCAATCCCTATCAAACTACCAACAGCTTTCTTCAATGAACTGGAACAAATAATTCTAAAATTCATATGGAACCACAAAAGACCCCGAATATCCAAAGCAATCTTGAGAAGGAAGAATAAAACGGGGAATTATGCTCCCGAAGTTCAAGCTCTACTACAAAGCCACAGTAATCAAGACTATTTGGTATTGGTACAAAAACAGACCCACAGACCAGTGGAACAGAATAGAAAATCCAAACATTAACCCAAACATATACAGTCAATTAATATTTGATAAAGGAGCCTTGGATATACAATGGGGAGATGACAGCCTCTTCAGCAGCTGCTGTTGGAAAAACTGGACAGCTACATGTAAAAGAATGAAACTGGACTACTGTCTAATGCCATACACAAAGGTAAACTCAAGGTGGATCAAAGACCTGAATGTAAGTCATGAAACCATAAAACTCTTAGAAAAAAACATAGGCAAAAATCTCTTGGACATGAGCGTCTTTTTCATGAACATATATCCCCGGGCAAGGGAAACAAAAGCAAAAATGAACATGTGGGACTATATCAAGCAGAAAAGTTTCTGGAGAACAAAGCACACCATCAGTAGAACAAAAAGAGATCCTACAGTATGGGAGAATATATTCATAAATGACGTATCCGATAAGGGGTTGACATCCAAAATATATAAAGAACACACGCACCTTAACAAACAAAAAGCAAATAAGCCAATTAAGAAATGGACAGAGGACATGAATAGACACTTCTCCAAAGAAGAAATTCAGTTGGCAAACAGGCACATGAAAAGATGCTCCACATCGCTAATCATCAGAGAAATGCAAATTGAAACCACAATGAGACATCACCTCACACCAGTGAGGATGGCCAACATCCAAAACACAAACAACAACAAATGTTGTCGAAGATGTGGAGAAAAGGGAACCCTCCTACACTACTGGTGGGAATGCAAAGTAGTTCAACCATTGTGGAAAGCAGTATGGAGGTTCCTCAAAAAACTCAAAGTAGAAATTCTATTTGACCCAGGAATTCCACTCCTAGGAATTTACCCTAAGAATTCAGCAGCCCAGTTTGAAAAAGACAGATGCACCCCTGTTTATTGCAGCACTATTTACAATAGCCAAGAAATGGAAGCAACCTAAGTGTCCATCAGTAGATGAATGGATAAAGAAGATGTGGTACATATACACAATGGAATATTATTCAGCCATAAGAAGAAAACAAATCCTACCATTTGCAACAACGTGGATGGAGCTAGAGGGTATTATGCTCAGTGAAATAAGCCAAGCCGAAAAAGACAAGTATCAAATGATTTCACTCATATGTGGAGTATAAGAACAAAGAAAAAAACTGAAGGAACAAAACAGCAGCAGACTCACAGAACCCAAGAACGGACTAATAGTTACCAAAGGGAAAGGGACTGGGGAAAATGGGTGGGAAGGGAAGAATAAGAGGGAAAATGGGGCATTATGACTAGCAGATGTAATGTTGGGGGGGCACAGGGAGGGCTGTACAACTCAGAGAAGACAAGTAGTGATTCTATAGCATCTCACTACGCTGATGGACAGTGACTGTAATGGGGTTGGCGGGGGGGACCTGATGAAGGGGTGGTTTAATAACCATAATATTGCACATGTAATTGTAGATTAGTGATACCAAAATAAATTATAAAAACAAAAAACTCCAGACTGTGGGAGACTGTGTGGGTCAAAGGCCTGTAAACCAGAAAAGGATGGAGGAGGAGGAAGCTACAGATTAAAAGATACTTACGTGAAAAAAAAAATACCCTTGATCTATGAACTTCAACATTCAGTAAGAAAAAAAATCATAACCTAATAGAAAGTGGACATTTAACAGGAAAGGAAAAATAAATAGACAGTAACATACGAAATATTGATCAAGCCTGGTAGTAATCGGGGACATTTTTGAAAACGTAAAATTACTTTAAGGATTTTATTTTTCATCCAACAAATAGACATGCATTTTCTTAAAATGAACAACAGCCCCAAACACTGGTAAAGATGTAGAAAAACAAACAAGCTGTTACACAATCAGGTGGGGAAAACCGGTACCACTTTTTGATAGCTTTTAATAAAGCTGAGACTCTAGTACTATAAGACCCAGGAATTCCATTCATGAGCAATAGAGAACTCATGCAGCTGTGCACAAGCATGTATGTGCAAGAGAGCTAATAGTAACAGTCCTTAGAGGAGCAAAACCATGGATCCCAATATCCATCTATAGTAGAGCAGACCTATACCCCCTACTGTCTATTCATACAATGGATTATCCATGCAGCATGATGAGAAATGAAGCATAGTTAAGTGTGTCGACATGGATCAACCTCAGACCCTTGGAACTGAGTGGAACAATAAGCGAAAGAGGATATATATGTATATATATTAATGGTATTTCTATGGTGCAAAATATAAGCAGAACCAAATAATTCTTTCTTTAAGGGTATATACCCTTAGAGGCTGAAGCAATAAAGAAAAACGTGAGAATAGTGAATAAAACATTTTGGATAGTAGTTATCTCTGATAGAGAGGGAAAGGGATATACGATCAACAGGGAGAAAGAAGAAATTATTTGAAAAGTTAAATAATATTCAATTTCTTAAGCTGGATAGGAGGTACATGATGTTTACATTATGTTATGATTTATAATTTACACAGAGGCACAAATGCTTGCAGATATCAAAAAAAGGCCAAAAGAGAGTTTATGAAATATTATTTAAAATGAACCTTCAAAAAACCCACCACAAACAAATGAATCATATTACTTTTATTTATTGAATTTTTATCCTGGAGAATCACTAAGAAATGGCTCACACTATCGGGAATTTAAGATAATTAAAATCAACCAAGGGGAGGCAGTCATTATTTCTTCTATTCCTCCTTCTTTTTCTTCATTTGGTGTTGGGGTTGTAGCAGCAATGGTGTGCTGGAGGACTCTCCCACCCAATACTCTGTAATGACTATCTCTTTCTCTATCTAATCAAGGAGAAAAACAAAAACCAGAAATATTCAAATGAATCCCAACTCCATTATATTTTTTAGAAAGTAAATTAAAATTTTAAATATGTATACACCATCTTAAAATCACATGCTATATCTGGCAACTCAGAAAAATAAGTGAAAAATGTTTTTTGAGTTTTTCACATACTCTTTTAACCAAATTGAACTGAATTGATACCATTTTATGCATTTCTCCCTTTTCACAAGTGACTCTTGCCTCCTCAGTAAATAACACTATTGTACAATGTTCTTTTCCTAGCCAAAAGGAAATGAAGAATCTATTTGTTCCTACATTACTTAAAAACCTCTTGCAGGGAAGGGAAAATCATTGAATGATTATGGAAATAGTGTGAAGTGAAAGAAGTTTAATAGAGTTCCAAAACCATTATTCACTCAGACTCACTTTTAATTAGTTCATTACCTGATGAAATACTATGATAATTGATGTTTAGTTTTAAAAGCCAATAATATCAAGGCCCATATGAACGTAAATCAACTTACTAGGTACTCATCAATTTTTACTATGTTATCTTCATATGGAGAAAACATTTAACACACACACGGTTAATTTAGTATGTATCAGCCTAGTCTTAGGGTCACATCCTAAACTTTGATTTACTGGAACCTCCCTGCTTCTGAAATCTTAAATGCATCACTTGCTCCATCCATAAGATTCTTTGAATTCTACTCCACATTTTCCTCACTGTATCCCATTTTAACTTCTTTCAGAACACTTGTTCTGGGCTGTAATTCCTCCTCCAGTCTGTAGCCTAGATACCTTTCATACAATGGTTTTCATGCCTCTGCTGTTCTACTGTACTGGTATCACATTTTTTCTTATAAATTTCCATCATAGATCAACCAAGCAGCTGAATCCTTAGCTTTTAGGATTATTACTGTTTATCTTTACCAGCTGCTGAAGTCTGATGACTCCAGGTCTCAGCTCCTAACTTCTACCTG
Source organism: Smutsia gigantea (assembly GCA_032199065.1). Taxonomy (NCBI): domain Eukaryota; kingdom Metazoa; phylum Chordata; class Mammalia; order Pholidota; family Manidae; genus Smutsia; species Smutsia gigantea. The sequence goes on along the minus strand of JAVSCE010021666.1, from coordinate 481,931 downwards.
TGTTAGACAAGGCAATTAACTTCTTTAAGCCTCAATATTTATAATTAAGATAATAATGTGATATATAGGTATGTCGTGGGAAATCAAGTAAGATCATATTTGCAAAAGACTTAATGAATATATTTTCTGGCAGTTAAGAAATTCTCATAATTATCACTTATGGTTATTAGTCATTTTCTTGACTTATCTGAGATAAATGAAACCCTCATGTAGATTCCCTGCTTGGTTTCCACATTTTTGCTGCTAATTCTATTATGAGATCCTATTCTTCCACCTTCCCTTAAATGATACCATTCTCCAGTATTCCATCTGTACGCCAATCTGATGACTTATCTTTTATGATTTAGTGTCCCTATAAAAGGATACTACTTGTAAAATTACAAACAAACATCAAGAGAAACAAGTTAATGATTGGCATAGATGGCAATATATTCATATGTCCTGTATTTCCCCCTGTTTTCACTGTGTCCTCTGTAATAGGATTTGTATTTTCTCGTAAAGCTTCCCCTATTTTGTAATTTTGTCTTCATGGCAAAAAAACAATTATTGCCTTATGTGTAATTTTCTTTTCCTTGGGGGTATAAGAACTTCAAAGAAAATCTGTCTGCAGTAATGCTTGGATTGCTCAAACTCTTCCTCTCAAATCAGATCCTTTAGATGTAAAAAGAATGGCAACTTCTATTTTAAGATTCCGAATCCCAGCAACAGGTACTGCTCAAGAACAAAACCTACTCCACTTTTTTCTAAGTGGAAAGCAGTTAGAATCTGTCAATCCAAGTACAAAACTTCCACTGGGGAAAAGCATTCTAGAACATAAAGCCATTCATCGATTTAAACCAAATGAAAAGGTGGATCTCTCAGGCAGGCCCTCTTCTGAACATGCTCTGTTCCCTACCTGTGCTGACGGACAACAAGGCTGACATAGGGCCTGCAAAGCAAGTTACTGACCGGGTGTGGCAGACCCTTGCATGACCTCCGAGTGCCCCCCTCTGGTCTGCAGCCACCAGAGAACAATAGCTCCAGTCCCAGGATGTCTTTTCCCTGTGCTGCTGTGCAGCAGGTTCCTCTCAACTGGGCCTGCCTGAGTCTTTCAACATAATTTCCTCTCGTTTTGCAGTGGGGACTCTGTTTTCTCTAACAGAAGGACTAGTGGGCCAGTCGGGGTATGCTGACCAAGGGCCAAGCTGTTCTCCCTCTCCCCTACTTCCACTGGCTCCAGTGGTGGTGATCTTTGCAATGTGTCTGCCTCCTTTTCCATCACCTTGCTTCCCAGACAAATCCTCTGTCTTGCTCTTCACCCCTGGACTATACCCAGTTCTGGCCAAAACACCCAAAACAACCTCTGAAATGCAAATACTCTTATTCCATCCTTTGTGGATGAAGTTCTATCTTCTCTCTCTGAGTTTAACTAAAAAAAGACAAGGCTGGCAAAGGCACACTTAAGTGAAGCAGAACCTCTTTGCCATCTCTTGCTTTTAGAATTAGTAGTAAATCTTTCTAAACACAAACCCTCCCTGACTCCAAAAATACGAGGACACACACATGTACACACAATGCATTTACAAACCTGAATGGAGCTTCTTTTTGCATCTGGGTCCCTAGGAATATATTACAGATTTTGTTTAAAATTACAGTGGAAAACAGGAAAGAAAATGTGATCTGCAACTGTTGGCAATTGAAAGTGACAGGACAAAAGATAAGCTAGTCCTGGAAAACTTCACAAAAAAGGTTTAAGCACAAAAATCTGCATAAAAGAGGGCTTTTAAAAGGAGAAAATGAATGAAAACTGGCAGGAACTTGCCAAAGCCAAGACAGTTTCTGATGGGTTCATCCTGCCATGATGCCAGCCCCTGCTGCTACTTACTGTCTAAATCCCAGCTTCCAGGTACGGTTTGCCCAGCAGGGGAGTGGACATGAAACACTTAAAGCAGTACAACTCCAAGGAGATAGAAAACAGTTTTTAAGTAGAGTTGTTGTCCCAGAAGAACATTGGTAATGGGAGATAAGAAGCAACTGTAGTGGAAAGGGCTTTGGCGTGATGGGGTGAGTTCATTCAGGGAATGCTCAGAAGTTACTCTTTTATCAATGAAAACCATAGCGAGGTCCATGTAATACTTCACACCAGGACTGCCACGATCATTTGGTTATTCTGCAGTGTGCATTTGTCCTCCAGATTTCCTGCTATGGAGGCACCTTCACGAAAGTGTGGAATGGCAAACAGGGACAAAGTTGACTAAGAGATGTAGTCTGTGGACCTCTGTGTTAGCACAAACCTGTCTTAGGTCTGCTTTCCCAGAGGCAGACTCTGAGATAAAGATTATTTGTACAAGTGAAATTAATGACATGCTCCTAGGAGACCAGTGAACTCGTGGGGAAGCAGGACAGAGAGAGAGAAAAAACCATCAACGGTGGGATGTCAGGCCCTGCTTGCGGAGAACGGCTTCATCCTGACCCCACAGTGGTGTCTGGACTGTAGACGGTGCCACGTTTTGTCCTGACCCAAGGTAAGGGAGCTAGGCTCGCATATTCCCACATCTGTCAACCATTGCTAAAGATCTCTCAAGGGCATCTTAAACTTCCAGAGACTTCTGGTTCTCTGCCTGGACTGGCGGTGCGGCTCTAACCACCTACGAGCTGTTTCATGAAGGAGCATCAATGGTGCAGAGTGCTGGACACAAAAGCGCCTCAAAGCTGGGATGGGCGCACAGATACACTCAGGAGGACTGAGGTGCTCTGGGTGGGCAACAGATACACCTTCTGCAGGTCTTTTAATCAGCCATGACATAGTAGTAACTGCAAATCTTAAGCTCAGTGATCAGTCCAACATGAATAAGAATCGGAGAAAAACATAAGCCAATTCTATACTGGAGGATTCCCTCCATCTGCCTTATACCCAACAAGTTTTTTTTTAACTCTTCAATCTGTTTAATCTTATGTTCCTTTATAATATCATTCTGAACTTCTAGCCATGACCCACAGAAAGAAGATGCAAAATAAACCCATGACCTAAGATATAACTGTCCTTCATAATTAGCTTTTGAGCCATTATGATAATTATTTACACATTTTTAAAAATGGATATATACACTCACCTATGTCTCATATAGTCATTCGATGCAGTACAAAATTAAACTCTTCATTTGCTACCCCAGGTAAAACCAATAGTTAATGAAATGTTCTAACCTTTCATAAGCAGCATTGAATAGTTAAGTAGTTGTGACACTCTCTAGCCCAGATGTAAAGAGATACATATGTCTTAATAGAGCTTAGACCTAGAGAAAGAACCCTGGGAAGCATGCTCACCACCACTCACACACAGCAGGGGCTTCTGCAGGTTACCTAAGATAGCCTTATACTTGGACCCACCCAATACTTCTCCCAGGGACAAGAATACAGCACACCAGTAAGCTTGGTTCTTTGTTGTTCCAGGCCCTATAAACACCTGTAATGCTCAGTCTGTGCAGGCCCTTGTAGCAATGACTTCACACCTTTTCTTTAGTTCTTTCATCATCATCCAAGCCCTGTTATTTATGCACAGGTCTTTTTTTTTTTACTTTAGCTTTACACACACACACACACATATAAATACACAGGTCTTTATATAAATAGGAAGATGGGGTACCTACTACATGAGCAATACTGAATACCAGACCACCTCTAGAAATTGGAAAGAACTAATCTTCAGTTTCCCATTTCTTTAGTTTCTTGTTCTATCCCAAGACTTTCTGTTCAATGTGATCCACCCACCAGCAGCGCTCGCTCACTACAGAGGAACACATTGTTCTCAGCTGAATCACCTTTTACCAACCAAGCTGAGTTTTGAACAGCAGAAATAATGATAAAGTTCTCTTACTGAAGCAATCTAAAACTGTCTTCTGATATACACAGTCTAGACCAAGAAAGACAAAGTAAAGAAGTTAAGCATGAAAGCCTTAAAATTATCTTTCATAAATTCCAATGTACCTGGAACATGGGCCCCTGCTCCTGCATTCTGCATGCACAGTACCAACCTGCACATTAAGCCTCTTCTAAAAGCATTACCCCAGAGGCACAGTATCAGCGCAATATCACAATGCAAAAGATGTCTTTATTTTTCAGGTCTCAAGGATCAGCAATTTGGCAGCTTTGACTGAAATATAATGAACATTAATTTAACTACCAAAGTTCTTAGGAACTATTTGTCTATCACCTTTTAATAAGGAGAAAAGATGGCGTAGGAAAGTAAGTTATCCAAAGTGGTTCTGAATTTCAGTTTTCGCCACTGCAAGAAGGAAAGAGAGTAATTTGATTTTGAGAGTAATTTACTGCCAGGCACCACTCATTTTAAAACAAAATTAAGAGGATAAATGAAATTAGAAAGCCCAGATAAGATTAGAAAGTAACAAACCACACTATTCAGCTAACAGCGTTGGTGAGACTTATGAGTGAGAACTTACTATTGTTTAGAGATTCCTAGGCTCATCTTCACATTGTCTACAAGCTGCACGGCACAGCCAGGAGACACGTTTTTCATCAAACATCTTCTATGGTTTGGAGGTGATACTGTAAGGAAATGGAAGCTTGAGGGTCCAATGTAATAAAGGTCCTTTTGTAAGTGATTTAATCCTGTTTGCTCCTGAGGATTTGAGTCCTTGACACCCTCACCTTTTCTTTTTTCCTCATGGGTAAGAGATAGAAAAGGTTAAAGATGGAGGGAAAAGAGCATAACAGTTTATGACATCCTTTTCTCCCCACTCCCAGGCCTGAAAGAAACAAATTCAGACTTAGGATCCCTCTGCTAATGTAATCTGAGGAGTTGCAAGTTTAGCTTTTCTATTAGTTATGCTGGCTTTACCTATGTTTTTCTGGGTGTCAAATTATACCAGCCACCTTGATGATGGATGATATTATAGCCACTAGTTGGTATATTTGTAGGTTTGAAAAATATATATATTGACGATTGACCTAAAAACAAGGCATTTTCATGAAAGAGGGTTTGGTTTTAAGATGAAGCTATGTTTTAGTTCAAGGATTAATCAACTAGTTATAATTTATAACCTAAATACTGAGTGGCTTCATTTTCTTTTCTAGTGGGAACACTCAGAGATTATTTTCAATCATGTTATCAGGTGACTCAGGAAGCCCTACAGTTCACATTGTGTTGATATTTGTTAAATGGAAATCAGCAAAGCTCCTGCAGCTGCCTTCAATGAATGTGAGCTAGAAACGGTTATTTTAAAAAAGGAAAAAAAAAAAGATCTAAAGAAAAACAAGACCTTATCTCTGCTCCCATACCATATAATCAGAATGCACACAGACTAACGACAACACGCAAATAAAATGGCTTTGGAGTTCAGAAGGAAGAAAGAAAATAAGAGCGATTTCTGACAGGAGGAGGGAAGGAAGATGTCAGTGAAAAATGGCTTTAAAGCTTAGACCTGAGTGTTGTGTGGAAGCATAAAAATGGAAGGAGTGGTGAGAGGCACTACAGGCCATCACATATGAAGATGGGTGGAGTGGACGAGGCATGTGAGTAGCAAAGCATTTTAAGACACCAGTGTGCGGTGACTTGTCTGGAGTATTGGGCAGGAGTATGTGAGAAACCTAGGAAGGTTGTTTAAAGATGAGCTCACCAAAGACCTTGAAGGTGTGTTTGAATGAATGGGAAATGGCATCACAATCTTTAGAAAGTTTAAACCAAGATATGTGGAGAGATGGTTGAATGGGGAAGAACGGAGAAGACACAGACACCAAGGACCCAGACAACATTTAATGAATGAAAAGCAAAAGGTGAACTGGAATGATGACCAGGATTGCTAAAAGGAAGAATAAAGTGGAATTTAGCAAGATACCCACTGTTTTAAAGAATACCTATTAGAAAATACATTTATAATGATTCATAAGGGGCTGAATTATTTGTGATAGAAGATGACCTTGAGAATCTTAGAGAAAGCAGTGTTGGAAATAAATGATTTTTTTCATCCTTTTCAAATTGAATATCTACAAGGATATATTTAGCTTAATATTTCAATAGATAAAAGTGTACATGCACATCTCATTTCTAAGTTATTTTCAAAGAATTCTAGATTTAAAACTGTTTCAAAAAGGTAAGGATAGACAATAGTAGAGAAACTCATACATGTAACTTTTAGCTTAGTGGAAGAAAAAAGCATAATAATAATTTTAGAAAACAAAGGAGCATTTAAGCTTGGTAATTCAGAAGGATATTTAGGAGAAAGGGCTGGCAAACACTATGTAACATATCCCCAACTGGATCATATGTATGTGAATAAACACTGTATGTGGACCAAATGCTATAATTGGATTTAATGGCAGTGGAGCAATGTCATTGCTCAAAACTTTAGAAAGTGGGATTTCTATAAAAGACTAGAGTCTCAGATAATTTCCGTTGACTTGGATCTTGAAAGAAAAAATCTCATGCATCAATGTATACCTTCAGTGAATGTATGACTGTACGAATTTGTGTTTTGTTTAAGGCACAAATTTGGTACTATGATTTTATGAAGTAAGTAAGTATTTGGGGACTTGAAAAGTGAATGCACATTTTTAATATAAAACATCCAGTGCTGCCAGTTTCTCCTGGCCTCTCAGGTGAATACAGATCTATTAAATTTCAAAAGTATGCATTATTTTTTCCAGTTATTTAATGATTCCAGACATGTTCACTCCATGCCCTAATGTTCAGAGAAGTCTTAAATAGGGATTATTTACATGGCTGACCTGGTAGAACAAGGTGCCCTTCAATCTACCTGCAATCTTTAAAACTGCCTCCAGTGTTGTATTTATAAAAACGGCTGAAGATAATTCCATTAAAAATGTAGTGATTTCCAAATGAACTTCAACTGTTTTTTTTTAAATGTAAATCTGGGGTCATATATAAACTTTTATACAGAAGGCCACTGAAAGTAAGTGCTGGTTCCCATGACAGACTGGATCTGTTATTTACAAACAGACATTCAGCCTACTTACAGCAAAGGAAGGGAGAGCCATTTTACAGATTTGGTTGAAACACTGTTATTGTATATGTGAGCATGAGGAGGTTGAGAAAGAATTCTGGAAAGGATTCTTTAAGGGACAAGTATAGTGCTTGCAAATACCAAATAATGACCCACGTTTATTGAATGGGTGAGTTATGGGTAGTATCAAATGATAAAAACATTAAACATGAAGAGTTTGCATTTTAAACTTTTAAAACCCAAGTTTTTCCTAAGTTACCTAAGCATTTCCTCCAAGGTTTACATTAGAGACAATTTCTCCAGGTGAACTAGAATAGCTACTATTTATTGAGAATCTGCCATATGCTAATAAGCCTTTTGCTGAGTATAATGCTGATCCATTGTGCAAATTTGAAACGTTGTGCTATTCTTCCTGTTTTACAGATGAGGAAAATGATGTTCAGAGAGGTTATTTACTTAAGATCACAGGATTTGTAGAATAAACATTCAAGGCCAACCAAAAAGTACTATACTTGAAAAGACAATCATTTGAGGATTGTTGATTTCTAATATTAGAACAGATCTATTATGATATATATCCATGCCTTTTTTCATTTTTAAGAATTTCTAAATAAGGTCTTCTAACCTGATTTTGATTTTTCTCTTCAAGATGATATAATAAGTTGTATTGATTAATATCAGTTATATAAAATCATTTGACATATCAATCATATCAATATATCAGTTTTAAAAAGGGCACCTCATTGGATCCAACATGCCTTACTTTTATTTTTAATGTAAATTTAAAAACTATTTTCCTAATAAACTATATTTATTCATAAAATATAATATGACAATATATCAAGCATTTATTTTGTTGCTTTCTTTAAAAAGAAAATAATCACAGAGTAATCAAATAAAATTTACTAACCAAATATTGATTATTGTTTTGGACAGGTCTTGACTAACACTATGAATTCCCATGTAACATATTGTTAAGTGATCAGGGTTTTGAGAATAGAGATATCAAATTCTTAAGAAATTTGAATTTTGAAGGTGGTTGGCACAATTTCTAAAGTGACTATTTGAAGAAAGTCAAATATCAAAGCAGTATTTTATGGAACCATACAAATTCAAATGGAAGGTGAAGCAACTCTATAATAAGATAGGGAATAAATAAATTTCTTCCCTTTTCTCCTTTGATTTATCAGTGAAGACAAATATCAGAATCAAAGTCTCTATATAGGTGATAACAGGAGATATTAATGTCCTTGTATCACAAATTTGGAACAGAATTTTAAAAAGATGGGGCCTAGAGACATCTAGAGAGGGGAGAGAACCAAAACCAATCTGATTTACCCCTGGGAGTCACAGTGACCACCAGGAACTGGGGACACCAGGTACCCTGGAAGCAACGCTTAATGTCTACAAAGGTAGTGGGTGCTTTATAAGGAGTGGTTAGGTCCTGAGGTCCTATTTCATGCTTACTTTCGATCCATCACCACAGGAAACAAGAAGTATATTCTGTGGAAATACTGAAGAACTGAAGGTATCAAACACAGTAGCCATTTGGGTGGAGTAGCTAACTGGGAGTTTAGTAAAGGTCAGTAAAATAATACAGAACTGCACTGTCCAATATGGTAGCCATGAGCCAGTTGTGACTATTGAAATCAAATAAAACGAAGACCCAGGCCCTCAGCTGCATTAACTACCTACCAAATGCTCAATGGCTACGTGTGGCTCGTAGATACTTTACCAGACAGCACAGGCATAGGCCGCATCCATCATCAGAGAACACACAGTTCTTTGGGACAGCATGGAAGAAAGGAAGAATTTATGTCACAGCCATCAGAAAAGATGAAGCAATGCCTCTAAAAAACATTCCAAAGCTCCAGAAAAAGCCTGTGGCTCTTGATGTTAGTCTTTTAATGGGAAACAGCTTTTCACCCTGTGTGGCTGATCCTACCACCACTCACACAGAGCAAATTAACCTTTTCATGATTTACTCTTGGAAATGAATTTAAAGCTAATGATCATAAGGCATTTGAGAAAACCTTCCAAATGGAAAACAGAGACCCAAACAAAAACAAAACATGCACAATATACACATGCATCTACACACAGGAAATGAAGAGGAAACAGGAGCAGGGCAGGGAACAGAAAAAAAACTTAATTTCCACGACAGCTAACAGGACATACTCATGCATGAAGTTAGAAGATGCTGTTAAAAGGAATATTCATATACAAAAAAAGTGGTCTGAGAAACTATAAATATGGAAGTATACATTCAAAAAGTAGTACAAAATTTTGAAGATCAGCTTGAGAGAATAACCTCAAAATTTAAAAGAAAAACAAAAAGTAAGCCAAGGTTACGAACAATAGATGAAAAAATAAGAAAATTAAAGATTAATCCTAGAAAGCTCACATCTGACTAATGGGAGTTGAAGAAAAAAAGGAAAATTCTGAGAAAATTTATAGTAGAAGCCAGGGAATACTTATGACTTTTGTTCTTGTCATTGCTCAGGAACATTTTAGCATTATTACTTTTTACCATGTAAGTAAATTATATTTCCAAAAGTTAAAATAAATAATTATTATCTGCAAACCCACAAACAATTTTATAAAACAAAGTTGAATCCACATATTCCACTGAATGGGCAACCAAATTATTTACAAAGTGCATACTTGAGATTAATTCCTTAGGGTGAACCCAAAAGGTTTTTCACTTTAGAAAGCAGAAGGTAAACCAAAGGCCAAGACACATCTGATTTCTTCCTGCTGACTCATCTGCATGAATAAAGTAAAACATTCAAAACCTCTAACTAATGAGGCCATTTGTGCAAATTCATTAGCATGAATACTTTCAACTGATCAGCACAAAGTGTTACAAAGAAACCTCAAGAGTAAAAAGTAACATGTAAGATTAGAGGCTGCTCTCCCAGGATGGAGAAAACCCCCAGCAACGAGGCACCAGGGAGTTAGGAAAAGCAGCTAGCCTTCTTTGCAAATGAGAATCTCTCTAAAAGCAACATCTACAGGTACTTTACATGTAAGACTGGATTTGAGAAAGTGCTTCTATCTGTGAGCTGCCAAATGTGAAATCAATTAAGCAAAGCAACGTTTAATGTGAATTGTTTGTAGGATGTTACCATTAACTTATAAATGACAGACCATTTGGGGTTTTGCTCACAAGCACCCGGGGACGCCCTGCTACCTGCCAAGCCAGGCAACCATATTTCATCAGTGATCTGAAGACACACTTGACCCCCGAATGGCTGTGGCTGCCCCTGCCTCCAGGGAGCTTGCGCAGATCAGCACCCACTGTGGTGGTAAGGTGCTCCAGTTAATGCTGCCAGGTGTCCTCCTGTCTCCATTGGGAGCACTCAGCACTATATTGTAATGCTCTCTTCATTTAGTCCCAATTCTCCATGACACGTTATGTTCAGAGAAAAATTAGGAACCAGGGTATCTCATTCATTGTTGTATCCTGAACTACTACTAATAAAGTGCCTCGTACACCTTAGGTGTACGAGTACTGATGGAAAGAATGAAGAAATAAATGGAATTTTTCATTTTAGAGATGAAGAAATGCAGTACTACAGATGCAGATAGCAACCCAGGGTCAGTTAGTACACAATCAGGAGCAGAACACAGGTCTCCTGCTTCCCTGCTATGGCTTTTTCTGAAATATTATAAATGACTCGTCAGCCCACAGGGAAAACCCACAAAAAATAATTAAAACCTTTTCCTTCATCACTTCTCCACTACTCTTAAAACCTCAGACAAAATGATATGTTTACTGTTTAGATAAACCCAGTTTACACCTCTTGCTTGTGTCTTTGATGCCTCTGTTGATATCAGGAATTCCCTGCCTTTATCTTTTTAAAAATTGAAATATAGTTGATATACAATATTATATTGGTTTCAGGTGTACAACACAGTGATTCAACAATTATCTGCTATCATTTAGGGTCTAGCTTAAATATCATCACATTCAATTACAAAAATAAAAATAAACAAAACACTGAACACTTTCTGCATACCAAGCAATAGAGGAGAAAAAAATATGGAAAACAAATGGCTTCTCTTTAGAAGCATACAATTTAATTAGGTGATCAAAAGGTAATATCATATCTACAGTTGGTATGAGGATGAGAAAAACCACTTTTACATTCTGTCGGTAGGGATGTAAATCAGTGTCACAGTTTGTTTTATTTAGTCAGGAGAGAATTTGGCAATGTCTCTCCAAGTTAAGAGTACCTGTCCCCTGAGACCCAGCAATTTTGCTTCAGGTAACTTCTCACAAAGATGTTCTACTACATGTGTTCAAGTTCTTATGTACATTAATGATGAGTATTGAAGTTTTTGTTAAGAGCCCAAAACTGGTAAAGTTAAGTGTTCATTTATAGGATGCTGGTAACATAAATTGTATTATATTTATACAGATGATATTTTATTTGTGAAAAAGAATGAGCTAGATCTCTATGAGCTAATACAGAAAAAAAACAGGAAATGAAAACAGCAAAGTACAGAACAGTATGTCTAAAGTGATTCTATTTTTTTATAATTACCTATGCAATTATGCCTTTATATACATTAAAATTATAACAAAACTATGGTAGGAAAGAATACAAGTAATCATCAGTTTTCTCTAGGAAGTGGGATTGGGTGCATAGGGTAGAGATCTGTCTTTACATTTCATTTTTTTATTTTTCTATATTTAAATTTCTTCACCACATAAAGCTATCATATTCATAATTACTTATCTTAAAAAAAGACAGTTTAAAAAAGTCTGTGGGTATTACCTAGCTGATGGGAAGATGGCATGAATATTGGAGAAAAAGTAAATGAGATAATGATGGTAGGTGGTGTTTCAATAGGCAGAAATGAGGGGAGGTTTCTGTGCATGCAGGGGCTGAGCCCCCAGCACATAGCAGTTAGGCGTGGCCATTTACCCCAGCCAATGGAAAGTGAGTGGAAGTGACCTTACATCAGGGCCAAGACAGTGGAAGCTCTTGTGTCATTTGGTTCAGTCACAGAGAAGGGCTTGTGTGGAGTTGATGGAATAAGACTGCTAAGCAAACGGCTGCTCTGTTGTGTCATGTGAATCCTCAAGAGAGAAAAATGAACTCTTGCTGTGTAAATCCACTGAGATTTGGACATGTTTGTTACGAGAACTGAGCCTAGCCTGACTGAGACAGACAGCATCAGAAGAGGAAATGACATTACATAGAGGAGGTGCATGTTTATAGCAGTAAGCGTCCACTATGTGTAGAGGGAGAGATTGAAAGGATGCTCAGAAAGTGGCCTGGAGTTGAAAGGTAAGTGCACTTGATAGCAAAATGAAGAGTTACAGTCAATTGGTTTGGCTAACAAGTTGCTGAAAGTGTTTTGTTTGCTGTTTTTTTGTTTTGAGCTGTGAAGTGATACAATCAAAGTTCAGAAATTTCAATTACTTAGAACAGTTGGCCTGACAATGCTAAGCCAAGAAGGATATCTAGTGTTGGAAATGGAAAATGGGTACTAAGTAAAAACAGCAGAAAAGAGTAAGAGAAAAGTAGGGGTATTTTGTGTCCTAGAATCCAAGGACAAAGGAAACAATGCATGATTCACAATGTAAACTCCGAGGAGGTGAAATAAGGTGAGGCCTGAGCATTAAGTGATTCTGGTGATTAACAGATAAACTTAGAGAAAGTAATTAATAGAGTAAGGTAGAGGGAAGAAAGTAGATTGTAAGAGTCTGAGCAGTGAGTAGGTGGTAAGGAAATGGGGTCACTTGGTATGGAAAACTCTGAAGAAGTATGCACGGAGAAGGGAAGAACAGAAATGGGAATGGCTTAGAGAAAAATATTAAAAGTTAAAAGAAAGTTGAGAGGGACAGGAGAAAAAAAGCTTAGTTTTTAGTTTTTTGGGTATTTCTTTTTTAGCTATTTGTTCATATATAAAAGATATTTAAGTATTTGAGAACATAGAGGAGTTAGGTGAGAAGGACAGATAGGGCATTAGTGGGGGGCAATTAATGGCACATTGTGGCCAGTGTCAGTGACAGGTAAAATCAAATGCAGTGGTGAAGAGAGTGGCCGTGAGCGCACTTCTGACACCAGCAAGAAGCATGAGAAAATGGGTTAAACCTCTGAAACGTTCTCCAGTGAGGAAGAAGAACTTTGAGGAAATTTATCTTAGTCCTAACAGTTCTTAGTGGAAGAAACAGAAGGCATGCCCTTCTCATCAGAGCGAAGGCAGCGAGCAGTTTGGAAGTGAGATCAAGGGATGGGCTGGTGGGAGTTAGGGACATTTCATTTCCAGGAACAGACAGGAAGGAAGAGACATAAGGATATCTGAGCCCACTGAGGGCTCAAATAAAAAGAGGAAGGATTGGTACCGGACCAGAGACAGATGTTTGGTAGCCATCTCCAGGTAGGCACGGCAGCCTGAGGACAGAGTGGAGAAAACAGAATGGGGTTAAATGAGGTGAGAAGAGTAAGGCAAAGGTGTGAGCCACAGCATGTCTACTACTGAATTTTCTGCATGCTTGGCCACACAGGTCAGGGAAGGTCATCAGAGGGTGCTGGTCACAGGTGCTGGGCCAAGCAGAGGCGACAGGAGAATGCCAGCAGTAGCCATGCTCCTGAATGAAGCTTTTCCTGATCACACTAGAGAAAAGAGATCGTTCCCTCTTCAGATGTCTTTCAACATTTTTGTCTGACTCACTCTCATGCTATTTACAACCTCCTCATGCCTCAGTTTCTTCACCTGTAAAATGGGTATAATAATAGCAGGCTCCCACAGGGTTAATGTGAAGATTTATTGTTCTGCTTTATCTTATTTAATCATGACTACCATCTAGTGGGTAGTTATTATCATTAATTGCAAGGTTACAGATGAAGAACCTGAAAGATTCTTACCCTGATCTTTAATGATTTCATTAAAAATACTGGAACATAAACATTTCACAATAACAACCTACTCTACTTAACACTATCCAACACAGGATGAATCAAACACAAAATGACTCGTGTATATGACACATAGGAAACCACCTCTGCACACCTCAGAATGTGCAGACTGGACCAGGTATTGTCTCTTTGCCATCTCCATCCAGTCCTGGACTTTCTCTTGCCTCCTCTGTTCCCTGTGGGGCTCAGTGGGTGGACTCCCATCACCCAGATCCCTGTCACCTGACTTCTGGCTGTGTTTGGCCAACAGAGGTGCCAATAGGAGGGATGTTGGTAAGAGGGGTCAGGGCACATCTTCCCCAGCTCTGTGCAGAGGGTCACACACTCTGAGAGCACCTGCTTCTCTCTAAGACCACAGCTCATATCCCCCAGCCCCTCCTGCACAGCCTGGCTGTTCCACGCAGCTGCAGCATTACCTCCTCCACATCCCTTCAGCCCAGGTGGGGTCACAATGCCACCTCTGGGTGCCTCCATACAACTTGGTCCCTTCAGCACTGCCCTCACTCTGAGCATATTCCTCTTACTAATTCTTTTTTATTTGAGCCTTATGCATAGTCTTTTTTTTCCTATTGGTACCCTGACTGATCCACATAGTGTATATGAAATACCATACGTTTATGTGCAAAATGGAACATCAACAATAACTTTTAGATCCATTGGTGACTTTGGGACACATTTGAAATAGATGAAGAAACTGAGGGCTGGAAAGTAAATTGGCTCTAGGGCTGCAGTGCTAGTAGACACAATACAGAGACAGGCCAGACTCCTGACTCCAAGAACAGAGGACGTGTGGTCTCCCTCAAAGGGGGACCTGGATTGGAAAACAAAAGGTTTTCATTAGAGGAAGCAGCTGTGAACAGTGACTGTGGCTTCTATTAAATAAATTCCACGGTCAAACCTTTCCATCCCATTGTCAGAATAGTCCTACCATCTCTCTCTGTGGAGATAATTAGGACTTAACCTCCATGTCAGATGCAGAAAGCTGCTAGCTTTCAAAAAGAGATGTTACTTAAGGGTCAAAACTATTTTCTTCTGATCAATTCTGTTGCAAACAGATGAAGTTCTGATATTTGCTTCTTGTTTGGGGGAGGTGGGTATCTTGTTCTCGCTCCTTCTCTTGCATACTTATAAAGGCAAATTATGTGTTATTAGGCAACATGAAGAATGCGTCTTCAATGAAAACAATTCCCCAATTCTGATGCATTTATAGAACAGAGAATTTATTTACATTAATCAAAATTAACTTCCTAGCTGTGTTCTCAAAATTCTTCTTAAAATTGATGGTACATAATAGTCAATGGCATCTTAAATACACATATACATTCAGACATATACATGAGTATATACAGATATAGACAAACATTGTTTTTAAAAACTGATATAAAATTAATTAGTTTAATCTACAATAAATAACGATGAACATTTATTTATTGTTTAGTTGGGGAAACTTTTGCATTAAATGACTTTATGGAATTTTCCAACAGCTGAAGGTGGCATTTATTATTATCATCATCTAACAGGTGACAAAACTGAAGCATACTGAAATTAATAAAATCAGCCTAAGTTAGCAGTTAGTAAGTAGAGAACTGAAAATTTGAGCCTGGACCTGCCAGTGCAAAAATACACTCTTCCCATTTTTCTGGTGCTCTATAATCAATGCCATTACCACACTGGTCCAGAGAGGATAAATGTATTTATGAGGCCAAAGGATGCCCTCTGCCAGTCATTCCTTTCCAGTTCCCACATCTTGGAAAACGCTCCCATCCTCTAGTCCTTAAAAGGGACAATATCCCTCCACTCAAATCTCATTCCCTGTCCTGGGAATTCGGGTTTGGGTCTTGGGGATACTGGTTCAGGTTCTGTTGGTATTTTAATGGAAACATCCCTCAGCAAAGTCTGGAAAGCAAGTGCATATTGCACCAGAGAGAGCTAGCTAGAGACAAAGAACAAAAACTTACCTTCAGAGAGAAACATATGAGAGAGCACGTAGCTCTGCATAGAGAGAGTGTTGATGGCTGGCATGTTCCTTTAAGAGACCTGATGGTAGGTCCTGCCTTTGAGTTCCTTGACATGTTCCTTTATTCTTCCAGTAAATCATCTCTTCTTTTAATTTACATATGCAGATTTGAACAGTATTGTGCTAATTCCAAACAAGGGACACAAAATGCAAAACCACGTATTTTTTTGACAATTATGTGCCTTCTTGGAATGTCGTTATGAACGTGAACTCCAGTGTTGCTAGTTACTAAACTATAGCATTAAGTGGAATTTCAGATAACTAAAAATGTACTATTGTCAGATGGTGGTTAAAAGTGTGGGCTCTCGATTCAGAATGCCTAGGTTCAAGTCTTTGCATAGGTGTAACATAAAACAGGTTATTTTCACTATTCTGTTTCTGCTTTCTCTGCTGTAGAATATGGAAAAGAATTTACCTTTAAAGGTTGTTACAAAAATAAAGTAATATATGGAAAGCAATTACCACAATTAACTGACCCAAAGAAGAGCTTGGAAACTGTCAGTTGCTGTTTTTGTTGTTTTTACTCTGATCTCCAAAAAAAAGTGTTATTTTTACACTTTTCCCTTTCTTACTCTCTAGATAAATCTTCATGTCTGGTTTCATGTAGAAGAGTCACAATTCCATCTCAAATGAATGTACTTCCAAGTCCAGTTATGAAATAAAATCAAGGTCTGCCATAGTCACTAGTAGTTTTTCCTTTAGCTTTCTTTAAATTTCCAGTAAGTTTCATTCATTCTCATAAGAAAGGGTTAGAAGATTAAGCTACTGAAACAAGGAGGAAAATCCTTTTTGAACACCTTGGCAACGATAAGTCAGATAACCTTTGGATATAATCAGGTATCTAATATGCAAATAATTGTGCTGTCTTTCATGAATGCAAATGACTTCCATCCACTTTCATGAGAACTTACTGTGGAGTTGTTTTCCCAGATGTACAAAATAGAAGTGTGCTGAATGATTTGGCTTGCTCTGGCCCACATCCCAAGGCAGGTGTTTTCAGTAGAAGGTTAGAATAAGAGTAAAGTCCATATTCTACAACAAGTGAAACCTACCGGTCCACATAGGGATTTAACTATTTACATTAGCCTCATCAACACATAGCTCTAGCCAACTGAGCTAAATAATTAGGGTCATCTATAGATAGAATTACCATTAATTGTTTTCCGATTTCAATCTCTGGGCCTTTCATTCTAGAATCATTAATTAAAATAAGGGAGAAAAAAGTGCTCAGAAATGGAGTAAATTTATGCTTCATAATCATCTAATTGCAAGCCAAATGGCTCATTTACGGAGAATGCTGTCCAATCAGGTTTTCCAGTAATAAAAAATTTTTAAATTCCAGACCCTTGAGAAAAGTGTTGCTAAATAAATTCTAGCCACTACTGTTTCATTTACTTAAGTTATTTTCCTGCCCATCCAATGGGTATAGCGCCACACCCCACTTCCGCCCCAAATTAGGAGTAGACTCATGAACTATGCTGAGCCTCTTGGAGTACCTTATCCCACAGTGCTCAGTGTCCTTGACATTCTGGTCTTGGAACTGTTAGTATGCAAGCTAGACTGGCATTTCCAAAGCCACACGAAGACAAGTAAAGTCACATGAAGAAAGAAACACAGATGAGATGCAACGAGAGATGAAGACAGAGGCCTGATGGTATTTGAATCCCTCCTTCCCTAGATTTATTTTTACCCTTCCCAGTTATACAGGTTAATAAAGTTCTCTTTTCATAAACTAATCTAATGGGTTTCTGTCACTTGCAACAAGTTTTGATCAACAAAAATACTACACCAGCACTACTTTCTTTAAATATTGTTGAGGCTTGCTTCATTTGTAAAGACCCTAAAATTGTAGGGGCAAATGAGGCAGGAGTCATCGCTACAAAATATGTACATATGTAAGTATGCATACACATAGGAATATGTCTTTATAAAGGTCTCACAGTAATTCTAGGAGGCTTATTACAACAAAGGACAGGCACCGTGAAACAGACTATGTAAGAACACAAATATCAGGATATGAAACTTCATTATGTTACTGGATTAAAGAATAAAGCACAGTGATGTGTCTTACCAGTGGGTTTCAGTCCCAGGAATGTTCATTATGGACTCAGTGAGACTGAAGAATGACAGTGGAACATTCTTGGGATAAAAGGGTTTATTACCCAGCTTGTTCTCCCAGCAATAGGTTGAGCACCAGAATTATTCCTGCATCCAGCAGTCTGCAGGTCTGTAATCCTTCATCTCTGCCTCCTCCCAAAGCACTAGGCAGAGCTCTTTATATAGTGACTCAGTCAATAATAGCTTATTGCCTACGGGTGTGGGAAGCAGTAGCCTAGCAGCAGGCCAACATCATGTAGTTTAGGGTCAGGTGAGGATTCTGGTCATAGGAGCTTTCATTTTCCCCACATGATGATACTAACTTTTATTGAGTTATTACAATATATATAAGCACTTCACATGTTTGACCAGATTTAAGCCCACAATAGCTCTATTAGGGTGAATAACTTGTCTACTGATACATAACAATTAAACTACAAATTCAGTGTCTCAAAGAGTATGTATTTAGTATCTTACAATTTCTATGTATCAGGAATCCAGACAGCTTAGCAAGGTGCTCTGCAAGAATGTAATCAAGGTGTCAGCCTGGGCTGCAGTGTCATCTGAGGCTTAGATGTGGAAGGATCTGCCTCTTCACTCACTCGCTTGTTCGCTGCATTCAGTTCCATGTGGCCCGCTGAACTGGGCCTCCTTTTCTTGCCGATAGTTGACCTAAAGATGCCCCTATTTCTTTACTAGGGAGATCTCTCTATAAGAAACTTACAGCATGACAACCTGCTTCTTCAAAGCCAGAAAGAGAGAGAATCTCCCTATAAGACTGGTGTTTCAATCACATGAAACATACTCATGTAAACTTATCAATTTGTCCCTTTGCCATATTCTATTGGTTAGAAAGACATCACAGGTCCTGCCCACATTTAAATGGAGGAATTTATACAAGGGTGTGAAGGTGGGGTTCATGGGAGCTACCCTGGGATGGGTATGCCACAGAGGTGTATGTTACTTGTTCCCATTTTATAGAGAGGATGCTGAGGCATCTTTAGCAGGGAAGTTAAGATGTAGAGCTCTGTTTCAAATCCAGTCAGTCTGCTTTGTTTACACTGTGCTATTCTTTATGGGAAAAAGAAAACCTACACACAGCAAGGCCAGGATAGTCTCAGATCTGATGTGTACTAGTTGTGCGAATTGAGACAAAAGTCTTAACCTCTCTGCTCTTCACTTATTTTTCCTCTATAAAGTAGAAATGATAAATTAAATATTTCTGGCTTTTTGTCTTGATTTTAACATTTTGGCCAAATGGCACAGTGTATATAAGTGTACTCTAAAAGTGAAGACTGTCATGTTAAGGATAATATCCTATATATCCCTATTTTATAGAATCAAGCTATTGTAAACTACATTTCACTAAATTGATTTTCCCAGTTATAATTACTTATATTATTTACTTTATAATTTATTTATTTTTTTATTATTCTTTTCTCAACATAATTAGGTAATGTACTTAACTATAAGTTGCTACAATTCTATGCACTCACATGGTTGAAGGCCAATAAATCAAACATTGCTTTTGTAGCAGTGATACCAAATTCAGTCTTGTTAGGCAGAAGAAGATGAAGATAACCATACCTGAAGATGTCATTATGCTTCACCATCGCCAAGACATAATACTTGAGAACCTAGACTAGAGGGACAAATGGGTTTGCACAAATTTACCTATATTCTTTTGCCTGTCATGCCTCACAATACTTCTATACAGGCCCGAGTTAGAGAGATGTCTTTGGTAACAATGGATGGGAAAATTTTGGTAAAAATGGATGGGAAAAATAGACGTTATTTCATTTACCCTTCAGGAAGCTCTGTGAAATAGTCATTATTAATACTATTTTCAGATTAAGAAATAAGAATCGAGAAGCTTATATAACTTTTCCAATGTAGAATTCAAACATAAGACTTCTTCAAATTGGATAAAGAAGGGAAATACACACACACACACACACACACAATGTGTGTGTGTGTGTGTGTATACATATATATATATACTACTTCATGGTGGAATTCATTCATTTAGTCAGTTATCAAATTACCAAAGAGTAATTGAGCTCTTATTTTAGATCAGGCACAGATACATAAAAGCAATGAGAAGTCAGATTAAATTTCACAGCATTTTGGAAGAGAAACCATTGACTTGGGATTCAAAAGATATCTATCCACCATCTGGCTGTACTGCTCATGAGCCATGTGTTCAAGTCAACTGATTTAGATTCTGTAGTCCAAGCCTCAGTTTTTTCTCTGTAAAAATGGTACCAATTCCCTCTGCTCTGTCTTTTTTCACAAAGTGGCTATTGGAATCAAGTTAATTAATATGCCTCTGAAAATAAAGCACTATAAATGTAAGGATCTTTCACAATCATGGGTAAACAAATCTAATGTTGGCCCCATGTAGCTCTGAGTAATGGTCAAAAATGAAACCTCTTCATGCATCCTCTTCTTTAACCAGAGTAGAGTACTTAAGAACACACTCAACATTCAGAAGAAAACTTGGAAGCCCTTCATATTAATAGTAAGTATAAGATACGTACAAGAAAGAACTAAATTAAGTAACTTTGGTTTCTAATCATTACATACCCAGAAGTGGACCAATTTCAGAAAATGATACAATTTTATGAGCTATGGAGAGATATAGGCAGCCTATATTGCTGCTTCATCCCCATGCTTAGCTCCAACTTCCAAGCCCAGCTTTCTCACTGTGTCCCAGTCTGATGGTAGTCTACTTATTTACTGCTTCAAGCATTCACAGGGCCATTTAATAAATAAAGAAACAGAAGTGTATGCAGTTACAGCAAAGCAAAAGTCATATTTTCCACTGAATTTTTCAAGTTTCATTTAAAAATACAATGGCTTTTAATAAAAACAATCTAGAAAACATACTAAACTTACCACCCCTATTCTATAACCTCAGTGTGCATCTGTGAATACATGCAGTTGGAATGGAACTTTCTCTCGAGGTTCCCGGCACAGCCAGACCAACCGAATTAAAACAAACAAGGCAACAATAACAGCAATAATGCAACAAACATATTCCTGATCAGGCTGCCCCACACTGAAAGGGGGGCCCGAGGGTGGGGCTCCTGTCACCAGAAGTGGTCCAGCAAAGGCGATACTGGGGCAGATTTGGGTTTTGTGGGGCTTAACTTTGACGTCTGTACAGTTTTCATGAGTATTTTTATGAAAAAGTACAGAGGACTTAAAATGCAAAATTAGAATACTATTTTTATAATGAAGAAATGTATAATAAATTCCAAATTAAAAAAAAACCCAACCCCCAACCTTGACAAACACCCAAACAGTATAAAATTCAGAAAAATAATACATATTTTTTTGATTAACCTGCCCTAAAACACTTCACTTTTCATCTTTTGGATGCATACACTTTGACTGCCTCTTCACAGGGCAACATTTTTTTATTACAGTTTTTTTATTATATATTCTTATTTTATTATATAAAGACTAAAGAAAATCAGTCTTCCTTCTGGAATGGTTGACTGATTTTTTTAAATGAATAGTTTGTGAGCGGTGTTTCCTTTTTAGCTTCAAAACAACTCACCATTGGCAATGTAAGGTAAAACTTTAGGATTGTTGTCAAATTTGGGATCAAATATAAAAAAATAGCTCTTTTATATTTGAGCTATAAGATTTAGAGATATTTTTCATAGACTAGTTTCTAGTTCCATACATTTCAAATCTAATTTCTCCTCTATCACACATGTACTTTCAGCACTAGGCTTTTCAGATTTGGTTCATACTGAGATCTAAAACTCTGACCTTTTCTGTTACATTACTCTGTGTGCTACCGATGATATAGACGACAACCCAACATCACATGAAGTTGGGTCAAGAAGACCCTTAGTGGACTTTTGCTTTGCTGTAATTGCATATACTTCTGTTTCTTTATTCATTAAATGGCCCTGTGAACGCTTGAAGCAGTAAATAGGTAGACTTCTATCATCAGACTGGGACACAGTGAGAAAGCTGGGGGTGAAAGCTGGAGTTAGCTTTCATGGGGATGGAGCAGCAAAAAACTGCTTTCTAAGGGAACGGCCACACTTGGACCCCTCATCTCCATATGCGTGCCACACCCGTGTTCCCTTGAGCTGTTGATCCTGTCCCTACAGCTTAAGGTTGTTGGGTGCAGAAATCACCCTGCTAGGTGGGAGCGGCACATGGCCCTAACAACTAGACCCCAAATAGAGGAATGACTCCAAAAGAGGAGAGGTGCACAATACTGGGAGGGTGAGCAGTTCTGAGGCAGGACTCTCACCCATATCGTCACTCAGGGGCCCTCAGTAACAAAGGTTCTACTGGCTATGACATGTGGTTTCTAAGTTAACTGCATTAGCTTGCCAGGGCTGCCATTAAAAAGAAAATTGCCACAACTGGGTGGCTTATGCTGAAGTTAATTTTTCACAGTCTGGAGGCTGGAAGCCTAAGACCAAGGTGTCGGCAAGTTGGGTTTCTCCTGAGGCTGCTCTGTGGTTTGCAGATGGCTGCCTTCCATGTCCACTGTGTCTCTGTGTGCTGCATCTCCTCTTCCTAAAGGAACCTGTTGGACTGAGTTCAGGCCCATTCAGACGGCCTCCTGTGACCTACCTACCCCTTTACAGACCCTACCTTCACATGCAGAGGTACTGGGGTCAGGGTTTCACCATATGAATTGGGGGAGGGGGACACAATTCAACCCAAAACAGCCATCCTGGGGGTCCTCTTAATTCCAGTCGCACATAATTGAAAAGGAATATGAAGGAAAAAAAACAATGGGTGACATTTTTTTCAGTCAGGCCTGAAGAACAGGTCTATCACTCGCAATCACATCCCATTAGGTGAACTCAGAGGTTAACCGCTCAGAAGCAAAGCTGGGCAACTTAGTACCCCTGGGCTGCCACTGCCCAGCAGAAGCTCACGTGATGGAAGGCAGGACACATCTGTGGCGGGCAGGAGGGCATCTCTGTGCAGCGCTGTGCTCAAATCTGGGGGCTCCTTATTCAGATGGAGCTCAGAGCCTCATACAGCAAGAACCCCACAAATACGATTTTATTTCATTTAACTTCTGTTTCTCGCTCTCACCCCCTAAACACTGACCTTTCCCTCTAGCCACGTCCTCAAAGGCATGTTTTCAGCTTCAAAACATTGGTTCTGTTGCCGTTGCAGGAGCCCTTTTATTTCTCCTTTTCCTCTTAAAAAAATATCTCAGTGGTTAGGGTCTCAGGTGGCCAAGCCCCCTTACAAAACCCCCTCTCCCTAATCTCTGGAGAGGATAACTGTACGGCAAGTGGGAGAAACGTGTGTGTGCGCATGAGCGTTTGTGTTGGGAGAGTGTTTAGAAAAGCAGATCAATTTAAAACAACCTTATTACTCAGTGAAAGAGGGGAAAAGGCATAACAAGGTAATCTGGACTCAGCGCCAGGAGTCTGAGCAGTTTTATTTACCTAGGATGGGAACAGACAACTTTCTGAAAGGCTAATCAGAATTAATGAATAGAAAAATTAAGGAATAGAGTTTATGTATGGAAAACAGGAAAATAAATATTGTAATCAGGCATCAAGTCTGGGCTATTTAAATAAGCTGAAATCTCTTAGAATTAAAAAAATAAAACCACCATAAGACTTCCCTCCCCCTTAATATTAAAAAAATGTATGAAATAAAAGACTTAAAAGGAAAAATATGTGTAATACAATGTGCACGGTGTGATGAAAATAAAAGTCACCAAAGGGGTGAGAAGACATAATGTCAGGTGATTTGAGAATTGAGAGTGGCCACAATTTATGCAGTTTCTTTGCAAAGGAATCTGGGTAACAGAAATAGGGTAAGGAATGGATTAATTCTTGTTCACTGTTGGGAATATAAAGACATCTGACTCACTGATAGTGCTAAATTAGTTGCTTCTCCACTGATGCTAAAGATACCCTTCAGTACCTTCCATAAGAAAATCAATTTCCTTGCAGAAGAGTTTTTGAAGGAGCCTGGGGACCTTCTACTATTATGCTAAATAACTAGTCGCAGCAAAACACACTCTCATTCCTAAAATGACCTCTATAAAACAGCGCACATTTAGTCTTGCAAATCACAAATGTTTCTCTATCCTTTAACTAGTTTTACCATTTAAAAAATTAAAAAATAATAACAACAACTCATTTTTGCTTATTTCTTATTGCTTGCTATCCTAGTACATGGTGGTCAAATGGCTCCAAATAACAGTGAACAGCTCTGGAAATGTCTATGTGTATGTGTGTAAGGCTCACTCATTAATTACAGCATCTGGTGTCCAAATGTGTAACACAAAACACTTTTCATGATTTTGTATACTTCTGATAAACAAGACAGAAACTACCAACACAGGTCACTCTGAAGCTAGAACTTCAATGTTTTATAGTGTGAACACTGTCATTACATATGAATCTGCAGTAGAGTTCTTTACTGCAGCAAGTACCAAAAATATTACTGCCTCTTCACTGATTACTTTTTGAAAGACCTCAAAAAAGTCAGAAGGTACCACATATGACTTAATCACTTAGAACACACTGATTTTGCTCCTACTACATATTTTAAAAATACAAACCTGCTATTCTCCTTCTTTGCATGAGCCTGAGTTTCAGCAGTCTCCTCTCTGCCCTTGAAACCTGTGCCATCAATAACAATTTCTACATTTACAAGCCTTAATGTATTGAGTAAGAGAATTCTGGCATCTCTAACCACGAAGGATACCAAATTTTCATTCTATTTAATACAGTTGAAAGCAAGGTGTCTCAACTCTCATGTGTTCAGAACAATGATATAAGTTCTTCATGAAAGTTTTCTGGCAAGAACTCGGAGTGTAATGGGAGTGCAGGGTTGCAGAGAGCTGAAACCTAGCTCTGTTACTAAACAGCTGTGTGCTGAACAAGTCACAACTCTTAGGACCTCCTACCTGCTTCTGTACAGCAAGGTGTTTGCACAAGATACTTGCTAATGACAGCTGATGTTACAGGATGCTCCTGTAACCAGCTACTTGCCCCTGCTTTACATATATTTGTTCACTTCATCCTCAGAACAACCCCAAAAGAAAGGTATTTTTATAACCTTTGCTTTACAGATGTAGAAAGCTAAGGCACGATGAAGTTAAGAGCTTTCCTCAGGTTCAAAGAGTGAGTGTGAAGCAGATTTAACCCAGGGGCAAATGCTTTTAGCCATGCCATTGTACGGGTAAGGTCTTTTTGAACACTGGTGGGCTCTGATGTATATCAACCTCTCTTACTGGCACTTAAATCCAGTGTCCTTGGTATGATTTTGAGCCAAGTAACATGGCAGAAGGAAAAGAATCTGGGCCAGGAACCAGGTGACCGGCCTTCTCTCCCTTGTGTACTCAAAAGGTGTGTGCAATAGTGAGTTGGCCAAAAGCTTTTGTGCCACACAAATCTTTGAAGTCCCTTTCAGTTTTCCACTTGGGGGATTTTACTTCCGAATTAACACTGTTCATTGGAAGCCTAGATTCCTCATGAGATGATCTCTTTCCTCCTGTGCATTGAGCTGGATGGTGGCCTCCCAAAAGACATGTACTGATCCCTGGAACCGGTGAATAATACTTCAGAAAGCAAGAGAGTAAATGTTACCTTATTGGGAAAAGGGTCTTTGTAATGTAATTAAGGATTTTTGAGATACGATTTCCCTGGGTTATTCAGATGGGCCTTAAAGGCTAAATAGTATTAAAAAGAAGATCACAGGCCCCAAATGGAATTACTTCTATAGGCCAAGTCACCAAAGTGGAGCTTAGTACCTAATGGAATTGCAGTTTCTACCTCCCCCAGGAAGCAGTCAGTGGGGAATTTTGTCAGCACCAGTGAGGTCCACCATCACCTATGCTGTCTGCATCACCACACCCTCAAAGGAGGTGAGGTTATGTGCATGATAAAACCCCCCTGCTCTTCCCCTTAAGGGAAATGACCCTGTCTGAAATAATCCTTTCTATTGTTTTATAAATTCTTGCTCTACCTCTTTCTTAGAAAAACCTATTCTGTACAAACCCCAAGCATCTTTCTACTTGCTGGACAGGATGCTGCATGATTCATGAATCACTTAAAAAAAACAGTTAGATTTTCAAATTTACCCACTTGAATTGTGTTTTTTTAGCACTAGTCTGAGCAAAACACACTTTCAGTCCTAAATGACCTCTGCAAGACAGGGCATAGTTAGTCCTGTAAACCATTTTACTGACCTTTAAACCCAACCAGTTTTTACTATAAAACAGATTAAGAACAGCCCGTATAAGTGTACTTATAAGACAGAGACTGAGGGTGATTTCACACATGGACACATAGAGGAGAAGGGCATGTGAAGATGGAAACAGAGATCGGAGTTCTATGGCTACAAACCAGAGAATCCCAGGGATTCCCAGGAGCCAGCAAAAGCAAGGAAGACATGAGGAAACATTCTTCTCTTCAGCCTCCAGGAGGATACCCCTGTGATACCTGATTTTGAACCTCCAGCCTCCAGAACTTGACAGAATAAATGTCTGGTATTTTAAGACACCTATTCTGTGGTAATTTGTTATGGCAGCCCTAGCGAACTAGTATAGTGCCCTACTGAGAACCAACTGGTGTCTGAATCATCTTTATATCCTAGTGACTGCATAGGAAATGAGCAATAAATATATCCTTTTAAATATAAAATCAAATCACAGAAATCAATATACTTTAGCTCCTTTAAGCATAAATTGGGAAGCGCTAGCAAGGATCATAATATTAAATAAGGAAAAAGTCCATGAGTGAAAGAGCATTAACTCCATAAATACAAAGCAATGTCATTAAGAAAACTTGCATTTTAAACCTATCTTCTTCTGGCCTCAACCTTTATGTGTGTGTGGGTATATATATATATATCCCATTATCCAGCCAAAGCAACATTGAAAAAAACACCAATCTGAGGATAACATTATTCTCCAGCTTACCACTAACAATGCTGCAGAAGGGAGACTCTATTCCCCTAAAAATTCCTTGAAGAGAACAATCTGTGTTCGGGGAATAGCAGTAAGGTTTGCAAAACCTGCAGTGCTTTAACATTCTCAGTCCAGACCGGCTGAGGAAGCAATGACCGGAAGACCCCTCTACATGCTGAATCTCACTGATAAGATGATTCTGGCAACCGCATCAGATAAAGAGAAGGCCGGAACTCTCGTCATTGGAATCGTTAGTAATCTGCCCTTGTAACCTGAGAAACGAGGGGAGATGCCTATGCCATGTGTATGGAGACAGCACCCTACTCTGGGCACCTAGCAGGCATCTCTCTTGAGTGCACGATACTAGCAGATACAGCAAAGGTATGTGTCACTTGACTGAAATTAGCCAAGTTAGAAGTAGCATGGTACACATTCAAGAGCCTGTTAGCACACCCTGTGCATGTATTTCAGTATAAAGGAAAGTGATTTTAGAAAGCAATGAAGAACACATCAGAAATACAGTGTGGGGAAGTTTTTGAAAACAAAAGCAGAAACAGGACTTCTGGGAAGATGGCAGCATGAGCAGGGTGGCAGAAATCTCCTCCCAAAACTATATATATCTATGAAAATACAGCAAATTTTCCTAAAAGAGAGACCAGAATACACAGGAAAGCACACAGTGTGCAGCTACACCTGAGAGGACACGACACCCCTCGAGGCGGGTAAGATACGGAGCCACGACCGGCGGGACCCGAGCACTCACCCACCCCAGCGCACCGTCAGGAGGACAGGATTCAGAGCTGGGAGGGAGTGGAAGTACACCCCACGAAATAACCAGCCCTGGTGATCTGTGCGGGGAGTGCTGACACACATCACGCGGTGTATCGGAGATTGGAGAGACAGAGGGTGCAGGATCTGAGTGGGGAACGTGCCAGGGGGCTTGCAGCCGGCTGCTGGGAAGGAAAAAAAAAAAAGAAAACCGTGTGCTTTTTTCAGCAGTCTTAAAGAGACAGGAGCCCAGTGGAGGAGCCAGATCGCCCCGGCACACTCAGCCCAGCAGGCTGGGAGTCCTGGGGAGTTTCAGACCCCTTACCTGCCAACTGGGAAAGGGTGGCCGCACTTAGACTTCCCGCAGACATCAACAGCCTCCCATTTGCT
This sequence comes from Smutsia gigantea, assembly GCA_032199065.1. Lineage (NCBI taxonomy): Eukaryota > Metazoa > Chordata > Mammalia > Pholidota > Manidae > Smutsia > Smutsia gigantea. The sequence continues at coordinate 453,842 of JAVSCE010021666.1, read as the reverse complement.
CCCACCCTGGCCAGAGCCATAAAGGGCCCTGCGGAGCAGCACGGTCACTGCTGCGGAATAGTGGAGCAACAGCGCCACCTACAGCATCCCCACAGAATCTACTCCCAGTGGGCTTTTTGTTTTGTTTTGTTTTTTCTTTTTTCTTCTCTTTTTTCTTTTATTTCTTTCTTTCTTTCTTTCTTTTTTTTCTTTCTTTCTCTTTTTAAAGTCTTAAAGAGCCCAGCTGACATATGTGGCAACTACCAGTGACCACTTCTATAGCCATGAAAAGACAGAGGAATATGGTCCAGACTAAAATCAACCAGACAACCCCAGAGAGGGAGCCTGAAGGGATGGAAATGCACAGTCTTCGTGAAAAAGAATTCAGAATAAAAGTCATAACCATGCTCATGGATCCACAGAGAAATGTGCAAGAGCTGAGGGAGGAAGTCAGGGAAGTGAGGAAAGACAATGCAGAAATCAGACAAGCAATCGACGGTCTTAAAAACAGACTGGATGAGATGCAGGAGACTGTTAATGGAATAGAAATCAGAGAACAGTAATACAGAGAAGCTGAGGCAGAGAGAGATAAAAGGATCTCTAGGAATGAAAGAATATTAAGAGAACTGTGTGACCAATCCAAACGGAACAATATTCGCATTATAGGAGTACCAGAGGAAGAAGAGAGAGAAAAAGGGATAGAAAGTGTCTTTGAAGAAATAATTGCTGAAAACTTCCCCATGTTGGGGAAGGAAATAGTCTCGCAGTCCATGGAAGCCCACAGATCTCCCAACACAAGGGACCCAAGGAAGACAACACCAAGACACATAATAATTAGAATGGCAAAGATCAAAGATAAAGACAGAGTATTAAGGGCAGCTAGAGAGAGAAAAAAGATCACCTACAAAGGAAAACCCATCAGACTATCATCAGACTTCTCAACAGAAACCCTACAGGCCAAAAGAGAATGGCATGATATATTTAATGTAATGAAACAGAAGGGCCTTGAACCAAGAATACTGTATCCAGCACGATTATCATTTAAATATGATGGAGGGATTAAACAATTTCCAGACAAACGAAAGTTGAGAGAGTTTGCCTCTCATAAACCACCACTACAGGATATCTTAAACGCACTGCCCTAGAGGGAAGCACTCCTAAGGATAAAAAGATGTCACCAGAGAAAATAAAATCATAGCAAAGAAAGCAGACCATCCAAATACTAACTAAAGGAAAAGAATAAAACACCTAGTATATAAAGAATGGAGGAGGAAGAATAAGAAAGGAGAGAAATAAAGAAACATCAGAAGGTGTTTACAATAACTTAATAAGGAAGTTAAGTTAGATTGTTAGATAGTAAAGAAGCAACCCTTGAACGTTTGGTAACCAGAATCTAAAGCCAGCAATGGCAATAAGTACATATCTATCAATAATCACCCTAAATGTAAATGGACTGAATGCACCAATCAAAAGACACAGAGTAACAGAATGGATAAAAAAGCAAGACCCATCTATATGCTGCTTACAAGAGACTCACCTCAAACTCAAATATATACACAGACTAAAAGTGAAGGGATAGAAAAAGATATTTCATGCAAACAACAAAGAGAAAAAAGCAGGTGTTGCAGTACTTCTATCAGACAAAATAGACTTCAAAACGAAGAAAGTAGCAAGAGATAAAGAAGGACATTACATAATGATAAAGGGGTCAGTCCAACAAGAAGGTATAACCATTATAAATATATATGCACCCAACACAGGAGCGCCAGCATATGTGAAACAAATACTAACAGAATTAAAGGAAGAAATAGACAGCAATGCATTCATTTTAGGAGACTTCAACACACCACTCACTCCAAAGAACAGATCAACCAGACAGAGAATAAGTAAAGACACAGAGGCACTGAACAACACACTAGAACAGATGGACCTAACAGACATCTACAGAACTCTGCCCGCAAAAGCAGCAGGATACACATTCTTCTCAAGTGCACATGGAAAATTTTCCAGAATAGACCACATACGAGGCCACAAAAAAAACAAACGCGGTCTGAGATCTCTGGCTACTTTGTGTTTTAAACTGAAGCCACAAAGGATCTAGGCACTGGGTCTCCCATCTGTTGTGTTTAAAACAGAGGAAGAATGGCTAAAATGGGGTTGACTGCTATTCAGACAAATGAACGTAACTCTTCCCAGAAAAGCCTTCTTTCTTACAATTTTTAAAACCCTCTCCCCTCACCTCTTCATTCCCTTCTTAGTGACTCTTCAGAGGTGAACAGATGCACAACTGGGGTGAAACTTTTTCTACCTTCCTTAGCAGGAAGCTTTATCTAATAAAGTGCCATTTTATACTAACAAGGCAGTAATTAGCCTCATTCAAAACAGTCATTGCAAACAGCCTTGGATTCAGACCACCCCTATGCCAGGGCCCTTTTCTTTCAACACCTTGCCTGCCCTTTTAGCATCAGGTAGCCCAGAATGGCAAGCAAAGTATTTTTATCTCAATCCATGGGTTTTCTCCTTGGAATGCCCTTAGCCTATTGGAGTCTGTGTTTCAATGTTGCCCAAAATGCTAAATCCTGAGTCACATATGTAACAGGAACATGGGTGGCTGTGATATAATGCCTGCCAGCACACTTCAGCCCTGAAATGTCACAGTAGGAGGCAGTTTTCCACAAAAGGCTCAAGAGTCAGAACTGGCAAGGGAATCTAAATTCAATACTGGAAAGCTACAGATGCAAACTGCTAATGATGTGTTAAGGCTACCAAATTCTTGTAAGTGAACTCATCACAATGCAAACACAAGGCAGTGTGTGACTGTGTGTGTGTGTGTGTGTGTGTGTGCACGCACATATGAGAAAGAACAAGCAGCGGTACCTACATCGTGTGTATGGAGACAGCACCCTTTTCTGGGCACCGACCAGGCATCTCTCTTCAATTCATGATACCAACACATATAAGGCAAAGGTATGTGTAACTTGACTGAAATTAGCCAAGTCAGAAGGAGCATGGTGTACATTCAAGAGCCTGTTAGCACACTGTTTGCACGTATTTCAGTGTAAGGGAAAGGGATTTTAGAAAGCAGTGAAAATACATCAGAAATACAGTACGGGGAAGTTTTTGTTTGAAAACAAAGCAATCCAAGATCTCTGGCTGCTTTGTATTTTAAATTGAGGCTCATGTGCACAGGGCACGCACATACACACAAAACCACACACGTTATTTATTTTCTGAAGCAGTTAAGTACCTGGCATAGGTTAATCATTAAGCAATGGAAGGCAATCATTTCCTTATAAAAACCTGTGCTACATACCATGATGTTAATAAGGAGGCTGCAGAAGAACAACTTTGGAAGCTGGACTCCTTGCTGCAAATACTGGGTGGCTTTTGCCCTGATAATTATGCATTTGCTGTCTAAGATTAATCAGGGAAGTTAATGATGCAAAAAATTACATTTATAATCCAGTCTGAATACAGCTGTACTGCAAGCTAAGTTCTAAGTCCTATTAAAGTAAATGGAATTAATGGGCTGTCGCTGGCAATCTTTATATCTATCAGTTACTAATTAACATTCTTCTGTAAAAAATAGTTTGTGATGGAGAAAAAATAAAACATACCTTAGTAGCAGCCGTGGTAAAGTTTCACTAGCACCATATAGGCAAACCTAAGCAGGCCACAAGGGATGACAATGCAGGGTATTCACAATGTGGTGAGCAAGAAACTGCCAATTCACTGTGATATCAGTTAAAAAGTAAATTCTATTCGTGTGTGTGTGTGTGTGTGTGCACATGCATGGGTAAAGTTGTTTATTTTACACAGCAGCAAATGACCACCACTAAGGATGACCTTTCAGTGGAAAATGTGGACTTCAGCCAATACGCAAGAGCAGAGGCACGCCAGCTGTGAAAAAGGAGAGCTAAATTAGCTGCCGAGGACAAATGATCACAGAGTTATCTTTGGAGATGCTCAAGCACATTGCTGCTCTCATCACAAAGAGGTCCCAGTTAGATTATTAATTTTATGTCTTCAGTTCTTATATTAATTTGACGTGTCCCTCCCAATCTTTTAGGACTATGCCTGTACATACATGTGTGTGTGCGCACACGCTCACGGATTTTATTTGGTCCGTCAGACACATGTAAGAAATGTATTACTCTTGTGGCTTTTAATTCTTTTGTACTTTTTTTGTTTTGCTTTAATTTCCTTAGCCCAGAACATGAGCTTTGTGGCTTTGTAATCCAGAAAAGACTCAATTTGCAACTAAAGGTCACAGTTTCTTTTACAGGAGACACTGAGAATTTCCACTCACAAATTGATATTCTGGTGCAATGAAGTCTCCCTTAGGTCTTACCAGAGTTAAAGGAGTAATCTATTTTAATAGGACAAAAAGTGATTGAGGAGGAAGGAAAGAATGCTTTACAAATAAAATAAGTTAAAAAGATTTGCCTTCAAATTTTTTAAATCCCAAATTTGCTTTGACACAAGAGTCAACACTCAGTCTGAAGGTATCGTGTATTTGTAAACTTCCCAGATTTAGAGGCTTTCTTTTTTTCAGTTAGATTCATACTGACCCTCACAAAGCAGAGGAAAGGCACATTTTTAAGAAGTCAAATGATGGAATGAATTAGTTTTAAAATTTGAAAAGATCAAAGTTGAAATTGTAGCTTTGTTACCTACTAGGAGTAAATCCTGGAAGTTGGATTTTCTGTCCATCAGAAGGGTGATAACATGACCTTCCTTTGACCTAAGGAAGTGTTAAGATGTTAGAGGCTTCATGGGGGATTACAGACAGAAAAGTGTTCATCAGTGTGAATGTATTCTCTGTGTTGAATTCAGTCCATCTGTAGCACTATCAGAAGATAGATGAATCTTAATTCAAGCCCAGTAGATCATAATCTTCCTGGCTGGGGCCAATACTCTATACAGCCCTTCACTGGGAAGGGAGCCATTCCTCCCTAGCCCTGCACTTTGCAGCACCTTCCTCAAAATTCTCCAAGTCCCGTGTAGGTGCCTGGGCAAGCAGCAGCTGTCAAGGCCGTCCCCTGACAGTGGCACCCTGAGTGGCCACTGGGACAGGTGCTCACAGAGCTCAGTGACTTGTGCCTGTGAGGTTGTCAGCACTGCTCTGGCCCTTGTGGTTCAGGAGGGAGGCCTTGGTCGTTCCTGCTGCCCTGAAAGCTTTCTTGCAAGTGAGATCAGGCTGCCAGTGGTGCTGACACCTGAGCCGGGCAACCACTCACATTGAATATGGGGCATGTTGGGGGCACTGGGCTACTGCAGACCCCTGCGGACACTGTAGGAGTCTCACACCACCCAAAAGGCCACCCCCTTCCACCTTCCAAGGGGGCTCCCAGGCAGTTCCTCCCCTTTGCCAATTGACCTCACTGGTCAATGTCCTCTCTTGTCCCCCCAGTGACATCTCCTACCTCATCCTTGTCATCAGGTGGTGCCTGACGAGGCTGGAACTCATTGCCAGAATGGAACTGCTCTCCTCACTCTTCCCGCAGTCCCCTATCCTCCCGGCCGCTGGCCTTGTGCAGCTGGCAGGGCTGTGGTCCCCATTGAAAGAGACCACATTTTAAGAAGGCAAGGATTACCTCCTGAATTGCTCAGAACACAGTGTAAGACATTCTACATTTAGGCTAGAAAATTTCAAACAGTAAATTTAAAGTCACCAAAAAAGAATTCTCCTTCACACTTTCTTGTACACCCAGGAACACTTGCATTTCCTGTTCATCAAGAGGAAAACTCAGTAACAACCTTTGAGAGGGTGACTGGGGGCCAGTCTTCAGGGGAGCACCAGGGATGAACCACATTCATGACAATGTAACCACCTTGGAATTAATGGCGTTCGGGAAAAGCGGATGCATGAAGATCTATTCTGTTTCAGCACAAACCCAGGCGGCAGAGCTCTGGCTCTGGACAGTGTAATAATAATGCTATTGCTCCCGCCTCCTCACAGTGGGTGCTCTGAAATCAACCAGGAACAGTGCACTGCACAATATAAGCAAGAAGAGACAGTGTCTGGACCCTTCAAAGAATCTTAATGTGTGCTGACTAGACAATAAATAAATACATATGTAGCTCTTCTCTACTCATTATTCTAATTTTTCTTCAAAAAATCACTACTCCTCATATGGACCCATGAATTTTATAATACATTTTGTAATCAACTTATTTTACACACGGGAGCCCCACCAAATAATATTTTCACCCAACAGGCTTTGCCCATGCTAGAGTAAAATCTTTTGGGAAACTTTTTTTGTCTTAATTTTCTTTTTTTTAAAAACATCTATTTTTATTATATACACAGCCTATATAGCCATACAGTCAAATTAATTCTTGTTTGAATTCAATCCATCTATAGCTCAAGAGGTCTTATTTTTAATTCCTCTCAGACATAATTATTATTTTGCTTTTTAATGTAAAATAAATGTTGTAGTTTGCTTAATCCTCACTTTGATGATGGCTATAATACTTCTACAGCTTTGGCTCATTTTAACTAAGACTCACATCTTTAAAATGAATTCATCTATTCTTTCAAAATGATTTATGTGGATGCTCCAAGCAAAATGTAATGGTAAAGGGAAATAATTTAAAAATCTTGCCCCAAATGAAAAACAAAATGTTTGTTGGCCTTTCTTTTCCAATTTGTCACTGAAACAAAGCGATGAAAAAACAATGTTCTCAACTAGAATAACCACCACTTTTTTTATAGTTAGAGGCAGTCTAGCTTTAGCTTGTGTTTGAAAATGGACTCAGATTTTATACTGTTCTCATTTACATCAGAGTTCTGGACTTTACTAGCCACGTGATTTTTGACACTCAGTTTCCTCATACGTATATAAGGATAATGCACAGCATCTACTCCCTAGGTTGCTATGAGGATCTAAATAATTAATTTAGGTCAAGAAATTATGTATAGCACCTAGAACCTAGGATGTGCTTAAGAAATGCAAGTTCCTATTATTTTATCACAGATCATAAAATCATCTTTTGCCTTATAACACTTTTATCACTTATAACAAATCTCAGGAAAAATATAACCTTGCACAAGATCCTTACAATATCACTACTGTCACGGTATGGTTGTAAGAACCACCATAGTTTTTCATTGCCTTTTTTAATCACACATGGCCCCATGATACTGACTTTAAACCATTTTTCTTGTCATAAACCATTTTTTTAAATCATTCAGCTTGTCATAACCATCTGAGTTGCAGATTCTCTTTCTTGCAAAAGTAAAGCAGTGAAACACTGACAGAAATTAATATGGAATTATGCATGCTGGGATTGAAGTTAAAGACTGAAATATGTTCAAATCATCAGGGTGTATTGAGCAAAGGGAGGAATGGCTATAAGGCACTTCTGGTGGTTTGTTTGTTTCAGAGACAGAAATGGATCGAACCATATATCCAGTCAAGATGGAACAAAATACAGTAAAGAAAATGTTAAAAATATTCAGTTCAGCTTCTTATTCCCACTTCATATGCAAGCAATCAACATTATTAATTTTATGAAAACCAGCAGCACTATTTTAAGAGCTGCTTCTATTCATGAAAGTGCTTTTTATTGCCATTACAACACAGTTTTGGAAATTACAGATTGGTCTGCTTTTCGAGCCCCAAGGTTGGCCACAAACCTTAGAATGGAGCCTAGCTTTTCCCCACATGGAGGATTGCCCCATCATAGAGCTGTGCTCTTCTGGGCAGTTTACAAAATTAGTCCCATGTTAAAAATTCACATTAAAGGAAGTCTTTGTTTTCCCCCCCAAAAAAAGTGCTGCAATAAAAGTAACCCTATTTCCAATCAGAGACATATAAAAGTGGAAGCAGATACATTACCTGAACTGGAAAAGACTTATTTTATAAAATATCAGAAATCTGGGAAATAATCATATTCTGAGGCCTTAAAATGACTATTGGCAAGAACTGAATGGGTGGAAATCCAGGCAGCTGGGACAATTCTGGCTCAATAACTTCACAGAGAAGCCCTGAGTCCCTACCCAGAACTCGGGAAGGAAACCAACACTCCCCAGTCTCAGAGACCCAACTCAAGCATCATTCAGGTTTAATGTTGAGTATTCCAGGAAAGCCACTGGCTGGCTGTAATTTGATTCCTGGAAGGTGAGGAAAGGACATCTTATTTCAGTTGGAGTCTCACTGCAGTGTCCAGACTGTTTCCTATTTCTGAGTTGAAGCCAAGTTTGAATCTATTAAAGAGTAGAGGTAAACATGTCCTTCTTCTCCTTATAGTGACATGCCAAACCTCCTCTGTCCCTACCCCCAAACATTTAGGCCTTAAGAGAAGGGACAGAGATTTCATAAAAATTGAACTTTGTAAGCATATATTCACAAATGAGTATTTTCGTAATCTACCTCTTGTCCATGTCTCCAATACTTTCTTTTACCCAGTTTTAAAGATAAATAAGTTAAAACTACAAGATAGAATAGATTTTTAGAAAGTACTTCAAATATTTTGGTGGTAGACCCCAATAGTCAAATTAAATAGTAAAGATATAATCTAATCAGCTTTATAAAGAAGAAACAAAAAACCATTTCCTAATGATCCCAAATTCAGGGTAAGGGGATAAGTCCTTGCAAGGTTCATATTCTTGCAGATATGAGCTCTTTTACCAGTTTTTGCCCTTTTCATTGACAGTCAGAAATGAAATAAATGATGCAAAGAAGCAGCAGCAAAGAGTACATGAGAATTCTGCAGGGCCTGCTCAGCTGTAAAGTCTCTAAGCCAGCCATGGTGAAGCTCTCAGGACTCCAGGGAAAAAAGCTTTCACTGAATCTTCTTATGAATCTAGTCCTCTTAAACAAGAATACTTAGCAACATTTTTCTCTTCCTTTACTAGAGGCTATAGAAACACACACAAACTCACCAAATTTGAACAATTCAGGAAACTGGTGTTACTTGACTACAGAAGGAGAAAGAGTCTCAGCTTGGCCCCAAATTTAGCCTTTGGCAAAGAGCAGAATGTTAAGAACTCATTTCTGTACATTTTGATGATTGCTGATTGAGATGCAACAAAGTCATATAGCTTCTATTCGCGTGCTGTCCGATACTGAGGATGCTAAATGCAACTGTTTAAATTTAAGTTCATTAAAACTAAAAACTCAGCTCCTCAGTAACATTAGCCACATTTCCTGTGTTGAGTCATCACACGTGGTGAGTGGCTACTGCATTGGGCAGAAAAATAACACCTTTATCATCACGGAAAGTTCTACTGGACAGTGCTGCCAAGATAGTCAAAGCAATCTGAGGTTGTCATTCAAGACTTCTCTCCTTGCAGACTTCTTAAAGCTTTCATTTTATTTAAGTCATACTACAGTCAAGCACTTCCCACATTTATCTTCATTTAATCCTCAGAGCTGTCCTCTGAGACCAATGATACAATTATCATTTTACAGATGAGGAAATGGGAGTTGAGGGAACTTAAACATATTGCCCAAGGTCACATACCCAGGACTGAACCCCAGGTCTGCCTGGCTCAGAGCTCTGCTCTCTGGACAATGCTATGAAGTTCCTGGAGTTTATATTCACTCGACCCAGATATTTCAGAGACGCAGACAAGGAGAGCAAACCCACCCGAATGCCCTTCACATGTGTCCTCTGAGTGAAAATGTGACAGGGTGAGGAAGCAGGAAAGGAGTTAATATGGTCTAAGAGCCACTTATGTGCCAGGAACCATGCCAGATATGCTGTCTCAATCTTTACTCATTTAATGTATACACATAACAGAGGGAAAGCGATGGTCAAGAGGTTAAGTAATAAAATGGCTTGTTTATTAGAGTGGATGAAATGTCATCTCTTGAGGTCAGATCTGGCCTGATCTGTGACATTCCCTTTCTTTCCTTGTGGGATTTTCCATTTCCCTTGAGGTAGTCACCCCCAGTGGCTATGGCAGGATAAAGAACTCCAGAGCTCCATCACAACCACCACCTTGTGGTGACCTTGGCCACTGCAGGTACTCCCTCCCCTGGAGGGAAGGTTGGGTAGGTAATGAAAGTACATTTCACCTTTGGTTGAGGTACCTGAATGTAATTCGAAGTGTCAAGATGGGACCTGAAGAATGAGGCCAAGATGGGTGCCAATACAAGAAAACCTAAAGAAGACCATATCTGGACACAGATGAGGAGAGAGAACCAGGGAGAAAGAGAGGCAACCCAGTGCATTTGTATTTGTGAATGGGCAGTGACCCACCTGGACCTCAGAACCAGGGGCCAAGGCTGGTGGGCTATTTATATGCTCCAGTGCACACAGAGGTGGCCCTGATAGGCCCATTTACAGGATTTGGGAATTGATGGGCTTGGGGAGGAAAAGCAAATGTCCATTAGGGATTTGGTGCCTTGACGACAAGGTTTTCAGTGTTTTGCAATAAAATGAAATAAAAAATTAGGACAGGTTAGGGAAGTAGTTTTTATGTGTTTTTGGTTTTGTTCTATCTCATAAAACTAAATGACTACAATTACAAGGTTATCTTTGTTTTTCGCCATGAGGTTGTCTTCTGGTTTCAAAATAATCATTTTTAAATGAAATGGCATTAGTAGTATATGCTATGCTGCTCATTTTAATGTCCTTACTTGGCAAAATTTAATTGTGTGTGCATGATTACTGGTCTGTGGAGGCCAAGTGTCAGAACCACTGTGCTACTGGGCAACTAATGAGGACACTAAGTCCAGGCTTTGTATGCTAGGGTCCCCTCCCCCACATGTTCCATGTACACTGGGTCCGGAGCCTTTTTAAGGATGAACGTTTCTGCAGTGTGTCATATTTTTTGCAGGAAGCTGAGAGTTTACAAAACCTCAGGAGGTCGATGAAGTGTCTTTGTCACTAACCAACCCAATTCCAATCACCAAAATTCCACATACCTCCTTTGTTCACTGGGGCTTCTGAGCTGTGCAAATCACAAACAACAGAATAGATGCAGAGGGAAATAAAAACACAAAAAAGGTTAACAACAGCTGCCTTAGGTGACATGCAATAGTACAAGGCAAACGTGGTTTCCCCATGAAACAACACATCAAACAGTGTCACCCGCGAAGTACGCACTGTGCTGGAGCAGGAGGAAATTTTCTATTAAAGTATGGTTGTCCACTTATGTGTAAAGAGGTCTGCTGGTCATTGAACTGCCTTTGAATCAAGCAACAAGACTGGTAGACTTTGATTTATACAACAAACATAATCTGACTGAAAGAATTTATTTTAAATTGTGTTATGCAGGCAACAAGTCGACTGGACCAAAAATGCCAAGTGTTTTCTTTACCAATATATTGTGAGACAAGGAGTGGGTATATCCATAATCCTTTGTCTTTGATTTACAAGAAAAAACTGAGAAATGAGCTGAAAGACTTTGCCCCTCCCACCAACCCGTGCTTTCCCCGTACAATCCCAACACTGGACAAAGGCTTGCTGCACGACCAGTTGCTACTCTGTAGACGTTTGAAAAACATGCAAGGGGCAGTGCTTTTAGGCAACCCGAGGCTGGAGTTGAATAAAAAGTCTGTGGCAAAGTCTTCACTCTGACACCACCGGTTTTGAGTGCCTTTCAGATGGGATCAAGCTGAATTGCTCAAAGCCACAGCTCTAACTGTTAGGGGAGTGACATTAACTGAGAAAGGCTGTGGGGTCAGTGGAGGGGACATTAACTGGCAGTGGGAAGAAAAGGAGCAGTTATTCCCAAATCTGCCACCAACTGGCCATGTCACCTTAGGCAAGTCATTTTTACTCATTTCCTAAAGGGTACACTCGGACAGAAAGGATTAGAGGTAGTTTATATGAACAACCTAGATACAAGAAAAAGGTCAATAAAACAAGAAGGAAAAAAGAAGTTGCTTCATTCTCCAAGCTTCCACTTGCTGTCTTCTAAAAAAGGCAGAGCAGTTTGAGAGTGGTTGCTGAGCTCCATTCCATGGCTTAGCGCCTGGCTGCCGGCATCTGATAACCTGGGATCTTCTTCATTATACCTTCATTATAGAGTTCCTGGAACCACTCCAGAAATTCTAACTTAGTGAGTCTCGGAAGGAGCCCTGGAATCTGATTTGTCACAAGCACCCAAAAGTGGGAATTGCTGTGGCAATAATAATGCTAATGATAACAGGTAAGTTTCTGTAGCACTTACTATGTGCCAGAAACCCTACTAAAATAACAAATGCCTGCATCTCTTCAAATATGACCTTTCTAACTGTGATTTTATGGCTTCGTGTACCTTCCCTGCCATATTCTGCCTGTGAAATAGTTAAGGATGGGACCATAATTTTTTTTTTTAAAGAAAATACCCCAATCAGCATGGTACATTATAATTAAATGTAAACACTTAGTTTTAGTGAAATACAGGTGATCAGACTGAAGTCTCTATATTGTGATCTGTTCCCAGCTGACTCTGGGGAGAATGACTGTGTCATTCACCCGGAGTTACCCCCCTCTTTTCCTGGAGACTTGCTAGAAGTTGTAGTCTGTGACGGCCATTTGGCATGGGCTTGAGAAGGAGGAAGGGTACAGAGTTCTTCACCAGGCATCTTCTGGCCAGGCCTGCGTTGAGTTTGGGGTGGAGGCGGGCCGTACAGCAGCTCATTCAGTTGGTGGCTCCTTCCCACACAACACCCTATGAAAATTTACTTCCAATTTCCATGTTTTTCTCGGATGTAATCTTCTCTTACCAGATAAGAAGGTTCTCTCTTAAAATAGAAGAAAATCTAAGAACATATACATGTCCTATATTCCATATCCCCTTGTTCATTTTGAGAAGGAAAGGATTAAATATGAAAAATGGCTGCTTACCCAGCTAATGGAAACAGCTGCCCATGACTGCTTAATCAAGCACTTGCTTCTCTTTGCCTGTGTGGAGTTTCTTTTTTCTTTCTCCCTTTTTTTTTTAAACCAACCATCAGCATTTTCTCAAACTTTCTTATAGGAAAGGTGGCCTCAAATTCCACCAGAAGACAAGCAGCCTCCCATGTGGGCTACAATTTAAGACTCTACAGGTGACTGTTTTCCAGTATTTATCAGAGAGTATTTATCTAAGATGCAATACATACACCATAAACTCATCTAGCTTTTGAAAATCTAGTCATGGATTAAACAGAAAGATGAAAAACTGGAACACTTTGTCCTGGCTTCACCTAGAATTGCTTCAATGGATTGCATTCTGACATCACTTCATTGATCTCTGCCAAATAGGGGTGAGGAGACCCATCACAATACCTGCTGCAGGAATGTGATTAAACATTCGTCACATTTATGGTGTTTTCTCTGGGAGGACCCTTGGAGAAAGTGTCCTTCTGTATATTTTTCCTTAATGCATCCCCCTAATCATCCTATGAAACAGGTTTTATTATCATCACCATTTGACAAATGAGGAAGGCAAAGATTATACAATTTAAGAAACTTTATCATAATTATTCAGCTAGCAAATATGGATTGAAGGTCCAGATTTTCCAAATGTACAGCCTTTATTTCCAGAAGTTTAACTGCACTCTGAAAACTACCTGTACCTCAGTGTCACCAAGACAGCACGTACATTCAGGCAAGTCCTTCATCTTATCAAGCCTCACTTTGCTCAGACTCAATGTATTTGAGTTTCAGTGTTATCATGACTTTTTAACCATTCTTCTCATCAGAAATGTGGAATTCAAATTTCTGCTCCTCCTCACTTCCCTCATAATCTCCAGCACTAATACCTGGTGAGTGCTCATTATGGGTCAATTTCCATGTAGACTTTTACTTCTCTTACACACCCTAGTAGCTAGGCACCATTGACTTCCCTATTTTAATGATGAGCTAAGAGATTTAGAGGGATGAAGTAAATGCCCAAGTCTACATAACCAGAAGTTGATGAAGATAAGGTAAAAAGCCAAATAGTCCATTGAGTTTCATAGATAGATCCCAGAAAAGTCCTTGGACTCATATAAAGGAATAGTTAAGGATATCTAAGGTAGGAAGGGAAAGCCTCCTAATGGTAAATCTTGGGTATAAAAAAAGCAGATAGTCCAGGTAGGCACTGGGATAAAGTTTTTAAAGTTGTATTCTCATGATGTTACTGGAAATAACAGCCTTTCCTTTAGGCTTCCAATTCACTGAGGCGGATCTTTATTAACTGGGAGCTGATATAAAACCTAAATTTATAGAAGTGTATTGAAACTATGTTTGTGTCTATTTATGGATGTCAAACAGACATTTGACATTTCCCTCATTTAACCAGTATAACCAATTTCCCTCATTTAACCAATATTTATTGAATTCCTAATATGTGCCAAGCACTATTCTAGGCATAGATGACATGGTGGTGAACAAAGAATAAACATCCCCATTGTCACAGGGATTACAATCTAGTGGTGGGAAAATCAATTAAAAATGGGGGAGAATTATATATTCGTACCCTCATAGAGTTTATAACCAGTGGTGGAGAGATGTTTAACAAATACGTAAAATAATGTGGATTTTTATTATCATATAGAAAGCCAGTACTGGAAAGGAGGGAGGTATACTGGTGAGGTAATGGAAGCTTGTAAATTTTAATTAGAAGTGACCAATCTGAAAATGGCTTTCTTAATTTGTTCATTTACTGAATTTATACCATTAGTTTAAACCCCTGGGAAATATATCAAATTTTTACTCACTTCTCATGCTGATTTTTGTCAGTTCAAAACAATTCTGCATGGAACGCATTAAACTAATTTCCAAAAGAATATAGTTAAGGGGGAAAAAAGGCAACATAATAGCATTTTTCTCTGGGAGATTGAATAATAATGCGTAATATGAATTGGACCACAGAGTCTATTCTCTGGTGAAAGAAACCAGAGAAAGGAGACATAACAAATCCATTTTCAGATTCAGCTGACTCAGGCCATTGCTTCTCCATAATTTGTAGTGGAGTATACATCATCTCTATGGATGGGATGTGACAAAATTTGGGGAAACCAAATAGAAACTATTGTTTTGTGTGGAAACTGGCATCAACTTACATTATTATCAAGCAATTTGAAGTCCTGGGAAATTATTTTTTCATGTGTCTTAGTCAAATATCATCATCTGAAAAACTGAGGCATTTGCATTATATCTATTTTATTTGGTGCGTTAATTAATAGAAAAAGTTAGTCTTACATGTTTACTTTAATATATTGATTTATAACAAATCCATGATGTTTTTAGAGGGGATTTTTAAAATTTAGTTGAAATTGAAACACATTGAAAAAAATCTACAATTCAATATATTCTTGAGGTTTAACAGAAAAATGATCAATTTTCTAGCTATCACAAGATAATATTTAAAGGCACAGAAAGAAAAGGAATATAAACTCGCTCATTTTGGACCATATAATATGAGAATGAAATTAAAGTGAAATCCTTAGAGGTGTAGCAGTTTTTAGTTTACTCTATTATTTTCCCTTTATTTTACTCTACTACTCGTGATCAATTACCTTGCATCAGAGCTGGCTGTAGCACTTGAATCATACAAAGTCACATGAGCATGTGTGCCCAAATGATGGAAATTTAAATTGGACAATGTATGCAAATATAGAAAAAATACAACTAGCAAGAAAACAACAAACAAAGGATCAAGAGGCAGGATAGAAAAAAAAAAAAACAAATGCATTTACCTGACTTCCGCGATTGCACCAAATTACTATTTTCCTGCCACTCTAAATATTAGTCCTGGATGCCCTGAATTCACTGAGGAAACTCCAAATAATATCTTAAGTTATTTACATAATCAATAAATTCATTAAGATTCTGAAGGATGGATCTTTTAGAATTATGTTCTTGTAATGATTCTAGTTAAATAGAAAATTTATTAAGTATAAATATTTCATGAAACTGTGTATTTTCTCCAACTTATCTAACCTCTAATTAATGTACATACTGCATAAAATTAATGAATCTACTACCTTACAGTTACATATTTTTTAATGCTTTAACCAGTGGTACTGGTTGTTAAACAAAGCAAATAAAAGGAAAAGGTGGCTTTTATTTTTCGTAATAAACTATAAAACCAGCCATAAAGAAAAATCCATGATTTTCTAGCTCTGAATAGCATTGTATGCCATACATCTCTATTATTTTTCAAACATTTAATATATTTTTAATATTAAATTTGAGAATGAATTATCAAAATGTAATTCTCATTTTTCAGCCAGTAAAAAGGTGAATATATGACATACTTAGTTTAGAAGGGCATAAAGGCTAAGTAACATCCTTCTAGCTTTTCTAACTACCTAATAACATTTCAGGTAAATTATATGTATGTTATGTTATTGTGATGGCTTCTTAAGTACACCAACATCCAGCTAACCAAATTACATGTAAATAAATCGATGTTCTCAAACCTGATATTTTCTCTCAGTTTGTTCTGTCATTTAAGACTTACTCTTTTTTTGGATTACAGTATTTTTCTTTTAGATTTCATTTTATAAAGAGAAGAAAAATGTCACTTAGAAGAAATGTAATTTAAAATGTGAGTTAAGAAAATGAATTTTCCCATATATATCCGGGTAACTAGCATCACTTAGTTTATGATTTTTCAATGGGAGCAAATCATGGCTTCATTCTTCAGTTCTAACTGTGCTGTCAATGGAGGAGGCACTGCCCTCAAAGTCAGAGCAGATCTTGATGCAAAGAGAAACCCACAGACACATATACGTATGCACAGAACAATATCACAGCCATATTTAATGTCCTTGTAGATTCTGTTTCAGGATTTTAAATGAAAATTTATTTCATTCACTTATTTAATAAACACTGATCAAGCATCTACTTTTACTTTGTATGAAGCACTGCAGTTGATTAAAAATATAATGGTGAGCAAGCTAGACTTACTTCGTATTCTTGTAGAATCAAATGGATTTAGAAAATATTGTTTTCTAAGAAAAAAAATAAACAGTTGGATGATAAACTAAAATAACTACTATGTATTAAGTGCCCACCATGTGCATGGCTCTGATCAAAGTACTTAATACATATTAACTATTTTAATCACAACAAACCTACAAGTTATGTTTCACCAGGAAATTGAGGCATAATTAATTTATGTGATTTGTCCCGAACTAGATAGCTACTATGTTGGCTGGGAAGGGTTTCAAGCTTAGACCTGCTCCAGAGCCACACTCCTGAACACTCCATGAGCCCTGGGAACTGACAGTAGGAGCACGGGGCCACCACCCCATAACTGCCAAGTGACTTTTCACATGGTGTTTAAAGAATATATTGTTTGCAAGTGGTCCAGATTTCTCTGTCCATTCTGTTTCCTCTCCAACACTTCTCCCCACAAAATCTAGATTTTAGGTTTTAGATGACTTCAATGGGTGACTCTCAGGGGAAATTGGCTTCTTTGTTAAAGAGGCAATAAAGATTTAAGAAACTCCTGGTTATTTCCACTACTAACTTTGGATCTAAACTGAATCTAAAATTTAGTACTAAGGCATTTGTCCCTGTACTTCCTTATCCTTATCTGTTATTGAACATATCATCCATAAAATTTCTAAATAATAATCAGAGGAAATTAAAAGAAACTTAGTAAAAAAAATAAAAGAATACTAGCCATTACATCGTACTGTGCACATATTAACAGAAAAATTTAGTCTGCATTTTTCTTAAACATACTAACAAAAATGAACAAACTCAAGGAAGCAGACAAAATTTAAGGAAATACAAATAACTCATGAAAAATTTTAAAGATGCAATATGCAGTTAGGAGAAAAATTCTCCATGGGTTTTATGTTTCTGCACTTCTGAGCAAAGGGCTTTGACAGCTTTGTTCTAGATTATCTCTTTAAGAATGTTTGTTTTAGCAAACAGTGTTGCAAGTCAGATAGTGGCTCCCTCTGGGCAGAAGAGAGATTTGTTTCCTGACGAGTTTAACTGAGATACGCCTTTGTCTGGGCAAAGGTGGGGCAAAGGTAGGGCAAAGGTGGAGCAGGTTTGCTAGCAGTCTCTTAAAAGATTGTAGTTTTGCTGAGTTCAGGGTTCCTCAGCTGTGACATAAAGCCACTACCTGTGCAGAATGAACCTAAGTTCACCCCCTCATCACCCTGTGGACTTGGGACGCAAAGTAAACCAATGTGAACACAAAGCTCAATGGTGCTGGATATGCTGTCAGTAACACATTCATTTGTCTCTGATCCAGGAATCTCTTGTCTTCTGCCAGCATATACAAAATTGTGGCAGGCTTGCTAATGGGCAAATAGCATAAAGTTTAGATCCTGTACTATTAGTGACCCATTCCAATTCAATGAGAGCTACACTTATTTTGTGTATAGAAGGCTATTTTACTTATACTTTATTTATATCTTTATCTATGTCTTGTAATCAGATTTCTGGAAGAACACATAGTGAAATATAAGCTTGTACTTGAACTTGAAAAGAAATGACCCAATGGCAATCATATGAATGTTTTACCTACATTAATTTCCTCTGTATCTGAAGCGTATGTACATATTCATTGGGAAGAAATTGTAGTTCTGATAGACCTTACAAAAGGCAGTTTCTCAAAGTCATCATTATAAAGACACACTCACACACACACACACACACACACACACACACACACACACTCCCCAATTCAAACAGAGTTAATCTCAGATTCCCATCTAACCCAACTACCACTTTGTGACTTATCAGAATATCAGAACCTGGATAACAAACAATTTTTCAAATTATTCAATAAAAATTAAGATAATTGTTATATAGGATGTTTTCACACTCAAATCCTTCAACAACATAGAAACATACACCAAAAACTTCCACGTCTTGCATCTCTTCTCTGCTTTTTCTCCAGAGCACTTAGTACCATCTGACACACTTTATATATCACTTATTGATTTGTTATTTCCCTTCATCCACTAAAATGCAAACAGTATGATCCCTAGAGCTTTAAAAGATATGATATATGGTAGGTACCCAATAAATGTTTGCTGAATGAATTAATACATTAAATATACAAATAGACATGACAGTTGATTTTTTTTTACAAAACTGGGAAACTACTGAAATATTAGTTTTAGGTTCTGCTTTATAATTAAAATATTAAGAGCCTTTCCCTATGTCATTAAATATTCCTTCAAGCCATTATTTTTTATGACAATATAAAGTTCCATTTTACTGATCTACCATAACTTAAATATTTTGTCAGTGGTGACACTTGGTTTTTGTCCAGTGTTTGGATATTATAAATGATCATGCCTTACACTTTCATGAATATTAATCTTTGGCTATCCTAACATTGTTAATGCATAATATTCTCATTTCAATAAACCTCTATATATACAACTTTAGATGAAAACTAACTGTGCTACAGACCTGTCCTACTTTAACAAAAATTAGAAATTTTGTTTGGTTGATTTGTGTTGGTTATAGATTTTTTATTTTAAAAATTCTCATGAGTCTCCTGAAGAGAAATTCCTTCACCACACTATTATAGTTTAGAAAGAAGAAAATTGAGACCAACATCTCAGATATTCAGACATAGTTTTAATATGATGAATAATACAAATATACCTTAAGGCTTTCAAATGATATTTCTGTATTATTTCCTTTTCCCAACAGTTTAAGTAATTAAACATTTAAATTGTTAATTCAAAATAATCTGGGATTTTAAAACTGGAGTTCTTTTCTGCTTTGTTTAAAGTTTTAACTTATTTCCCTTTTCCAAATCTTTGAGAAAGAAGCTTGAAATCTACTCTGTACCATGGGAGTTGGGCAGATCTTACACTTGTTCTTCTAATGTTTCACACATTATGCTGCTATTAACACAGTGGACAGTGGGCCTTCCAGTTGAAATACACATACATACAAACATAAACAGGCACAAACACACCAATTGAGTTATCACAGTAATTTATCTTCATAGTTTTGTCTTTCTGGCTTTTTTCTATTTTCTGAGCCTTTGTAATAAAAAAAAAATGTGAGAGTGCAACACTCCACACAAACTATGCTCCTAATGTCAATCTCCAAATAATGGACAATCTCAGATTCAAAACTCTTGAAACTCTGATGTTTATTCTTTTTCAAACCTATTATGCTTTCTTCTAGGCACTAACAAATATAATGGCTATTCAAGGTGAAACTGCCTTCTATGATTGTGAGTTACCAACTAAATACCTTATGATCCAGAGACTTTTGTGAATGTGTTTTTTGGTAAGTGTGATGGCAGATCTGAGACCCTACAGCCTTGCCTCCTCAGAAATATAGATGAACAAGGGGGATGGTGTGACAGAACTCTAACAGTTAAAGGATTTCACAGCTTTCTTAAAAGCTCTAAAAAAAGCCCATACAGGAAGTTAGAGCTTCTTTGTGACAAAGATTGTTGTAGGTTGGCCCCTTCTATTTTCCTGACCACAGAGTCAAAGTCACTCTAACACACTGAATTTAAACTATATTCAATGGACTATAAACTGGCTGTACGAAAAGCTGAGAACCATGGTAAATGCTACTAAATGCTACTAAAATACAGAGAGAACAGAAATGGGACTCAGTCTAGACCAGGGGTCAACAAACACTTTCTGTAAAAAGCCAGATAGTAAATATTTAAGTTTGCAGGCCATAGGGTCTCATCTCAACTCTCAGTTCTGCTGTTGTATCATGAAAGCAGCCATACACAATATGTAAACTAATGAGTATGGCTGTGTTCCAATAAAGCTTTATTTACAAAAACAGGTGCTTGATTTGGCCCACCATAGTTCAGGAGCAAAATAATATGTCTGCATGGGGGATAAAGGGGACCTAACAAATGAGTGAGTCAATCTCCCAGAATTTCCGAATATTCCACTGATGTGAAGTTCAGTAGAATGACTTCTCATGCACGTCAGAGTAGCACTGAAGCTGTTATGGTCTTAGAGAGCCCTTTGAATTTTCCAAGGATCTAAACTGTCAGGAAGAAATGACTGAATTTATCATTTCACAGTGTTATGGACCAGCTGGAACTAAAGTGACCTGCAGACCCTGTGGTTTAGAACTGTGCTGTCCAATATAGTAGCTGCTAGACACATGTGGGTCTTTAAGTGCAGTAAAATTCAAATTAAATACAAAGAAATATTCAGTACTCAGCTGCATCAGCCACATTTCAAGTGCTCATAGCCACATGTGGTTAGTGGCTACTCAATTAGACAGAACAGATACGGAACATTTCCAACATTACAAAAATTCATTTGGACAAAGCTGTTGGCTGGACAACCAAGAAATCACATGGAATAGGCCAGACTGAATATCACCTCTGGCCAACACGGACAGGAAAGGAAAAAGACCCAGATATCACCTGCCCCCTCGCATTTTTAAAGCACCCAGAATATAAGTATAATCCAGGAAAGTAAAGAGAAATACTCTGAATGAACTAAAATCATATTTTTACCACAGAATTTCAAAATACATACTAAGTTCAGTTTTAGGAAAAAAATGTACAGTTTACTGCACACACAGCCTTCTGGATTAAAGTTTATACCACATCACACATAAGCCATAAACGATACTTCCCTGAGATGAAACAGGCCACACTATTGTGTGAAAGTGACTCTAGCATCCTTTTTTAAGATAACATTATGTTTTTATCACCACCTATATGAAATGTGCAGAGCAGTGCCTAGTTTACTGACCTAGTTTATAGATGGCACTCAAAAGCTCATCTGATTATTACTCTCTAAACACATCTTGCTATAAACACACACACATCTTGTTACAAACATAAACACATCCTGTTATAAACACACAAAATAAAAATATGTATCAGAAGAAGCAAAGCCTCCATGTCTAAACACAACAAAGCTACCTTAGAGAATAAGCTGCCAATAGGAGACGAGAAGACCTGCAAGTCCTCCAAGCCGGGAAACTCAGCATGTCTTTGATGCAATGCCCCTGGGAAAGTTTTGTGAATTCCCAAACTGTAGAATATACCAGGTTCTTGTCCCCACTGACGGGCCCAGAATTGGCAACAGCTGTGCTGTCAAATTCACACTAATCAGTTAACAGTTGTCCAAATCAAATTGCAGCCAAGGTTGTTAGAGTCACTGACAAAATAAACAGTTGTCAAGAGGGAGCTGGTGCAAGCTGGTGAGATCATACTAGCAGCTGGGACTTGGAGTGTGAATGAAGAGGCTCAGGAAGGCAGGTCAGTGGAGACTCCTGCAACTGATGCATTATTTGCAGACTCGCATAACTAACCCCCTCGCCGTTATGGTCTCTGACTCTCCTAATAGTGGGGGACCTCAACAGCAGCTTGAATCAACAAAGAAAGAAAGGGTAAGTGAAACAAATAAACCTTAGGGGTGTTATTCCTCGTGTACAGCCTTCCTTTTGAGGGTGAGAGCATGGCTTAGAAATAATTAATAAATCTCTGAATCCACTGGCAGGCCAAATGGGAGGATTTAAGAAAAACTGAGCTGTTAAATTAGGTGGTTGGCACAACTGCTACCAAAGAGGGTGTGATCACAGGACATGAAGTTCTCTGCAGTCCCCACCTGCTTGTAAGGAAGCCACCAACCCTCAGTGTCAGCTGAGTTTAATGCCAACAGACCCTACAAATGAAGAAAAGACAGAGAGAAAGGCATCTGGACAAAGGTAAAGTGACTTCCTTCTCACTCTCCAGTTTTTCCTCCCTCATCACTAAGTCACAGCTGCTGAGTGTTTCAAACCTAGATTTCCTAGGTCCAAGTTCAGTATTAGAAACTGCACATTAATAAGCCTTCTTAGCAAATGTCTCTTTCACCGCCAAGGGTTTTAGTTTTGCATTTGATTAATTTATAATTCAGTGTCAGTGAATCTCAGATTTGTTTTGTACCTCAAAGGGTAGCCAACTCCAAGAACTGGTTAAAGGAGCATCTTGGAAAACTCAGAGGAGTGCAGTCCTAGTTTACAGGTTCTGAAAAAAGACCTAGAAGGGTGGCTGCCAACAGCCATAGTGTTAAATTAATTTTTTTTTTTAAGAAGGAAAATTTCAGGAAATTTCTAGAAGTTGTTTTTCTTTTCAAAAATTGAGGAAGAAGGCTATTTAGTTGGGTGTGGAAATGAGTCACGGAAGTAAATGCAGTTGTGGATTTGGCTATGTTTAAGAAAATGAAGAGAGGAGGAAAATGCCATTTACTGATCATCTACTTACCTGGGACTATGCTTAGTACTGTATAATTATGCTTAGTACTGTATTCATTGGAGATTCAGATAACTGCTGTTATGCATCATTCCCATTGTTTTATGGATGAGGAATTAGTTGCTCAGGAAGGTCAAGTAAATGAACCAAGAACCATGCTTGCTAAGTGGCAATGCTTGGATTTGAACTTGGCTTTTACAAATAAAAAAACTAACTTTTCTTCCTTTTTCCACCATCAGAGACCTGTATCAGCTACTCCATTGACTTTACTCTCATGAATCATCTGGGAATGTTCTCAACCAGCTTCAGAGCCAACAGCTTCCATATGCTCAGTCACAAATGGAAAGAGTGGAAAGTACTGGGCTGTTGCCTGTCATGGCAGCACTGCCCAGTCCTTCTGTGTCTAATGCTGTGGATTGCTGAAATCAAAGACAAACAGAATGGAAAGCCATCCAAAGTGATTCCATAATCCGTCATTTCTACTGTGCTACCAGTAATCTTTTTAATGGTAATCAACTTCTAAATGACATACATAGTTTCCAATCTCTAAGTCAAATATAATACTCAAAGAAAACAGGTATAGACTGATCTAAGATTTTCAATATTATATTTACAGACAATCCAAATGTCCAGAATAATTTTTGTTATCCAAATTCTGATATGGCTGTTAAGTAAATTATAGTCATTTTCTAAGTACTAATCTTTTAAAGGGATTGCCTAAATAACATGTAATAAAAATAACACAAACCTCAGTATAAGTTTCCTCATTGTCTTATGGAAATCATTTCCAAACCTACATTTCTCTGGCAGAATATTCTACAATGGCAGTGATGAATCAATCCTTCCTCCCTTTTCTCCTTCTTTACCTTTCTTGCTTTCTTCTCTTTCCCTCTTTCCTTCTGCTTACCACCACAGATGCAACAAACCCATGCTTATTTTTCAAGAGTGCCTTAAGTTCCAATGAATATCAGGTAATAAAGCTAATTATCTAATACCCACTAAGACAGCTGAATTCCTACAATAATGATTTTGTTCCATTTTCATTATCTATAAGTCTGTTTCTTTTACCCACAGAATTAACTGTGGTAGTAAAATGTGCTTCTCCCTTTATATTACTGACTAGTTTAATCAAAGAATTTCTTAAAGTACATCACTTTTCATTTTAAATGTAGCTTTAAAGAACAGGTTAACAACTGCCTACATTCAACTGTAGATTTTATGTGCTGTAATATTTTATGTCATCCATTACCGAGTTTATAGGCTTAGCAGAATAAAATAATTATTGATCTTTTTCATATGAATGCTATTAAGAAAAACGGTGTAAAAACTTCAACTGATTAAAATGTTTCTTAAGATGCTTTATTAAAATTTATTTTAAAGTAATTTTTCTCATTAAGATTTGACAAATCTGGAGAGCACTTCATTTAATCTACTTCACAAGGATGTTTTGCATGCAAAGAAGAACCGGAAGGACTGTGAGATTCCACAGAGATACTAGTGGCCTTGTGTTACTAGGTCCTGTAGGCAGTTATTTCTTAAAGATCTGCTGTGCAAAGTACATTACACAAATCAAGGTGGGAAAAAAAGGGAATAACAATCTTGTTTGTAGTTTTAGTTTTCTACAAACATCAATAACAAATGAAGACTATAAAAACTGCCAGTTAAACTCTGTGTGATTCTTACTCATCTGTCATAATTACTTGATTACAATATCTCATAACAGAAATTCAACAGATTTAAAGGATGTGAGAGTGGGACAAAAGAACTAGAAAAGATCTACTAAAAAAAAAACAAAGGAGCTATCATCATTTCAACTCTCCAACTACCCAAAGCCAGTCCAATCGTCTTGAGGTTAGGTGTGTTCCAGGAAATAAGAAATATGTGGTACCTCATTTAATCCACAAATAACCCATGAGGCAGTTAGCAGTATTACTTCCATTTTTCAGCTGAGGAAACTGAGGCATAGGGCGACCAAGAACTTCTCCAACATTACATATTTAGTAAGTAATGAATCTAGAACATAAACCTTAGACTCTGATTCCAACACCCACTGTCTTAAGCTCTACAGCCATGGCCCTCGATGTGTGCTCTGTGGACAGGCAACATCGGCTTTCCCTGTGACTGTTAGAGGTGCAGGCTATGATTTAACTGTATACTGACGTTCGGGAGCTCTGTTCTCTACTCGAACAATAATATGAGTAACAGTAACACATACCACAGTATATATTACTTTATAGCTTAAAAGTATGTGCATATATACCACTAAACTGGGGGCAAGATAAGGCTAGAAGGCAAATAATATTCTCAAAGAAAAACAGTCTGTTTGGATGTCACCAGAAGGTAGTTTGTCCTGTAGTTTACAAGATAACATGGACACACTGTACTCTGGGAGGCTTATAGAGGGAGTGGTCATGGATTCATGTCCCCAGAAACTACTTAGTGGGCTGACATCATGGAAATTTGCCGAACATGCCTAGGAAGGGTTGTCCAGCCACATCAAAAACTATCTTACCAAAAGTGACATTAAATGTCGTCTCTGAGGATATAATGAAACAAACATATTTCATGAGTTTCCATTTATACAAGGAGAACTCTTAGCAAAGCAACTCTCCAGAACCAGAAAATATTTAAAGCTCCAGTCTCTTTTACTGAATGTTTTAAATATCTCAAAAAACAAATTTAATTAATTCATACTGAGTGCAAACTGGATAGAGCTCTTTTATTGTAAATGCAAGTTAGCTAAAAACAAAAACAAAACAATGGGATAGAATGGAATTTATTTTTTCCAATCCTTTGACCTTGTCCTTTTAAGAATCAATTCATCAAAGGGAATCAATCTTTAAAATTAGTAGTATCAAAGTTACTACTTATATTATTTAAAATGTGCTGGTTTCTTATGCTGCCTCCTCAGCTAAATTATGAGATTTACTCCTTTATTATAAAATTTCCACAATTATGAATTGTCTGTTATTTGCATCTCTGAGAGTGCCTAGCATAGCATAGTGCTCTTTTAGTCACATAATAAATAAATGCTTATGGATTCATTAATTAAAATAAAATTTATTCAGGTTCCCTGGATCAAGACTAAATCCCTTGAAGAAAAGGAGTGGGTCTCAGTCATCTGTATCTCCCAGTGACAGAGTATTTATGCAATTAACGAATGAGTAAAAGGTTGCAGAGAAATAGGGCATTTTCATGCTCTTGAAGGGTACCATGAAATATGTTAATCCCAATAAACAAAAAATGCCCACTTGGATGGCAAGAATGTGAATGTGAATATTTTATATTTTAAAATATAAATTAACAATGGAACCCTTATGTGTCCTAAACATCCCATCAGTTCAATTTAATAAGACTAGCTGTTGTCAGTTTTCTTATACTCATTTCCTAACAGTTCACATAATTTGTGGTTCAATATTACCTGCTAACAATCAAGCTGACAAATGCATTTATATATTTATAAATGTTTCTTTTATTTCCCAAAGTTAAATTCTACTTAATACTCACATTATCAAAAATCAAAATTTATGAGCAAAGCTCACAATTATGAAATTTTTGATATGAAATTGATATGAAAATATCAATGTTCCACAGAAAGACAATTTTTTAAAAGGGTACAGAAAAAAATAACAGGTGTTTATTATAATGGATGTGTTTTAGAGCATTTCATATCCATAAGATTTTTGTTTACTTCACTCTAAGAAAAAGAAGAAAATAATGCATATATACATGACATGAAAGGACATGAAAGGAATCTAAATCCATTTATTCTTCCACTTTACAGACTCAAAAATAAAGTTGCCAATGTCAGTTAAAAATAATGGTAACCAACTACTCAATACATCCACATAAAGAAAGAACACATCTTCGATTGAAGAAGGCCAACATACTAAATATGAAATCAGATAGTGATTACAGAATGACTATATTTACAGAACACTGAAGTTGGTAAGATCCAAAGATGTGATGAAAAAGGCAGCATCTTGGGAGTCCTAGTATCTCAAAAGCTGAAGGTGTGGGAACGGTGGCCCAAATAAAAGTAGAATGTGGGCAATTACATATATAGTCAACATTTCCCCAAACCTATAAGGAATTGTATATTAAATACAAACAGGTTTCATGTTTTATCAACCTTAAGTCCCCAGAATGATTTCAAGAGCCAAAACTCAACTTGGAACAAATTTTTTTTTAGCTGGAGCAGTGAGCATTTTTCTTCAGGATGTTCTATGTTTACCCATCTCTATTAGGAGTAAAACTAATGTCCCTCTCTCTGCCAACTGTAGGACGTGCCTTCTTAACCAGTTAAAAACAGGCAGCACTTAAGCAGATGAGAAAGAAGCAGCTACATTCATTTATTTTTCTTTTTTCAGTATTAAAGTCTTGAAAACATGAATTAAAAAAAAATCCTCTGAACAGCTTGCAGGCATTTGCAAATGACATACTATTTAAGATAACACATACAGTGTACCACACTTCCAAAAGAATTCTGAGAGCACCACGGGCTCTCCAATTCTGCCTGGCCATCTCTCACAGATTCCCACACTTCTCAATGACGTTAGAAATTAACTAGCGTAACAGAAGGTGCTGAGTTTTTCCACCTCGTGTTGGACTTACTAACAGTTTCGAGAAGAGCACATTTGACTTTGAATGGAGTAGAGTCGGCATGTAGATGTAGTCAACTGATTTGGGTTTGTTGATGTTGTGGACATGGGTTGTTTTCCTTTTGAAGTAGTATGTCCGCTTTTACATTTTTATTTTTGCCGAAAGTATGTTTTTTAGATTTCTTACAATTGTCTTCACAATTTAAATTGTTTAAAAAAGAAAAAAAGTGAAGAAAAATTCTGGGGTTAAAGACCTATAAAATATTATCTCGTTTATGTCTGGCTCATGTTATATTTATTCAGCTAAAACTTAATATACTCATCAGATGTACCACAGTGTATCTGTCATTACTAAATTCAGTTATTTAATTTCAATTCAATTATTTAATTCAACTATTGTGTGGAAGAAATGGTTCTACGGTTCTGTTTGCATTAGTAAGCACAGTAGTCTGGATTTTGTGATGTGTGTGTGTGGTGGGGAGAGGTTCCTACAAGTCATTACTAAAGCTATTTAGAGTAAGTGTTTGTAGAGCAAGCTGGATGTACAGAAAAGACCAGTCACCCAACTTTAAACTGGACTTTTTAGTCTCATTCAGTTCTATGATAGATATGTTACAGTGAGCTTAATGAACCTTGCTTCTAAAGTGAAAATTTTCCTAACACTAGGAACTCAGTGGTTATATAAAAACTACAGCTATTCCTTGAAAAATGCCAACCTTTCAAAAGGAAATTAAGTATCAACTTGACATTTTAAATTTGATCGCTGGAACAACTTGTTTTAAGGAATTGTAAATGAAGTTAGCCACTTCTGAGAAATAATCACAGGGCAGTGTTTGATTGGAGATATTAATCTGCCCAAAACTCTAAAATACCATCCCTACTCTACGTATGAAATCTGATGTAATCTGGAACACCATCTCAATCAAATTCCATTACCATTGACATTAATAAAAAAACCCAGAAATTTCACAAACCTTTATGACCTTCACTGAATGTGCAAGAGTTTATATGACAAGGTCATTAATAAGTAAATTTGAATTAGGTTTTAGGAGTAAGTTGCCAAACTTTCTCCACCCATTTTCTGATTGACTTTGCAATTGCATCTAAATAGGAGAAAGTTACAAGAATCAATGCATTAACCTTTCTACTTGGATATTAATCTAAATAGTTCTAATAGAAGGGAGTTGAACAAGCCAAATCACAGGTGTGACATGGAAATCTCAGAGGTGGGGACATGTTGATCAGAAAATATGAACCAGTGTCTGAGGCCAGCACATCTAAATATTGATATCAGCTGGGTCCCTGACTAATAATGTATCATAGATAGTACACATTGCCACTAAATAGTTTGCTGAAGACATGTGCAACTTATGAAATTTGGGCAGTTTTTATAATACAAAAAGTATATAGAATATTATAACCATGTACTGATCCACCTAGAATGAAAAACTAAATATTAACAACTCTTTACTTTTGTTACAGGTATTTCTTTTTTTAAATAACAAACCTTGAGTATTATAGGTATGCTGAAGTCTCCTTTGTTCCCCTCACCAGTCCTACTGTCCCTCTCACTCCTCAGAACCAACTATAAATAAGGATGTGATGTGTGTTCTTCCAGTCCATGTTGTTACGTACTGAAATCAATCTCAATCTCTTCTGTCGAGCTCATTGCCATATGATTTTAAAATATGCAAACGTGTCTTCAATAATTCTGTGCACATTCTGCAACTTGTGTTTCCTCCCCAACCAACATTATGCTTGTCTTTCCATGTAAAAACATCTTTTTAAATTTCAAATGTCTCTTAAGATACATTTTGTAAATAGACCTAAATTTATATATCCATTTTCCTACTGATAATCATATTGGTCATTATGTGAATTTTTGGTTTGCTTGTTTTTTTTGACTAATAAAAACTTTGCTACAGTGAACATCTTTGAATGAAGCCTCTTGACACACATATGCAAGAGTTTTTCTACATACTTGTGCTTAGTATTTTAAATCATGATTCCCAGTAAGAAGCATGACATGTACAAACATATATATCTATATACGTTTGTATATATTTTTTCCTTCTTCAAAATTCTGAATGTTTTACTATGACTAGATAAGTAGAATTAAAAACAAATGCTAACCTCAAAAGCTTTCTGCTTTATTTCTCTGTTTCTTTCCAAACCAGGATCTCAAAACCAGAGTATATCAATAGAACCTGATAGGTAGTCTAAGGACTAATTCAGTTGACTCTGAAGATCAAATTGGTATTTTTTTTTACATAAAAACAACACAAAACAGGATTACCTAAGAAAAAAATAAGGCCAGTCTCCCCATATAACCCATCATACCCAAGTACCATCTCCTTGATTATATAAATTCTGTGTATGTAGAAAGTGCCAGAAAGTGTCAATTACCTCTTGTCTATCCTTCCTAATCTCAAGTTCCCAGGAAAGCAGGGACTGTCACTTTTCAATATAGCAGGTGACAAAAGTCACATAAACACTAAAACAGTAGGTATGCATAGATGTTCTAAAGAGCACAAGGAAGTTTTAATAAAAGTGATTGTTTTTCTGTGTGATTTCCTTTGAAAAACTGCTTTAAAATTATCCCTAACCTATGATACTACTAGATTATTATTCTAGTCTCTATTTCTTTTAAAACTGGATTTAGAAACCAAAATAATGAAGTTTCTTATGCCCATATACAGTCACTTAAGATCCCCCCTACCCCTTTCTTTGGTTCTTTAAAATCCCTACAAGAAAGGGAAGTGAGGTCCTTGAAGTACATTCCATTTTAGAATGTTCAAGAAAGGAAGTTCAAGAATTAACTATTAATTTAACCACTTTACTATTTGCCCAAACTCAAGATAAAATGTAAATAAGGGGTTATGCTTCAGAGAAAGGCAAAATGCAAACTATCTTATTTTGACTCTACTACTGTCTTGACTTATGAGTTCCAGAGAGCGCCATGTGCCATTGCCACACATTCCCAGGATGAAGGAAGTTGGGTAGAGCTAAGGGAATTTGAATCAAATTGTATTTGTGGCTTTCTCAGCCATACCTTGTGTGAATTATCTAAATAAATGCTTCAAAGTCCGTTTCAATTTCTGTGCCTAGACCGAGCCTGAAATCCCCAACGCTGACAGAGCAATGCTTCTCAACCCTCTCTGCTGAAAGAATGCTGGTCCTTCATGCTCCCTATCAATCACAGGCTAAAACTCATAAAATATAATAAAAATGAATTATCAGCAAAAATGAAATGAGAAAGATATGCAATATATAAGTCACAATTCTTCATTAGTTTCAACAGATGTTAAATGGCCTTCTCCAATTTCTATACAAACTTCTAAATGTGGCTCACTCTCAATATCTGCACTTATCTCATTTCAAACCTGTAAATAGTTCTTGGACCAGTAAGGGTCTGTGAACCACACTTTGAGAAGCATTGAGTCATGAAACAAAATAGTCTAGCTGGCAGAAAGTCTCATTCTTTTGACTGGGAGTAATGAGAAATAACATTAACATTGTTCTCTACATCTGGGTTGAGGGGCAGGGGTGGGAGAGACAACTTTCCTCACAAGATAGTCTGAGAAGGTTATTTTTCATCTGTCCTTACTGTGAAAATGAATTTTCCCACGAATTTTGGCCACAGGGTGGAAAACAGTGACTCTCAACATTTAAGGGAAATCACTTCAGGGAAGTTGTAAAAAATGCTCATTAGGGTCCCAACACCAGAGCCTCTGGTTCAATAGATATCCTTAATAACTGCTATTTCTGTAGCACTTTCCATCTTTAACACTGTTAAACACTCACACGGGGTCAATACAATTATTCTTGTCTCATAGATGAGGAAATGTAGACTCAAGAATTTACCAAAAATAAAGTATTAAACATAGAACTCCAAGCTTTTAGATTCTAAGTTTAGTTATTTTTTTTTCTTATGCGTGCAGATGGGTCTTAAGTCTTAAAAAAACCTAAATTGTTACTGGAATAGGAATGGATACTTTTACTTATTCTCACTAATGTTACTTATTTTTCCTTACCAATGATTACCCATATACAGCACAAATGCTGGGTAAGAATGACATAATGTACAGTCCACTGATGCTCTAAATGTTCTTTTCATTACTGTCCAACCAAGACAGAATACCATTCAAGAAATAGCTTACTTTCATGGAGTTAAGTCCCTTCTAAGGAATTACAGATTACTTCATTAGCTGGCATAGTGTACCAAGGCTCTGATCGCTGATTAAAGAAACCACAACTGTTTGCAGACAAGAGATCAGCTAGCTATGTTGTAGATGAGACTGTACTCGACTTGGATCACTGAACCTAAATCTAGCCATGATTCAGAGATTCACTATCTGTGTGATTTGGGGCAAATTATTTCTCCCCTATAGGTTTCCTTAGCTATGCCATTCAGATAATACTTATAACATGCCAGGCGCTTACAAAATTAGATTTTTAAAAGGTGGGTGTGAAATTGCCTTCTTTAATAGTCCGTGTCTCTCAGTTTATGATCAATTAATATTTTTTTACAAAACAGCAATATATTGTGTATTATCTTCTTCCTTGGTTTATGGGGGTTACAGGGAGCCTAAACTGGCTCCAAAACAGAACTTCCTTACAGTGTAGGTGACCTATGGTGTAGTCTCTCTTCCCCAGGGATAGGCTTATTTACCATCACTGGAAATAGTCAAGGAAAAAGCTGGATGACATAGTGTCAGAAACATGGTAGAACAGAGTCCGGCAAGTGTGGGTAGGTAGATCAGATGGCTCTTAACACCTCTTGCAGGACTGCCATAACAAAGTACCACTAACTGGGTGGCTTAAATACCAGAAATGTTTGTCTCACAGATTTGGGAGAAGTCCAAAACTGAAGTGCCAGCTGGGCTGGTTCCTTCTGGGGTCGGGAGAAAAGTATCTGTTCTAGGCCCCTCTCCTGTGCTTACAGTGGCGCTCTTCCTCTGTCTTCACATCACCATTCCTCCATGTGTGTCTCTGTGCCCAGATTTCCCCTTTTTATAAAGATTCTACTCATCATGGATTAAGGCTCACTCACTCTAGTGACCTCATCTTAACTAGTGTTGCTCCGGGAGGAGATGGTTCCCCACCTGGCACAAGTTTGCTATGAATTCACTCAGACCAAATAAAGGCAAGGGCAAGAAGTTCGGGAATTCAAAGAGGGTTATTCTCATGGTAGTAGGTCTCAGTCTCTCCTTGCTTCCCGCTATCCACGCAGCCCTCCACCTCCCTCCCAGCACCAGGAGGAATTCTGTAGGCAGGTCCATTATGACTAATGGATGCCCGACCAATTCGGTACCAGGAACGGTGGAGAGGAGAGAATGGATATTTTCTCTCTACTGCTCCCAAGAGTGACCAGTGGTTCTGTCGCTGGTAAACATCCCATAAATGTACAAACAGGCTCTTATTATAGATATGTAATAGCCGTTATTAAAACCAGGCAGGAATTCTGGTCAGAAATCTCCATTTTCTCCACAATTAGTTATATCTTCAATGACCCTATTTCCAAATAAGGTCACATCACAAGACACCGTGGGTTATGAATTTTCAGGGAGCATGATTCAATCCATAACACTATGATTCAATGATAGCATCCTCATAAGAAACAGAAGTCAGGAGTCTCTGTTTTCTCTTAGTTATGACACTCACTAGCCCTGAAACAGGAAATCTTTCAATTATTCTAGGCTTATCTGTAAAATAAGTGAGTTGGAGTAGACACAAATTAATTCTAAAGTATTTATTTCATTTCTAAAATGTCTATATCTACATGCAGAGCAGGGGTAGCCAAAGGAGCCGCTGAATCACTAAATAAGCAATGAACGTAGACAGTCTCCTACTTGAGTCCCCTTATTTGCCCAGATTCACAGTTGGTAAGAAAGTCAGACTAAGTGGAGGGTCAAGTTTAGTCTTTGCAAGAGCAAAGCTTCAGCTCATTCTGATTAGATTGACCGATAAAGAAAAATAAACATATAATGTGCATTATGCCTCAATTTGTAGTGAAAGGAACATATTCACACATCAAAATATCTCTAGAAGGATAGACACAAAAGCCATTTACCACACTGATTGTCACTTAAGAGAGGAGAATTGGGTGGCAAGGGACAGCAGTAAAAGGAACTGTTTGTTCTCTTTACATTTTGAATCACAGGAAAATATGTTACCTGTCAAAGAGTAAACAAGCATTAAAACTGAAAAATATGCACATACTGTGCATTTATTTAGCTTTTTATATTCAAGGCCAGATATTCTATATTTAAGCTATTTTGTGTTCTGGGGTCCTTATATGTAGGCTTAACTTTTATAACTTTTGGTTTCACAGGAAGCTGTGGGGCTCAGCAAACATGCTTGTATATTTGTTTCAGTGTGAAAACATAAAATGAAAGAAGACGTCATAAGCAGATGTTTCTTAAGAGGCTTTTTCTACACACTTAATGTACAGAACTAGCTAGCAATCTGCTACATCTGTTTTCAAAGGACAAGAGATGTAGCAATCAATACTATATTTACTGTGGCATTTCTCCCCTGAAAATTTTCATATCCTCCACTAGTTGTGACTAAGAACTTTTTAATTTCTACCCATAATTTCAACCTGGATGCCTACCTATTTTAGTGACAGCAGCAGTTGCAAAAATTTAATAAGAACAGTTATTAATGTATGACTGAATTTAATTAACATCTCTGAACCAAACAAATTCAAGTGTGCTTAACCCCTGTTTCTATAACTGCAACATTGGTGGAGGGGTGGGAGGCATCCTCACAGCTGGAACAGATGAAATACAGAGCCACAGAGGAGACCAATAGTCAAGAATAATTTTTGAAAGGGAAGGAGACAAAGTGTCCATAAATATGGTAGCATTTCCATTTAAAGCTGGAGGACATGAAGATCCTGAAGGGTGTATATCCAAGGGCAACACAAACTTAAATACGGTATGTCCTATTTGGGATTCTGTGTTTTTTCGTCATCCACCTATAACATTATAAGTGCATATTTAAACTACAGTTGTAGAACATCCCTTTATGTTAAGCACATTTCACACTGTGGTTTTATAGTCATAAAGTGCCTCACCAATATTTTATGGTGACAGCCCTTCTTGGACTCACACAAAATTGTTGATGAATATTATAAATGACTGGCTTTAGGGTACATTCTATGGGAAACCACTGGGATTTTTACATCCTGCTGTTTTACAGAACTGGAGTAAATAAACACATGAGCCAAAATAAAATTATAGATGCAAATTAAGGGGATGTCTTGATAATATGCTTGCTTATGTTTCCTAATAATTGCTTAGGTTAATTTTGGTTAGATGGAAATAATCTGATGTATGAGAACAGTGAATATTTATTTTACTTTTTTATTATTTAAACATCTCCATCAATTATGTTTATGTTACAACTGTCATGGCTATTTCTCTTCTATTAATTATCTGTCATGCATTTTCTCTATCTATGTATCCATCCATGCAACCATCTATCCTCCACTCATTTATTCAAGAAATGTATGCTGAGTCTTTGCAGTGTTCCAGGATCTGCACAATGGTTACCTTAACAAACAAGGTGAGTATGGAACTAACCTCAGCTCCCAAATTAAACTTCTTTTACAGTTAGTTTCCTTTGGTCTCCCCTCCAAGTGATTCTCCTTCCCCTGAACTCAGGTAGTACTTACGTTCTTTCTTACTGAAACTTTATTTAAGCACTTAATTAAAGAGGCCTTTATAGAATGATTTAACTATTCCACCCCATTTTTTTTCAATAAGTGAAGCAAACTATAAAGGTAGGAAAGCTTACTGTCTAATATAGAGTTTCAATATCCAGATGTTTTAAGGAGTGACTGATCAACTGATGTCAATGCCATAGACAAAAAAACTCTTCCTTATTCCCACCTCCTCTCTATCCTCTTCTTGTTCTTCTTCCTTCCCACATTTCTCCTCTTTCCTCTTCCTTTCTTCTTACTGTTGATTTTCTAGTTCTGGTGTCTACTATAATGTCCAACACATTGTCAGTGCTTAATAAATGCCCAGTAAGCAAATTAGGGCTTAAGAGGTGAATTACCTTTTCTCCTCTTCATTATGTTTATCAGTGCTATCCTTAAAACAGATGCTTATCCTAAGAATGAAGAATAAAAGAGGGGAAATTACACTCGCAGACTTCAAGCTCTACTACAAAGCCACAGTAATCAAGACAATTTGGTACTGGCACAAGAACAGACCCACAGACCAGTGGAAAAGAATAGACAGTCCAGACATTAACCCAAACATATATGGTCAGTTAATATTCAATAAAGGAGCCATGGACATACAATGGGGAAATGACAGCCTCTTCAACAGCTGCTGTTGGCAAAACTGGACAGCTACATATAAGAGAATGAAACTGGATTACTGTCTAACCCCATACACAAAAGTAAACTCAAAATGGATCAAAGACCTGAATGTAAGTCATGAAACCATAAAACTCTTAGGAAAAAACATAGGAAAAAATCTCTTGGACATAAACATGAGCCACTTCTTCATGAACATATCTCCTCAGGCAAGGGAAACAAAAGCAAAAATGAACAAGTGGGACTACATCAAGCTGAAAAGCTTCTATGCAGCAAAGGACACCATCAGTAGAACAAAAAGACATCCTACAGTATGGGAGAATATATTCATAAATGACATATCCAATAAGGGGTTGACATCCAAAATATATAAAGAACTCACGCACCTCAACAAACAAAAAGCAAACAATCCAATAAAAAAATGGGCAGAGAATCTGAACAGACACTTCTGTAAAGAAGAAATTCAGATGGCCAATAGGCACATGAAAAGATGCTCCACATCGCTAATCACCAGAGAAATGCAAATTAAAACCACAATGAGATATCACCTCACACCAGTGAGGATGGCCACCATTCAAAACACAAACAACAACAAATGTTGGCAAGGATGTGGAGAAAATGGAACCCTCCTACACTGCTGGTGGGAATGTAAATTAGTTCAACCATTGTGGAAAGCAGTATGGAGGTTCCTCAAAAAACTCAAAATAGAAATAACATTTGACCCAGGAATCCCACTCCTAGGAATTTACCCTAAGAATGCAGCAGCCCAGTTTCAAAAAGACATATGCACACCTATGTTTATCACAGCACTATTTACAATCGCCACGAAATGGAAGCAACCTAAGTGTCCATCAGCAGATTAATGGATAAAGAAGATGTGGTACATATACACAATGGAATATTATACAGCCATAAGAAGAAAACAAATCCTACCATTTGCAACAACATGGATGGAGCTAGAGAGTATTATGCTCAGTGAAATAAGCCAGGCGGAAAAAGACAAGTATCAAATGATTTCACTCATATGTGGAGTATAAGAACAAATAAAAAAAACTGAAGGAACAAAACAGCAACAGACTCACAAAACCCAAGAATGGACTAACAGTTACCAAAGGGAGAGGGACTGGGGAGGATGGGTGGGAAGGGAGGGACAAGGGGGAAAAAGGGACATTACAATTAGCAGACATAATATGGGGGGGCATGGGGAGGGCTGTACAACTCAGAGAAAACAAGTAGTGATTCTATAGCATCTCACTACACTGTTGGACAGTGACTGTAATGGGGTATGTGAGGAGGGCTTGATGAAGTGGGGAGTATAGTAACAATAATGTTGCACATGTAATTGTAGATTAATGATACCAAAAAAAGAAACAGATGCTTCTGATGGAGTCATTTTTTCAGTAGGCACATTTTTCAATATTAGAATTATTCAGTGGTACCCAAAAGTCTGTGGAATGAGTAAATCATTGAATGAATAAAATGAAAAACCCACTCATATATTTTTCTCACCAACAATTTTGAGAATAAGACATACGTAGAAGCATAAAAATTGCATAGGAAATGTTTGCTTTTAGCCAGTTGAGAGGCAAGTGATAATGCCAGATACCTGGCACGTGAAAAGCATTCAATAAATGGCAGCTGTAAGCAAAGCTCTAAACAACATCACCCTACAAGTGAGGCTCATAGTATGTCTGGGACATGGAACACAGCCACAGAAGGACTGTGTCTGAGGCAGAGTGGCAACTACCAACACTTCAAACTTCCCTAATACCACACCACACACACACCATAAAGTAACTTCCAGAATGACAGAAGCATAGCCCGTTAGTTTTACTGCTGAATCCTAAGGGCCTGGCACATAGGAGGTCTTCAGTAAATACCTGTTGAATGAATGTCAAAGTACTTCCCTGGTGTGCAACAACTGCCCAGTGCATTTAATCATCCTCCTGGCTTCCCTTCTCTCCACCCACATAGTTAAAAATCTCAGGCCATGCCCTAAACTAGTCGCTCAGATTCTGCATTTTGATATTATTCCCCAGTGATGCCTATGTACAGAGGCACTGCTGTAAATCAAATCAATTTCACTTTCTGCCACCCCAGTTGATAACCTACTGACTCAAAAAAACACCACACTCAAGGTTCTAAGCAATTGGCGACTTTGAGAAATAGGAAGAACTAGAATAGAGTCAGATGCTAGGGTTGCTGCCTCTCTCATTTAGAAAGCATATTATACAGAAGAGTGGCACAGAGTCAACATTTCTAAACTTTCTTTCCTTTTAATGATGTTAAAGAATATCAGCCAAAGCTAACAGAAAGCAAAGTAGTCACTCTCCTTTATTTGCCCACCTTTCTGGCTTGGAGTCCTCTGTGTGATATGCTTATTCTACCTCGTGCATTTTCAGGAAAAGAGGAGTATCTGGCATACACACATTCATCATGGTACTTTACTCATTTAATCTTTATGCCAACTGGAAACACAGCCACGGGAGGGTGATACGGAATCAGGTTCACAGTTAGCCCCCATGAACACATTCCCCAAAAGCTGCACTTTTTAATAACATTGTGAAGGTCCATTACTGTCGTAAGCACTGATCAGAATATGAAGAAAAGATGTTAGAGGGAAACAAAAGGGAAACTCTGAAACACTGGGAGAAAAATGTCAAGGAGTATAGCCATCTTTTAATGATAAGCTCCCCTTCTAAACATCATCACAAGGAGCTACCAAGCCCATTCTCAGCTTCAGTCTCCAGCATTTTAAAAGTCAGCTACACGGATAGGATTCAGGATGACAGGCAGCATGAGAGGTGAGACAGAGAACTCCTCCCAACTCCACAAACAGTATGAAAATATAGTTAATTAATACAACTAACCATAAAACAGCAACAGGAAAGAAGGCTGAACCGGATGGCACAGAACTCATGAACAGAGCAGACCTAAATGCATGAAAGCCTTAATCTGGTGGGACCTGAGCCCTTCCCCCACCACAACTCACTGGTGGGAGGAAGAGAAAGAGAGTGGGGAGGGGGAGGAAGCCTGGGACTACTGAACACCTAGTCCTGGAGATCTGTTTTTCGAGAAAGTGTCATTGAGGAGGTAATTGCTGAAAATGTCCCCAATCTGGGGAAGGAGATAGTCTTTCAAGCCATGGAGGTGCACAGATCTCCCAACACAAGGGACCCAAGGACGACAACATCAAGACATAATAATTAAAATGGCAAAGATCAAGGATAAAGACAGACTTTCAAAAGCAGCTAGGGAGAGAAAAAAGATCACATACAAAGGAAAACCCATCAGGCTATCATCAGACTTCTCAACAGAAACCTTACAGGCCAGAAAAGAGTGGTACGATATATTTAATGCAATGAAGCAGAAGGGCCTTGAACCAAGAATACTCTACCCAGCAAGGTTATCATTTAAATTTTAAGGAGGAATTAAACAATTTTAAGATAAGCAAAAGCTGAGAGAATTTACCTCCCACAAACCACCTCTACAGTGCATTTTGGAGCGACTCCTATAGACAGAAGTATTCTTAAGGCTAAAGAGATGTCACCCAAGGGATAGACAAAGAGTACAGAATATGATTCATAACATACAAAGAATGGAGGAGGAAGAAATGGGAGGAAAATAAAAAGAATCTTTAGGTTGTGTTTATAATAGCATACGAAGTGAGTTAAATTAGACTGTTAGATAGTAATGGAATTACCCTTGAACCTTTGTTAACTACGAATCTAAAGGCTGCAATGGCAATAAGTACATACCTGTCGATAATCACCCTAAATGTAAATGGTCTGAATGCACCAATCAAAAGACATAGAGATACTGAATGGATAAAAATACAAGACCCATCTATATGCTGCCTACAAGAGACTCACTTCAAACCCAAAGACATACACAGACTGAAAGTCAAGGGATGGAAAAAGATATTTCATGCAACTAATAGTGAGAAAAAACAGGAGTTGAAGTACCTGTATCAGATAAAATAGACTTCAAAACAAAGAAAGTCACAAGAGACAAAGAAGGACATTACATAATCATAAAAGGGTCAGTCCAACAAGAGGATATAACTATTATAAATATCTATGCACCCAACACAGGATCACCTACATATGTGAAACAAATAATAACAGAATTAAAGGGGGAAACCAAATGCAATACATTCATTTTAGGAGATGTCAACACACCACTCACTCCAAAGGATAGATCAACCAGGCAAAAAATAAGTAAAGAGACAGAGGCACTCAACAAGGTATTACAACAGATAGACCTAAAGGACATCTACAGAAGACTCCATCCAAAAGCAACAGAATACACATTCTTTTCAAGTGCACATGGAACATTTTTAAGAATAGATCATATAGTAGGCCACAAACAGAACCTCAATAAATTCAAGAAGACTGAAATTCTACCAACCAGCTTCTCAGATCACAAAGGTATGAAACTAGAAATAAATTACACAAAGAAAATGAAAAAGGCCACAAACACATGGAGGCTTAATAACATGCTTTTAAATAATCAATTGATAAATGAACAAATAAAAAAAGATCAAGCAATACATGAAGAAAAATGACAACAATAATTCAACACCACAAAATCTGTGGGACGCAGCAAAAGCCATGCTGAGAGTGATATATATTGCAATACAGGCCTACCTCAGGAAAGAAGAACAATCCCAAAAGAACAGTCTAAACTCACAATTAATGAAACTAGAAAAGGAAGAAAAAATGAGGCCCAAAGTCAGTAGAAGGAGGGACATAATAAAGATTAAAGCAGAAATTTTAAAAATTGAGAAGAATAAAAGAATAGAAAGAATCAATGAGAGCATGAGCTGGTTCTTTGAGAAAATAAACAAAATAGATAAACCCCTAGCCAGACTAACATGAAAAAGAGAGAGTCTACACACATAAAGAGAATCAGAAATGACAAAGGAAAAATCACTATGGACAGCACAGAAAAACAAAGAATTATGAGAGAATACTATGAAAAATTATATGGTAATAAACTGGATAAACTAGAAGAAATGGACAACTTTCTAGAAAAATACACCCTTCCAAGGCTGACGCAGGAAGAAACAGAAAATCTGAATAGACCAATTACCACCAAAGATATTGAATTGGTAATCAAAAAACTATGTAAGAACAAAACTCCTGGACTCGAAGGTTTCACTGCTAAATTTTATCAAACATTTATAGTGAAGA
Source organism: Smutsia gigantea (assembly GCA_032199065.1). NCBI lineage: Eukaryota > Metazoa > Chordata > Mammalia > Pholidota > Manidae > Smutsia > Smutsia gigantea. The sequence continues at coordinate 412,658 of JAVSCE010021666.1, read as the reverse complement.
CTTAATACCCATCCTCCTCAAAGTTTTCCAAAAAGTAGAAGAGATGGAAATACTTCCAAAGTCATTCGATGAGGCCAACATCACTCTAATACCAAAACCAGGCAAAGACACCACTGAAAAAGAAAATTACAGACCAATATCCCTGATGAATATAAATGCAAAAATACTCAACAAAATATTAGCAAACCGAATTCAAAAATACATAAAAATCATGATCAACTGCGATTCACCCCAGGGATGCAAGGATGGTACAACATTCGAAAATCCATCAACAGCATCCACTACACCAACAAAAAGAAGGACAAAAACCACATGATTATCTCCATAGATGCTGAAAAAGCATTCAACAAAATTCAACACCCATTCATGATAAAAACTCTCAACAAAATGGGTATAGAGGGCAAGTAACTTAACATAATAAAGGCCGTATACGGAAACCCACAGCCAACATTATACTTAACACCGAGAAGCTGAAAGCTTTTCCTTTAAGATTGGGACCAAGACAAGGACACCCACCCCCCCCCCACTTTTATTTAACATGGTTCTGGAGGTCCTAGCCATGACAATCAGACAACACAAAGAAATAAAAGGCATCCAGAGTGGCAAGGAAGAAATCAAACTGTCCCTGTTTGCAAATGACATGATATTGTACATAAAAAACCTTAAAGAATCCACTCCAAACCTCTAGATCTCATATCTGGATTCAGCAGACTTGCAGGATACAAAATTAATACACAGAAATCTGTTGTATTCCTATACACTAACGATGAACTAGCAGAAAGAGAAATCAGGGAAACAATTCCATTCACAATCACATCAAAAAGAAAAAAATACCTAGGAATAAACCTAGCCAAGGAAATGAAAGACTTATACTCTGAAAACTACAATACACTCTTGAGAGAAATTAAAGAAACCAATAAATGGGGACACATCCCAGGCTAATGGATAGGAAGAATTAATATTGTCAAAATAGCCATCCTGCCTAAATAAATTTATGGATTCAATGCAATCCCTATGAAAATACCAACAGCATTCTTCAACGAACGGGAACAAATAGTTCTAAAATACACATGGAATCATAAAAGACCTCGAATAGCCATGCAATCCCGAGAAGGAAGAATAAAGCAGGGGGAATTACACTCCCTGACTTCAAGCTCTACTACAAAGCGACAGTAATCAAGACAATTTGGTACTGGCACAAGAACGGACCCATAGACCAAAGGAACCGACAAGAGAGCCCAGATATAAACCCAAGCATATATGGTGAATTAATATATGATAAAGAAGCCATGGGTATACAATGGGGAAATGACAGCCTCTTCAACAGCTGGCATTGGCAAAACTGGACAGCTATATGTAAGGGAATGAAACTGGATTATTGTCTAACCCCATACACAAAAGTAAACTCAAAATGGATCAAAGACCTGAACGTAAGTCATGAAACCATAAAACTCTTAGAAAAAACATAGGCAAAAATCTCTTGGACATAAACATGAGCAACTTCTTCATGAACATATCTCCCCAGGCAAGGGAAACAAAATCAAAATGAACAGGTGGGACTATTTAAAACTAAAAAGCTTCTGTACAGCAAAGGACACCATCAGTAGAACAAAAAGAGATCCTACAGTATGGGAGAATATATTCATAAATGACATATCTGATAAGGGGTTGACAGCCAAATTATACAAAGAGCTCATGCACCTCAACAAACAAAAAGCAAATAGGCCAATTAAAAAATGGGCAGAGGATCTGAACAGACAATTCTCCAAAGAAGAAATTCAGATGGCCAACAGGCACATGAAAAGATGCTCCACATCGCTAATCATCAGAGAAATGCAAATTAAAACCACAATGAGCTATCACCTCATACCAGTGAGGATGGCCAACAACCAAAACCCAAACAACAAGAAATGTGGCGAGGATGTGGAGAAAATGGAACCCTCCTACACTGCTGGTGGAAATGTAATTTAGTTCAACCATTGTGGAAAGCAGTTCCTCAAAAAACTCAAAATAGAAATAACATTTGACCCAGGAATTCTGCTCCTAGGAATTTTCCATAAGAATGCAGCAGCCCAGTTTCAAAAAGACATATGCACACCTATGTTTATCATAGCACTATTTACAATAGCCAAGAAATGGAAGCAACCTAAGTGTCCATCAGTAGATGAATGGATAAAGAAGATGTGGTACATATACACAGTGGAATATTATTCAGCCATAAGAAGAAAACAAATCCTACCATTTGCAACAACATGGATGGAGCTAGATGGTATTATGCTCAGTGAAATGAGCCAGGCGGAGAAAGACAAGTATCAAATAATTTCACTCATCTGTGGAGCATAAGAACAAAAAAAAACTGAAGGAACAAAACAGCAGCAGACTCACAGAACCCAAGAATGGACTAACAGTTACCAAAGGGAAAGGGAATGGGGAAGATGGGTGGGAAGGGAGGGATAAGGGGGAAAAAGGGGTATTACAATTAGCACACATAATATAGCAGGGGGAGAATACAGGGAAGGCAGTATAACACAGAGAAGACAAGTAGTGATTCTACAGCATCTTTCTATGCTGATGGACAGTGACTGTAATGGGGTATGTGTTGCGGACTTGATAATAGGGGGAGTCTCATATCCATAATGTTTCTCATGTAATTGTACATTAATAATACAAAAAAAATAAAAAGTCAGCTACCCCTCTGATAACAAAACTGAGAGATACTTAGTCATTATCATTTTAGACAACAGAATACTGATGCTCCAAAAGATTAAGCCTCTTACACGACTGCAGACCTGCTCAGGTTTTTTCAGATTCCACATAGACCTTCCATTCTGCCATCACATCAAGCCTTCAGTTGGCAACTCAGCATTGCCTTTGTCCTACTATGCTCTCCCTCACAACATGAGCACAGGAAGCCCTAGGTGTACATTCTCATGGATCTCTGCCATCAGTATTCAGGATTAGATTCACGGAAGAAAGGTACTCTGTAGGGTTTGGACAAAAGTGACTGGAATTACTGGGCATCCTGTATAATTGCAACTTCCTGACTCCATGAATGGAAGCAGAAAAGTGGGAGCCAGCAACAGCCTTCTCTGATCTTGTTTGCCCAACCCCTCCAAAGGTTTCCTAAGCCTCTAAATCCTTATATTAAGTCCCTTCCTGTTTATATGCCTAGAATACTTTCCATTTTTCTCACCAAACCCTCACTAACACAACCACACAGCTTGTATCCACTCTTGTACCCAGGCTGCCATTCTATCTATCCTCTATATCTTTCTCTATCAAAACACACAGATTTACACATATTTCTTTATTTGTCCAACTTCTCTTTATAAACTGAATTATCTCATAGCAGAGGTCATAAAAGAATTACTGTTATCACCATCCCTGCCCTATAACAGATGCTTAATAAATAGAAGTTGATTGACTAGACCAAGCTCATAACACTTCCTAGCATTTTTTTCTTAAACATCATCTGCCTACTTACAAGACTGGTTCCTTTCAAGAAGTTCAGGTTTAGAATGGGGTTACTGGGATCAGAATGGGCTAAGCACTAAAACTCCTGTGTCTTAAAAGATTGAAGGGCAGAGTAGGTGGTAAATGAGAAATTCAAGAAAAGCTTTCCCTTATCTGAAAGCTAATAGAACATTCAGGAATACAACATCCTTAGGTCAAGAGAAGAGCTTCTGTTGCTATTCTTTAAAGTTGGCTTTGAGTAGACTAAGGGATCCTAATGGTTTTAACTAATGTCCATTTATAGCCACATCCGAGCTCAGATTCTACATCTGTTTTCCTTTCCCCCCAGCTGTGCATATTTTTACAGATGTTTCATTATGCTTCCTGGTTCACATCCAAACCTAACAGTTTATGCTCTTTTGGAAGAATAATAATCAGAGATATCCACTTATGTTTTCACATACTGTATTCCATGTATTTATATATATAAATACATATTTAAATTTCCTTCCCCATCCTACCTTATTCTATCCAAAAGAGACAGATGAGTCCATACTTATATTCTTAAAGAAGGAATTTAACAGGCAGACAGTCTCTGACTGTCATGGATGTGTTTCAAAAAGGTCAAAAGGGAGAAGGTTATTGGGTGGCATCGTGCTTCATCATTTTCTTGGCAAAGAAACCAAAGCAGTATGGTGCATCTAGGCAGGAGGGAATCACTGACAGCCTTACAGAGGTTGTGTGTCTGTGGCCATCCCATGAATGCTATGTGGATAAACACTTGATGAATGGAGGATGTGTCCCCGCAAAAGTTGGATGGATAACATTTTAGATTCCAGAATCTCAGCATACACTGAAACATAATTCAATTGCATTTCCCTCCAGCATAATAGAATGGGCTTTTGAATCAGAAATTAAATATACTCACAGAAATAAAAAATTGTATTTCATATACCATGCATTTGTGGATTAAGACTCACACCTGCTACAAAATCAAGAACTCAGAGCTATTAGATGCTCTATACTCTAATTTTGAGTCCAAAGTCACATTATGGGCTTTGCAACCATTTTCCCCAGTCAGAATCAAGAAATGGCTTAATCCTTGGTTGGCTGAAGCTTGACTAGCACTGGACGGAAATAGCCAGCATGTGTAGCTACAGAGGGTCTCTTGGTTTAAATGGAACAAATACCAAATAAGTAAAAATTCATCATGGAGGAAAAAGAATCAAGGCAAACTTTTGCAATCTGTCAGTAAACTGCTACACTGAAAATATGAAGGATTTACAGGATATTTATGAGCCTACACCTCTCACTCAAGTAGTGTTTAACATATGCTGAGCCCTGTTCTAGATGATTCAACCTGTAAAAGCACGACCACATGCCTATGAAGTAGCTTAAGTATTAATCTCACTTTATAGATGAAGATACTGAGATACATGGGAATTTAGAGACCTACCCAAGGTCATAGTAGCTTTGAGACATGAACATAGTCAGTCTGGCTACAGTCCAGCTTGACCACTACACAGAGCTGCCTTTGCCCACCAAAGCTCAAATATTTGGATGGAATAACCCAAATTTAAATATTTGGAAGGAAGAGGTTATTATGTCCACTCCTTTTATTTTAAAGAGGGGAAAAGAGCAGCAAAGAGGGCAAAGAGCTCTGCTCAGTATCAAAGAGCTTAGCCTATCACACCTTTTTGTTTTATGACAAATACTCATCATCAATCAAATTAATCATTTTGCTTTTAATGTTTCCGAAAGAACAAATTGAAAGTTTTAAGCCCAGCCTTTTATAGCCTTCCAAGAATTTCACCTAAACTTCTCTAAGCTGACCTGAGATCTGAGTGACAGGATGCCAAATGGTATCAGAGGCCAAGTAAAGTACCTTGATGGAACATCTCTGAGTACCTAGGAAGCAAGACTGTGCCAGGATGTCTTTTTGTTCTACTGATGGTATCCTTTGCTGTATAGAAGCTTTTTAGTTTGAATTAGTCACATTTGTTCATTTTTTCTTTTGTTTCCCTTGTTCATGAAGAAGTTGCTCATGGTTATGTCCAAGAGATTTTTGCCTATATTTTTTTCTAAGAGTTTTATGGTTTCATGACTTACATTCAGGTCTTTGATCCATTTTGAGTTTACTTTTGTGTATGGGGTTAGACAGTAATCCAGTTTCATTCTCTTACATGTAGCTGTCCAGTTTTGCCAACACCAGCTGTGGAAGTGGCTGTCATTTCCCCATTGTATATCCATGGCTCATTTATCATATATTAATTGACCATATATGCTTGGGTTTATATCTGGGCTCTCTATTCTCTTCCACTGGTCTATGGGTCTGTTCTTGTGCCAGTACCAAATTGTCTTGATCACTGTGGCTTTGTAGTAGAGCTTGAAGTCAGGGAGCATAATTCCCCCTGCTTTATTCTTCCTTTTCAGGATTGCTTTGGCTATTTGGGGTCTTTTTTGGTTCCATATGAATTTTAGAACAATTTGCTCTAGTTCATTGAAGAATGCTGTTGGTATTTTGATAGGGATTGCATTGCCATATGAATTTTAGAACTATTTGCTCCAGTTCATTGAAGAATGCTGTGGGTATTTTGATAGGGATTGCATTGATTCAGTAGATTGTTTTAGGCAGGATGGCCATTCTGACAATATTAATTCTTCCTAGCCAGGAGCATGGGATGAATTTCCATTTATTAGTTTCCTCTTTAATTTCCCTTAAGAGAGTCTTGTAGTTTTCAGGGTATAGGTCTTTAATTTCCTTGGTTAGGTTTATTCCTAGGTATTTCATTCTTTTTCTTGTGATTGTGAATGTAATTATTTTTCTGATTTCTCTTTCTGCTAGTTCACTGTTAGTGTATAGGAATGCAACAGATTTCTGTGTATTAATTTTGTATCCTGCAACTTTGCTGAATTCAGATATTAGATCTAATAGTTTTGGAATGAAGTCTTTAGGGTTTTTTATGTACAATATCATGTCATCTGCAAACAGGGACAATTTGACTTCTTCCTTGCCACTCTGGATGCTTTTTATTTCTTTGTGTTGTCTGATTGCCATGGCTAGGACCTCCAGAACTATGTTGAATAAAAGTGGGGAGAGTGGGCATCTTTGTCTTGTTCCCAATCTTAAAGGAAAAGCTTTCATCTTCTCACTGTTAAGTGTAATGTTGGCTGTGGGTTTGTTATATATGGCCTTTATTATGTTGAGGTACTTGCCCTCTATATCCATTTTGTTGAGAGTTTTTATCATGAATGGATATTGAATTTCACTGAATACTTTTTCAGCGTCTATGGAGATGATCATGTGGTTTTTGTCGTTTTTGTTGGTATAGTGGATGTTGTTGATGGATTTTCGAATGTTGTACCATCCTGGCATCCCTGGGGTGAATCCCAGTTGATCATGACGGAAGATTTTTTTATGTATTTTTGAATTAGATTTGCTAATATTTTGTTGAGTATTTTTGCATTTATATTCATCAGGGATATTGGTCTGTAAGTTTCTTTTTTTGTGGTGTCTTTGCCTGGTTTTGGTATTAGAGTGATGCTGGTCTTGTAGAATGAGTTTGGGAGTATTCCTTCTGCTTCTACTTTTTGGAAAAGTCTAATGAGGATGGGTATTAGGTCTTCACTAAATGTTTGATAAAATTTAGCAGTGAAACCATCTGGTCCAGGCTTTTGTTCTTAGGTAGTTTTTTGATTACCAATTCAATTTCTTTGCTGGTAATTGGTCTATTCAGATTTTCTGTTTCCTCCTGGGTCAGCCTTGGAAGGTTGTTTTTTTCTAGAAAGTTGTCTATTTCTTCTAGGTTATCCAGTTTGTTACCATATAATTTTTCATAGTATTCTCTCATAATTCTTTGTTTTTCTGTGCTGTCTGTAGTGATTTTTCCTTTCTCATTTCCGATTCTGTTTATGTGTGTAGACGCTCTTTTCTTCTTGATAAGTCTGGCTAGGGGTTTATCTGTTTTGTTTATTTTCTCAAAGAACCAGCTCCTGCTTTCATTGATTCTTTCTATTGTTTAATTCTTCTCAATTTTATTTATTTCTGCTTTAATCTTTATTATGTCCCTCCTTCTACTGACTTTGGGCCTCATTTGTTCTTCCTTTTCTAGTTTCATTAATTGTGAGTTTAGACAGTTCATTTGGGATTGTTCTTCTTTCCTGAGATAGGCCTGTACTGCAATATATTTCCCTCTTAGCATGGCCATTACTGTATCCCACAGATTTTGTGGTGTTGAATTATTGTTGTTATTTGTCTCCATATATTGCTTGATCTCTGTTTTTATTTGGTCATTGATCCATTGATTATTGAGGAGCATGTTATTAAGCCTCCATGTGTTTGTGAGCTTTTTCGTTTTCTTTGTGTAATTTATTTCTAGTTTCAAAACCTTTGTGATCTGAGAAGCTGGTTGGTACAATTTCAATCTTTTTGAATTTACTGAGATTCTTTTTGTGGCCTAGTATATGATCTAGTCTTAAAAATGTTCCATGTGCACTTGCAAAGAATGTATATCCTGTTGCTTTTGGATGCAGTGTTCTGTAGATGTCCATTAGGTCCATCTGTTCTAATATGTTGTTCAGTGCCTCTGTCTCTTTATTTTCTGTCTGGTTGATCTGTTCTTTGGAGCGAGTGGTGTGTTGAAGTCTCCTAAAATGAATGCATTACATTCTATTTCCCCCTTTAATTCTGTTAGTATTTGTTTCACATTTGTAGGTGCTCCTGTGTTGGGTGCATAGATGTTTATAATAGTTATATGCTCTTGTTGGGCTGACCCCTTTATCATTATGTAATGTCCTTCTTTGTCTCTTGTGACTTTCTTTGTTTTGAAGTCTATTTGGTCTGATACAAGTACTGCAACTCCTGCTTTTCTCCCTATTAGTTGCATGAAATATCTTTTTCCATCCCTTGACTTTGAGTCTGTGTATGTCTTTGGGTGTGAAGTGAGTCTCTTGTAGGCAGCATATAGATGGGTCTTGTTTTTTTCTCCATTCAGTAACTCTGTATCTTTTGACTGGTGCATTCAGATCATTTACATTTAGAGTGACTATCCATAGGTATGTACTTCCTGCCATTGCAGCCTTCAGATTCGTGGTTAACAAAGGTTCAAGGGTAATTCCATTACTATCTAACAGTCTAATTTAACTCACTTCGTATGCTATTATAAACACAACCTAAAGATTCTTTTTATTTTCCTCCCATTTCTTCCTCCTCCATTCTTTGTATGTTATGAATCATATTCTGTACTCTTTGTCTATCCCTTGGGTGACATCTCTTTAGCCTTAAGAATACTTCTGTCTATAGGAGTCGCTCCAAAATGCACTGTAGAGGTGGTTTGTGGGAGGTAAATTCTCTCAGCTTTTGCTTATCTGAAAATTGTTTAATTCCTCCTTAAAATTTAAATGATAACCTTGTTGGGTAGAGTATTCTTGGTTCAAGGCCCTTCTGCTTCATTGCATTAAATATATCATACCACTCTTTTCTGGCCTGTAAGGTTTCTGTTGAGAAGTCTGATGATAGCCTGATGGGTTTTCCTTTGTATGTGATCTTTTTTCTCTCCCTAGCTGCTTTTGAAAGTCTGTCTTTATCCTTGATCTTTGCCATTTTAATTATTATGTCTTGATGTTGTCGTCCTTGGGTCCCTTGTGTTGGGAGATCTGTGCACCTCCATGGCTTGAAAGACTATCTCCTTCCCAAGATTGGAAGGTTGTCAGCATTTAACTCCTCAATGACACTTTCTATCCCTTTTTCTCTCTCTTCTTCTTGTGGTACCCTTATAATGCAAATATTGTTCTGTTTGGATTGGTCACACAGTTCTTTCAATATTCTTTCATTCTTAGAGATTCTTTTTTCTCTCTGTGCCTCAGTTTCTTTGTATTCCTCTTCTCTAATTTCTATTCCATTTATCATCTCTTCTACTACATCTAATCTGCTTTTAAATTCCCTCCATTGTATGTTTCATTTCAGATATGGAATTTCTTAATGATTGAATCTCCATCTTAAATTCATTCCTGAGTTCTTGAATATTTTTCTGTACCTCCACAAGCATGTTTATAATTTTTATTTTGAACTCTCTTTCAAGAAGATTGGTGAGTTCAGTTTCATTTGGTCCTTTTTCTGGGGTTTTTGAGATTTTGGTCTGAACCATGTTCTTTTGACGTTTCATATTTCTGTGTTGTGTCCACTAGTGTGCATAAACTCCAGTCTCTGGAGCTGCTCAGCCCCTAGAGTGAGGTTGGGGGTTGTATGGGAGCAGAGCTGGTGCCTGGGGGTAGGAAAGATCTGTTTCCTGATTCTTGTCTGTGGTGCCTGTCTCCAGTGTCAGAGCCAGTGGGCCAAGCACACACATGTACGTCTCTAGCTGTTGTAGGTGGGGCCTTCCTCTGGCTGGCCTGACGCCAGCACAGTGACTACCAGTTTGCGAACTGGTGCCAGCAGCCTACGAGGAAGGTGCAGCAGGCTGTGTGTCACAGTGGGGGGCTTTAGAGCTGAGTAGGCAGCCAGGGGGGTGGAGCACCTAAATCTCAAAGTTCCCAACCAGCTGGGCAGAGCTCACCCAGACAACCTTGTCCAGCTCTCCCTTCTCCCATGCAGCAAGCTCCATGTAAACCTCACCCCTTCAGAAGCCCTCTCACTGCTAGGAATCCTGTCAGACCACCCACCCCTCCTCTGACACAGAGCGGCCGGCTGTGGATCCCCCACCCCACAAACGGCCGGAATGTCAGTCTCCCAAGCACTCTACCTGTCTGAGCTCCCCAACGTCCAGAGCACCACACACTATAGGATTCTGCTCACAAAGGAGATCTCTAAGGCTAGGCGCTCAGCAGTCCCATGCTTCTACCCCTTCCCCACTCCGTTTCTCTTCCTCCCGCCGGTGAGCTGGGAAGGGCCTTGGTCCCAACAGATTAAGGCTTTCCTACGTTACCCTGTTTCATGAGGTGTGCTCTGTTCGTGAGGTCTGTATGGAGTCCGGTTCAGCCTTCTTTCTTGTTGCTCTTTTAGGGTTAGCTGTATTAATTAACTATATTTTTGTACTATTTGTGGTTTGGGGAGGAGTTCTCTGTGTCACCTCTCATGCCGCCATCTTGAATCCTTCTGCTGTGATCATTTAAGAATTGGGGAATTTGATGCTGAGCAACTTTTTTCTCTACTCTTATTGAAACACTAGGATTAGAAACCTCTACTTTGGAAATAGGATATTTATGATGCGCTATTTATGTTCCATCAATTTCAAAGTAAGATTCTATGGAAAAATCCCTTATTCCCCCAAAAAACAAAGTGATCATTCTGACTCTCTTTTGCCCATTAGCAAGAAGAAGCACATAACTGTACCACCTCACTGATATGTCCAAAGTCCCTTGGATGAAGTACTGGTAAATAAAATAAGAGCCACTTCTACCTCCTGAAAGAGGATCATCTAATTGTGAGCAATTGTTTTTTCTTTAATCACTATGGGGACAAGAATTTGCAACAAGATATCTGTATTATTTAAACCACTGGACATTCAATGACCTCCACCTTAATCCTCTTTGCTTCTGCTGTGTTGACATGTCCTGTCATTAATAAGCTTAGACTTGCAGTATAACAACTGCTGAAAGCTGGATCAGATGATATTAGAGAAAAATTGCCACTTACTGGTTTCTAACCTTTTCCACTCTTCTTTCTCTTTCTACCCTAAGAATACTCTCACAGCTTATACAAAAAAAAATGGTGACAAATATAAGAATGTACCAACTTACAAAGACACAAAGACATGCTTAAGAGCGGAAAGAGAGACAAGTAAATAATTGAACTCATGTGGAGAAGGCTGTGGACAAAGTCCCAAAAAACAAAGTAATTTAAGAAAGATTTAGCTTGAGCAGCTGTGAAAAGGTAGAAGAAAAAAAAAAAGGAAAGGAATCTCTTGCTACCAGATCCCTGAGTCGTTTTAAGTTAAGGAGGAAAAAAGTGCTACACACATGACATGTGTCACTGCTGTGATTATCAGGGTCCTCTTATCAAATTAGAAAAGTAACAGATTTCAAAATTTAACTATAAGGCCAAGATAAAAGAAACACAAGTTTAAGTTTTTAGACCTCTACTTAAATTCTAATATCCTCTCTAACAAATTCATTAAATTTTAATGTGCATATATTCCAACAAAGTCATGAACTGTTAGTGTTACCCAGAAAGACACTACAAGGACGACATGAACTCATTAGCAACTCAATCAGATTGAATCTCTTTTCATTTTCCCTTGAAGGAGTCTGGCTCCCAGGACCTTTCATAACCAGGCAGACAACTTTAGGGTTTTCAGATGAGCCATGGAGCAAACAGTATAGCAAAACGGAGGTAGTGCCCAGCTCATCCCTGGCCTTTCAAGTATTCCACAAGGTACTTACCACTCTGGCAAATGCAATTTTAACCTTAGAACTTACCGCATTAAAATTGGGGAAGAGGTTGACCGCAGCTGCAGTGTCAAGAGGAAAGGGAAGAAATGGTTTAATATCCAGCGACGCTTGCAAAGGAGGGGCTGGTGGACGGACCAGGGCTGGAAGAGCAGGGCTCTGGCATGTACCACCTGCAGAGACGAGAGGAAAGGGACCAATCAGGGACATCATGCACATAAAACAACACCAAGGTCTCTTTTGAGACCAAAAGGCTAGCCCTGTGGGTCACTGGAAAAAAAAAGACGTGGAGCGTGCTGACCTCAGCTGAGACCCGGCCAATGAGCAGATTTGCCATTAGGCAGAAGCAGCGAGTTGAGCTGTTTCCTTTGCCTCCTCAGGTTATAACTATCTGGTTATGTAAGTACACAGTCAACATTGCCGCAAACATTTCCTACACCCCAGTCTATCCTTCTTTTCCTGCCTGGAGCTCTGGACTGAGCTGGCAACAAATATATCACCAAAATCTCTTGATTCAAAAGGAGAACCCTTCCACTCCACCCCTAATGCCTCCCTGAAAACTAACTTTTGCTCAGAATATGCACCAAGTATAACTGATTATTTTACAGAACTGCTCTTTTCCACCACATCCACAACTCTGGCAGCAAGATGATATGAACCTGGCATGGAAAAGTTAACCACAAACACAGGAAGCCGTACCTTACTGCCCTGGCAACTGGAAGATTAAAACAAGCAAACCCAGCTACAAATGGAGCAATCCCTGAACTGTTCAGCACCCTGTAGCTCTGAGCATTCAAGGACAACCTGCCTCCTCCCAGTCATGAGTAGGTGGAATTTAGAAGCAAGTACTTGGGGATATTATGTCAGCAAAGGCACCCACTTTGCATATCAATAGGCAATCAGCTAGTTTCAAGGGAGCACACACTTGCTCCCTCCCCATTACAGGGCTCCCTCTTACAGTACTCAGAAGCTATAAGGACAGAAGCCCACCTCAACATTTAGTCTCCTGTATTTTGGTAACATTCCAAAACATCAATTTGCTGTTAATTAAAGGCTGTTTGAATCCTAGGAAACTGTTAAAATATGCCAGCATTCTTCTAATCTGAGAGGCAAGCAACAGACGGTAAAAACCTGCTGGTGAAAATCCAAGAAGCATGAGGAAAACAAAATGCAGTGGGATTTTTCCTTTCTCATGGAAAAGGATTCTAAGAGAGAAGAGAGGTTCATGACTGGGCCACTTGTAGGCCTGCCATCTTGTCTTTAAAACAAAGTAGAGTGAGACCCACGCGAACTTCCTTGACAGATCTCACAATTAACTCTGGCCAGTTGCATACAGACCAGCATTCTGCCCTCAGCCAGTCACCTGAACACAAGGTGAACATTCTAAAAACGGTTCCCCAGGGCAAACTAACCCTTTTGGACCAGAGGATCTGTTAATAAGATGGGTGACTAAATACCTAGAGCAGAAGCCATCAGCACAGGATTTAACTTACCATACAAAAAAAAAAAAATTAGCTCTCCAATTTCCAGGTATAAATTCAGCTGGAGCCAAATTAACAAAAACAATATTTTCCTCCACTCTTTTTATTTCCCTCTTAAGATATTCCTTAACGACAGCAAGGGCAACTGTGTCAAGTTTGAATCAGCAAACCAATTAAAATAATAGTAGTACAAGTCAGTCAATAGACAGCAGATGTTAAGACGAACAGAGATAAAAGTAAATTAACCAGTATATTCACCAGCACACACCATAAACTTATTTTATTGCCTGCCTGGTAGTATACTGAGTGTGGATATGCAAGCTTTCTTAGAGAGGGTATCCATAAAACTTTGGTGCTAGACCTGTCTGGGTTTAGTATTGCTAAAAATTTCTCTTTTGATGAAAAGGTAAAGAATCAAAATAAATTTTTGGTTAGTGCTTCCTTAGAAAACTCAGAGTAAAGTATGTTTTGGTTGACATCCGTGGTGTGGTTTAACATGTGCCACTTGTATGTAAATATGGGTGTAACGGGTGCTGTGTGTACATGCACTGGCCCCTTTCCAACTGAGGCACTTATTCCACTAGATGCTGGGAGGCTGGCAGCTGATTATTCCCACCTGAGATCCTCTTCACAAGTTATTTTTGTCCAAAGGGAGCTGCCTTGCCCAAGGTCAAAATCCCTTCACAGTTGGAAGGGTTTGAAGGGTTTGGTAGCCTTATGCAAAGACTGATTAATGCTGGAGTCTACTGACTTCTCCCTCCTGCCTTAAGGCAGGACAACTCTGAAGCCCTACTTCAGCTCTAATGCTCCTCATAGAGTTTAGGATAGACTGAGGCCTCTGTTGTGACTGTATCACTGCACAACTTCTCCCTCTGCCCAATCCTGCCCGCCTCACTCCTTATAGATTTCCTGCAGTAAAGTCTCAGAGCCCAATTCCAGAAGAACTTGACCTATGACATCAGGCTGCCGTGATTCAATGGTCTTAAGAGAAATGTTGCATTGCTTTTTATTCTAAAATAGAACCAAATCTATAGAGCTGATGCTGAGGAACAAAATTGAGGCTGCCTCTTAAAACCTATCTGTGACTAACATTTCTGCTTTAAAAAATGTGGGTAAATCCTGAAATGTTTTATTTCTACCAATCTATACATGCTCAGCAGCAAGAACACTGTTTGCAAAAAGTGCAGAAACAAAACTGGCAAATATAACAGGTTTCATCAGTTAAGCAGATTAAAATAGTCTCCTTGAGAAAATATCTATTTCATTCTTTCATTTTTTTACCAGAAACTACTGCATTTGGGATATGATTATATGCTTATTACTGTTTCCTTACTATAAAATTACCTGGACAATAATAAACTTCAAAATATATACTGAATTTGTAGGCATTTCTATAGGTAACAGAGTTGTTCTTTTGTAGTGTTTGCCAACAGTGTTGCTTGTTCATTGGAATGTCACACTTCCAGAAATACTGGCATTCTTAATTTGAGGAAAGCATTTGAAGCCTCCGTGGGGTGGGGCACTGGAAAAGATGTAAATTCATGTCCTTTGTATTTGAACCTCTGTTTACACGTAGTACCACACATTTCACAGCCTCTGAAATTTTAACAATGCAGGCTAAACAAATTAAACAAATTACTCTGATTTCAGAAGAGGTGATAGCTCTCTATACTGAATTTCTCATATTCCATTAAATTCAAGAAATTGAAAAACCTTCACTGAATATAGAATAGTTATTAAAACTGAAGTATTAAATAATGAATTCAAGGTAACAAAACTCTTCTCTGTTCCTTTTGGATGTTTGTTTCTGTTAGTTTACATTTAGAACTTAAAACTGAACTACAGAGTAAACATTAAATATTACTTTGGTCTATTCGCAAGACAGCTGTGTATTCATAAAAGTAAAAATTTGAAAAAATACTGGAGTAACTTATTTGTTAAGAGAGACTATGTGAAAAAGTAAGAGGCATTCACATCAAGTTTGCATTTTTGAAATTCAAATGAAAATGTAAACGTGCAACTTTTTGTTTTTATTAATTGATACAGATAAATAGAAATTCTAAGCCAGCAGTTGTCAGTTGAAGCTTGTTGTAGTAGAGACAATGTATAAAAAGTGCCCAGCACAATGCCTGGCCAATTAGTGCTAAGTGATACATGTTTTTTCTAATGAACTTAATAAATTCCAGAGAAGCTGTTCAGTTTGATCCATACGCAAATTCAGGTTCTCTGAAAACAGTCAATCAAGGTACTTTTAAAAGCATCTTCATATTCTTTGCATTGTTTATTTTGATCCCAACAGAGTCTTCAAAATAAGAGATTACTTTTATGAATCAATTATTTGAGATATTCCTTGAAAGTGGGGTAGTATTCTTTCTGTAATACAACATTTTTGACCTTGAACTGCACTTGATCCATTCAGACTTCATTAGTCACAGACGTCTGTGTGACAGCTTAACCCACTTCCTAATCTTTCATTTCCCCAAATGACAGAACTGAAGTTCAGAATGATCAGGGGCTGCTGCTGTTACATATTCAAGACTGTATGTGCCTTAGAACTGTGAACCATTTGTATATATTTTAATCTACATTATAGAAAGCAGTAAAATCCCTGATTTTCTTATGGGATAAATAAATTCTATAGTATCTTCTTCCTTAATCATCAATTTGATTATATTTATTTTTATTTTATATAAATTACATATATATTCACATCATATATAGATTATATATATATATAAACTATGTATTATATAGAAAGTAATTTTAGATATAATTACCTATATTGAACCTATATATACATTTCAATAATGAGTTATTGAATAGTAAACTATGAAACTTACCAAAATATTCATACTAAACAGGAAAACATCTAGAGCGTTTATATAATATCAAGTTCTAAGTAGTTACTTGTGAAGCAACTGATTTTCAGATATACAATGAAACACCACTTGCATACATTTCCAACTATTTCAGTTAGAATTTGCCATTGGAAGAGGGAAGGGCACACTTGTTATTCTGGGGACTGTATGACAGTGGGCATAAAAAGCTTAGATCCAATACCACTAATAGGAAGTAGAAAAGAAATGATGAGCTTGTTGGCATAAGAGCAAAGCTTTATCTGACACAAACACTGGCCATGGAGGGCAGCAGTTAGCATGACCGGCCAGCCCAGGTGGGTGGGAGTAAGTGGACAGAATACAGCTAGGTTTCATAAATCCATTGAGTGATTGCCGTGGACCAGGCCTCCGGTCCCTTTAATTCCTTTAAAATACATGAAAATCTGCCATGTACCTATGGTAACACTCAGTGTACAAAATCAAAAGCCAAAGTTCTAGGAAGCAAAATATCTTACCTAAAATCACACATGTAATAAATGGCATTCGTGTGAACCTTAAGCAACATCAACAATTCTCAATACACTGCTGTAAATAGCTTTCAAACTAAAACGACGACAAAAACAATAAATACTCTGTGAAGTCAGTTTTCCCGTATTAGGCAAGCCAGCTCACTGCCAGATATAATGCATTAAGACCAAAAATCTTGTGAGAAATTTTTATTACTGCTCAAGGAAAAGAGGACACATTCCTTGTAAAGACTATTCAGTAGGTATTGCTGATATTTACTGATATTTATCTACCATGAGAACATGCTGGCACTGCCCTACATTTGAGAAAGAATACAGCAAGACATGCATATGATATCACACATATTTCAAAAGCCTTTGAGTTTACATTCTTTCATCTCTACTTGCCAAATCAGAAAAAAATAAATAGGTGTTTGTTGTATTCCCTTGTGTGGCTGCCTCTCAAATACTCGAGGTTATTGGTCAGGGATTTCAATGAGCAGTTTGTTGTTGAGATTATTTTTTAATTCCCTGGCTAGAAAAACTGTAGGTTTATCATGTTGCCTTAGATCTCAGTGATTCAGACTCCCATTCAGTTCCTGTCTTCATTTCAAAGTCGTTCCCAACTGAATGATAAAACTACAAACTTATTTTGAGATAAAATTTGAATTTAGTGTGACTTGGCCACAATTTTGCCTTTATTGCTTTCTTCCTACCTGTTTTGGATTGTTGATTCACCTACTAGGTTTTAGAAAGTTGACCCAGCACTTTCTATCTCAAGACAAAGATTCCTCATTGGACCACAGTGACATGCAGGTCAAATCAAACGTTCAAGCAAGGTCTGATCCACGAGGCAAGTGGTAACACCAAGTCCCACGAGATGGTGACTGCTGTCTCACACATTCTGCTCATGACCAGAGAGAGAAGTGAGGTGAGAATGGGCGTATGAGTCAGGGCAACTGGAGCACCGCTCTGGAAACACTGATGCAAAAACATCTGCCTAAGTCAATGGTCAATGACTCCATCTTTACCCATGAAAGAAAACACATGGGAGTGAGCCACATTTTCCCTTGTCCAAATTATTTATTCATTTTAAGTGGTGGTATTTAAGTATTCCAGTAGGTCAGCTCAAAACTTTCATTGTAAGGAAGCAAAGAAATTATTTTTTCCCCACCATTATCACTGAATGCCACAACTGCAATCAAACACTGCTAATATCTAGCTGCCAATATCCTCAGTCAAGTCTTCACTAGAAGAATAGTGGAATTTCTCACCTATTTAAGTAAATTTCATGACACTCTTTGATTCCTAGGAAACAAGAGAGAAGTTTCTGTTAGGAGTGTCAGAGTAAAGAGTTTTAGACGTTTAATCCTAAATATCCCTCTGCACTTCAGTCCCTCGGCCACAGAGTGCATAACTCGGGACCAGTACCGCCTCACAGACAATCTAAAGATTGCCTGGACAATTCCTCTCAACTCAGTCAGCACCAGTGATATAGTAGGGAGGGAAAAAAAACAACATAAAATGCTCCTAAAGATGAATTTCCCAAGATCAATTATAACTAATAAAAAAGATGCTACAGGTCTGAGCTGTCTGGTATGGTCGTCATTAGCCACGTGTGGCTACTTTACATTAAGTCACACTAGCCACACTTCAAATGCTCAATAGCGACATGTGGCTGGAAACTAGCAGGTTGTATATGGCAGTTAAAAAATATTTCCATTATCACAGAAGGTTCTAGTGACCATTACAGCTCAGTGAAAACCAGCATTCTTGAGTGATGAGTAACTTATAGATAAGGAGCTGACATGGCTGCTTCAGAATCCCTCGCTGATGGCAGGAAAAGCTGCGCTTTCTGCTGGGCCCTCCTCCTTTTGTGATTAAGGAGAAGAGCTTTCCCAGAGTCAAAGAGTCTGGCCGCTGTCAGAAGGCAGACACTGCTGGGATCACGTCAGATCATGTCCATTCCTGGAGAGAGGACAATGGCCAATCTGTGAGTTGTCATGTGTGATCAATGATGGTAATATTTAAAGGTGGACCTAATTTTTTAAATGTTTAGTGATGTAATTGATGTTAATGAACAATGAGTGATTTTGATAAAAATGATACCACATCTTCAAATCAGGGATGCAGAAAGGGCCAGTCCCTGGGCCAAGGGATGTTAATTAATATCTGATAATCCTTGGGAGTACTATCACAAAACTTTTATTTCACCAAACAAAGTGCATCATAATCCAGTGTCACTAATAACCAAGTGCTTAAATCCAGCTAATGCAGGCAGTTAAACGTGTCTGCTACATCTGTGTCTCCAGATAATTTTGCTCATAATATCCAGACTTTAGTCATCTCATTCCTTAAAGAGAATAAAAAAGATGCTGAAGTCTTGTTATATGGTCTTGCTTTTCCATGATCTATGCCTTTCCACTGGGACTTGCCTGCGTGAACTTCTCTTTGCCAGTAGAGCTGGGCTTGTGGTACCTCCATAGCCTGAGAAGTATCTTCTTTTTCCTATGTTTTTTCCACATAATATAAAACTGTGTTATATTTTGTTTCATCTCTAAGCACTTGCCAATTTGTGCAGGCACTAAATGGGATCCCGGGTTATTAATGAAACATTTCCTGGGCTTAAATTGTTTAGTGGAGTTTTCCTAGTACCATCAAAGGGAGTTAAGTAAGAACCACTTAACCGCTTAACAAATTCAGGAACACCTTCATTTATCTCCCTAAAGTGTCCTTATTATGTAGATAGTGAGGCTGTTAGTTGAGAGAACACCTCAGGAGAGCAAGTCTAAGAAGACAAGCTAAGGTGCTGATGTAATGAATTGGAGGTCTAAGGGGAAATGCAGCCATTGAAAAAGGGAGACTGGTGCTTAGAAAATAGTTCTGGACAGGCTTCACTGTGAGGGAACACTGGAAAGTCATCAGGTAGGAAATAAAACTATGGACATGGAGAAGAGTTCCTTGGGAGAGTGTAGAGTGAAGAGGCCAGGTTCCTAAACCTGAACCTTGAGGATCTTTCACCCACTGACGAAGTCTGAGAAGGGTTGGTGACAGAAGATGGAGAGGGGGAGAATATGACCACCCAGAGGCAAAAGGGAGAGACTATTTATAAGAGGAGTGAGTGGTCAACACTGTCCATGGACGCCAGCAGAGGATCAAGCAGAATGGCAACATCTGTTAGATTTCATGTTGTGAAGGTTTCTGGTGACCTTTGTGAGTCATTTGTGCATAGTCATTTAAACTGGTATCATCAAAGAGGAGGCACGTTTAAGGAGGTTCAGGGATGGACAAGGAATCCAGAATGAAGACTAGAGGAGAAATTTATTTCAAAATATTGGGGAAGGAAAAGTAGAGATGGAAATGATAGATATGGGTAAATAAATTTTAAAGCTGTGGAAAGGAACTGATTCAATCCAGAAATCTAATATAACTCACTTTTGGAATAGCAAGTTTCAATTAGCAATTAAGCCCAGAAAATGTGCACCCTTGAAAGCATATCAAGGATAACATTGTAATTTGTATTTATCTTGGTTATAGCCCACCCCAACCTGACCTATTTTCCAAACCTATACATACATCAAAGTATGACAAATAATCATCTGTTCCTGGTTCAGGACCCAGCTCATCAGGTATGACTACCTCTGTGTGGTATCTCCTAGTAGGAGAAGCACTCCCTCACTGCCCTCCTCTGCCCTGCACAGGTTTCCATCTGAACATACACGGCGGATTTGCTTCTGCGTCTGCCACCCCACAGGAGGTGCTGGGTCTTGAGGAGAATGTATACTGTATTCCTCAGTGATTCCTGTGTATGAGGGGCTTCCTGCAGCTACTTAGTGATATGTTTGTCCCTTTCAGGAATGGATGGGTGGGTGAATAGATGAATGAATGAATGAAATTGAATCACAGACTAGTGAGATGTGGTACCCACTCTTCTATTTTTCCCAAAGCAACCTCTTGCCCATTTAAAAAATCAGCAACTTCCCAGAAGAACTAAAAAACAGGGCTAAATAGAGTTTCCTGGAGGGCATTGCTAAAAGGTGAGGAACATTTTATAGATTTCTAATCTAATTAAATAGAAAAAGCTGATTTTATCTTCTGAAGAAAAGACACATGGTGCAAACATAAAATGCCCTGATCTTTTTATAATTTTATTAACCTTTTTTCTCTATGTAAGTTTCTTAAACATGGATTTCATTTTAGATGTGAATCTGCTCTATTTTGTAAATAATCCCCCTTTCCTTCACTGTCCTAAACGCAGTAACAATCCAGCCTCTGCCTGCTGGGCACTGTGTTGGGTACTCTATGTAATATGTCTCCTCTGCCTTTCCATTGCCTTGTGAATTAAAAAACGGAGCAATGGTGAGGTTAAGACAATTGCCCAAGAGCACATAGTTAGTAAGCTGTAGAGCTGGGACTTGACACCAAGCATTCTACTTCCAGAGTCTAGCTCTTGTAGCTACATTTTCTTCAGATATTGCCATTTTTTTTTGATGATGTAGTAGAGGAAAAAACATTCTATGAACAAAAAATTGATTTCAATCAAACTTTGCCAAATCAAATCAAATCAATACATACTAAGAATTAGGCACTCATTTGTAAGGTGCTGTATTATTCAATAAATGATTTCAATTTCTCGCCTCTACTGGGGTTTAGCATCCAGTACATTGCATATAATGCATATACTGAGTCTACCAGACATCATAATCCTATAGACTGAATTATGTGTTTTATGAATGGGATTAGTGCCTTATTAAAGAGGCCCCGGAAAGATCTGTGGCCCCTTCCATCATGTAAGGCACCATCTATGAACCAGGGGGTAGGCTATCTCACCAAACAACAAATCTTCTGGCACCAAGATCTCAGACTTCCCAGCCTCCGGTGTTCCAGTATTGTTGAGAAATAAATGTCTGTTGATTATAAGCCACCCAGTCTATGGCATTCTGTGAAAGCAGACCAAACAGACTGACACATACGTGTTTATCCAAAGGTAACAGATTTTTATTCCATTGAACTAAGCTGTTACTGGCTCAGTTCTCCCTTTCAATTTGTCTACATAGTCCAGAAGAGCAAAACAGAAACTAAATTTCCATTCCACCATAATTAATTCTATTGAACTTAATGGAAATATCTCCTGGAACATTCACTTGACCGTGAACATTTCATTCAGGGTTTCACTGTGTTTTTTCCCCCATATTTCAGTTGAATTTTCTTTCATAATAGCCATGGCATAAAATTCCTAGAGAACATCACTGGAGTTAGCTTTGGGTGACATTTAGAAATAACCATGGATGAAGACACTATGTCACTATCACCATCACCAAACTGAATAAAATGTATTAAGAACAGTGAAGATTACATTTTTGCTATCTTAAGGGGCCTGTACTCAGCACATCCCTTCTGCAGCATCCATTAGCATCCAAGGTTTAGGAAATGTGAGTTCTGGTTTCCATTGCTTTGGTGAACATTCTTACAAACTCTACAATCGCAAAAAGAAATTCTGATTTCAATTTCTCAAGAACATTCCCTGTGGAGCTAACATGTGCTCTGTTTAGTCTCGGCCTCAATGTGATTGTTTCTTCTGGCAGATTTTGCTTAAAACAAACCTAACTTTATATTTTCTTTTAATTCTGAAACATTTTTTCCTTGGAAAAGATGTAAAATCAGTAACTAATGGAATATAGTAATTGTGGCATCCTGAAAATGACAGGCTTTAAAATGGAAGATAAATAAAATGCTTGTGATTGCAGGCAAGAAGATACACATAACCGTATTTTATTTTTATAAGAAGTCCTGTCATTTTGAGCCCGTATTATATTCCAGGTTCTGTGCTAGATGGCTTTACATACATTATTTATGTAAACAATGACTATATCCTTGTTCACATTAGACAGGTGAAGAAATGGAGGCTTAGTGAGATCATTTTACTGAAGATAAACCACCTTGTTAAATGGTAGAGCCAAGAAGAATTAGAAACCAGACATGTCTGATTCCAAAGCCCATAGTCTTTGATTATATTACACCCTTTTCCCTCTCAAATACCTACCAATTTGAAATTGTGATTCCCACCAATTGAAAGAGGAATTGATAGAAGCAGAAATTGCCTCTAAGAAAAGGACCTAAGTGTTTACATTTAAATAGCCAGGTGGGAGCAGATACAGAATTTGTAAGTCCAGAAGAAAAAACCCTGAAATTGTTTATAGCCTCAGGGAGAAGAAAGTCATGGTACCAAGGTTATGGAGTCATCGCCAAATTGCAACACATATTGAAAAGGGCACCTATTATTGTGATAAAGTAAAAGACACATAAAAATACTGCAGTTAAATACAAGGATTAAAGCTAAACTACAATGAAGGGGAAGCAAGCAGCCAGTGGGTGCTGTCCTTTCTGGGAGCCATGTCGGTGGACATGACAAGCATTAAAGGTGAAATCCAAGCGGGCTTTCGGCAGAGGCCCGCACCCTGACCGAAGTCCAAGATCAGAGACCGAGGTAAATAAGAGAACACAGGTTTAACGGTGGCCATGACCAAGTTCTCATCTTCTGGTGAATTGCAGCCTAAAATATATAGTTCTTGACTTGCATGAGGTACATACACATCTTGACTTGTTTTAAGTCCCACTGTTTTCACTCAACTCAGAGCCAGAGAACTGAGTGATAAAGGACATCACAGAAATTGTCTCTGATTTTTCTTTGACTTGCAAATATAATAAGCTCATATTATTATTCCTTACAACTTGGGTGTCCAGAAGGGCACAGGTCTAAATAAATTTCCAAGAGAAAAAGTTAATTTAGCAGTGAGAGTAAAATACTCCAGGAATTAAATTGCACTCTGCTGGCATGTGGTGGCCCACAGAAACTGAATTATTCAAAGCAGTCCCAATTTCAAATAATGATGATAACCACCAAAATAATAACAAACACTCTCGATTTTTGAGCACTTTATAATATGTAGGATTTTAATTTTCACAACAATCTGTTAACTCTTAATAATTTAGTTTTTTAGTAGTGGAAGCACAGGTGAAATGAGATTAAGGGCCTCGTAGCAGCTAATTCTGAGTAGGAATGCAAACATTGGTTTGCTAATTTCAATATTCCTACTCTTTGTAAAAATCATATTCTGTCCAGTGTCCCCATAAGCAGGATTAAAAATCCACCATATTGCTTTCCCTTCTAGTATTCAGAACATAGTTACCAGTCAATTATATATCTAGTTGGCTTGAGAATCATCTGAACACAACATACCAATATCTAATCCAGTTGATCAGAGTTTGCTATCCCAATAGAAATACTCCAAATGACTTAACCATGACAACAATAGGACACCCTAAACTCTACCAATATGTTCATCAATTAAGTCTGAAGATGTACAGAAATGTTTTGTTAAGTATCAGAAGATGGACAGTGGAATCTCCCTCATGATGCCCTGATACCAAGCCATTTGGTGAAGTGGTTAGCCTTCTTTCGGTAAGAATCTGGTGAGAGGGCTAAGAAAGGCATTTGACTTCTCTGCCAAAGCTTGCCCAGGTATGAGAATAACTGGAGATTTGTATCTGCTCCTCAACCAGCAGATTTCCATCCCTTGACTTTCTGCAACACTGACTGCTGACATAGCCAACATATTTTGTGAGGTCCCCTCAGGACTAGAATGTGATAGAACATCTTGAGAAAATACAGCTCCCTCACAGCTCTTCTTTCCCATTGATCTCTCTTACACAGTGGAAGCCAGTGGGCTGACCTGATCAATGTAAAGCCAAAAAGGGCTGTGGAAAACAAAACCATCAACCCAAACAAGAAACTGGAGAAGGGGCTCTGATCACAGACATGGAGAACTGGAGTCAGTCTTTTCAAATTTATGAGTTCATTTGCCTTAAATTGTAAAGATTATTTTGTGCTTTTGAGAGGACACTGATCCCAAAGGAAGAACAAAACAGAATGAGTCAAGTTGCTTAGAGCAGCAATGCTTGCTGAGAAGGCAGAGAAATTCTGTAAGAAGTGTCTCTTCTGACTTGGCCTTGCATTTTCCTGTATGATTCTGATCTGTCCTGCATGTGATTTTCAAAAGTCATTATGCCTTCCAAGTGCTAACTGTCTCCCATGTTATCAATGTCATTACGACCTTTTCTTGCCTATTCATACCATCGAGTGGCCTCCTCATATAACTAATATAAAGAAAATACTTCTTAATTATTTTCAAATGTGTCACTTCTTAATTCCTCCCTGTCCTTCAAAATTTAGCTGAAACACCATTTCACCCTGGGTGAAGCACCATAATCATTTTCGGTGTCTGTTTAGCAGCACAATCAATGTTCTCTTTTGTAATCTTCTAGAGAATATTTTAAGAGATTATGAGAACAGGCTTTGTCATCAGAAACTTGAATCCAAATTTCACTGTTTTCACACCCAAAGGGACTTAACAGCTATTTACTTTCTTCTATATATTAAGGAAAATAACACCTCTATCATTTACAGGGTTTCTGTGAGGATTACATGGAGAATGTTTAATAGAGTAAATAATTATAGTAACTATTCTTACTGCCATTTTCTTTGCTATTATTTTATTAAATTGATACATATTTTATGAAATTTTATTTTTACTGAAGTTATTGTTTAAATCACTAATCATTACATCTTTTATGGGTCTTGCTTTTTGTTTAGGAGTTATTTGGTTCTGGCTTAAAAGTTTTTGGTAGGGGGTGTCCATGTCTGCATTCTTAGTTTTTTTTTTCTGTAATGCCTAACAAAACACTTTGAAAGTTACAGGCACTCAGGTGCTCTTGGTGAATGAATGAATATAAGATGTTGTTTCTTTGAAAGCTAACCCAAGGAGAATAAATGGAAATGGCAAACTACATCTAACTTCATTAATACTACTTAGTTGATTACTATTCAGAACATGAAATATTCATTGGTGCCTGTTTTCAATGTATGAGCATTGTAGTGGTAGGCATAGGAAACAATATTAAAAACAGAGAGAAATAAAAAAGAAAGGAAAGAAGGAAACAATGGAGAGAGGGAGGTTGGGAAATTGGGAAAAACAATAATCTGGGAAAATGATTGTATCTAAATCAGATGCACAGATGACTCACATGACTTAGGCCAAAGTGTTACTCAACAGCCTGTAAACATGGAGACTGCCCCAAAAGGTATCCTATGTGGAAATACCCACTCTACAAAGATCTCATAGTAACCCCCTGAGGTATCTTTTAGATTGGAAAGTAACTAATCAAGAGCATGACATTACCCGACAAAGTATTATATGGGACAGAGACTAGCTTAGTAGTGGCTCATACACAGTGGATACTCAGAACATAATAGCTGACTCAGAATCTGGGACAGAAATATTCAAAATTGTTTTTTTGGTCAGTGGAAAAATGGACACACACTAACTCACATTCATCCTTTTTGAACTTTGTTCTCAATTATTTACCTGATCAGGACCTCTCTCTCTTGCTGCCCCTCATTCTTTTTCTTTTCAGATTTATTTCTTGACTCATCTATTCTTTCTCCCAAACGTTCACCAAATATTTATTGGTTTCCCACTCTCTTGAATGCAATGGTAAGTTTCAATAAAAGTAAATAAGATCCCAAATAAAGATAAAAACAAAAGCATAGGGAGAGAATAAGTGAACCATTTTTTTTTCCCATTCCCATTCTCCTCAGCTTCCTCTCTGGAATAATAGTTTTCTCTTGTTTAATAAAATGAGATCTTTTTCTGAGATATTAAGTAAAAAAAGTACAATGTGTTAATATTAGCATATCTTAATAAAAGCAAACCGGCTTCTGACTGGACATCAGCTGATCTCAATTTGGTCTTTCCTCCATATTTTCATATAGTCTGAAACCCACTTCTTTTGGTAAAGAGCTATATGTGATGTTTAATTAACAGTATCAGATATGATGACATACACACACACACATATTTTTTACCAAAATGTGACATGTTCTGGTATTCACATGGGCAAGAATCAAGGTCACCCAGCTCGACAGATGGCTTTCTTGTGCATTTGCTATAATTTCAACAACTATCCCAGGCAGACAAAGTTTGAGATGGCATATTAGCACTGAGGAAATACTGATAATAATTGTTTTATGGCAGTCTTGCTAGTAGATGAAGAATTCAATTAGTCCAGCCTCTTTTCGTTGCCTCTTTTTTTTTTCAAATATCCCTGTCCGACTCATGAGTGCCGCTCCATTCCACCCCGAAATATCCTTTCTTCTTCCTTGTCATACACGAGCTCAGCATCTTATAATTCCTCTTCCCCACAGACAGCTATGTTAAAACACAGCCTTTCTTCCATGGCCACTGCCACAAAGCCAGGTCGATGTTTTGGATAGTTTAAATTTTTGTTTTTAAATTTGTCTTCCATTTTCAATTGCCCTTGGCTATATTACCATGTAGCTAGTCTGGGCTGGGTCTCGACTGATGAATTTCAATGATAGATATAAGCATAATGGAACTATTTGCAAAGAACTCAGACTCTCCCATCACATTTCAGATTATTATACATTGCAAAAATATCCAAAGCTCTTCCCTAATAATGTAAGAACACGGCAAGGTAAACTTCTTACAGAACATGTTATTTAAATTTAAATAAGTCATATGTGCAGAAAGCCTATATGAATATATTCTGTGAGTAAAATTCTTTATATTTTTGGCACACAGGATGCAAGTTTGATTGGCATACAGCAATTATCCATATTCATAATAATGAATATGTTATTCATTATGTTTCTGGAAAGGTAAAGGCCATGCAATTGGTAAATTAAAAGTGATTATTTCAGTAATGAGATATTTCAAATGAGCAGGCTTTAATTTGCTAAAGGGAATGGCATAGCAGACCTCAAGGGGCAAGCTTAGGAACACTGGCTGTCCCTCAAAGACATCCATAATACCAAGAGCACAAAAGGACATCACAGATAAAGTGGGCAGAAAGGAAGCCAAGGCAGACAGAACAACAGCCCTACATATATTTGGAACACACACAAAAAACATGTTTTATGGAATCCAGACTAAGAATAAAATACAAAAAGCTGAAACAAAACAACCAAATGAAAAACAACTGTGTATTTTAGACACAAATCAGAAAGTATCCAGACTAACGATCAAATTTAATGTGATAAAAAGAAAGAGAAAGCAGAGATGTCACTGACTGATTTGCCAGAATAGATAGAAATGGGTTAAAGATTATAAAATTAGAGGTGGGCAGCTAGAGTGTGTTGAACCAACTGGTTGGCCAATTAAAACTACCAGGTGCCAGGGAAAACCTCCATTATGCCAAATGTTTGACATCACAGAGTCCAGCCTCAGAGAGTAAGAATTAACCACATTAAGTCCAATTGTTGGATGGATTTTGGAGAAAAGAGGATGCAGGCCATATTTAGTGAACATCAAGCAAAGGGAAGGTCAGAAGATAGACATTACAAAGAACACTTAAAGAGCCAAAACCTGGGCTATGGGTGGGTTCGTTTTTGTTTTATCTGAATATAGAAACCAAAAGGATTGAATGAGTATGTGTAGTCTTGTAACTTATGAAAGATGTACACAGCCCAGTAAATATCCAAAGCAGAGAAACAGATAAGTTTCAAGGGTAGGCAAATAGGGAAGGGAAGGACTAGAGGAAAGCCAGAGGTACTGGCAATGTTTGCCTGGAGGGAAGAGACCCAGAGTGACTTAATAGCCTTCAACTATTTGCAAATGTAATAGAGGGAGGATGGTGAACAGATGTTCTCCATTCTCACTCAAGACAGAAAGAGCAGATGGAGGACTGAAAGTGCGAAGGAAAGATAAAAAAGTTATTTTAGTTGCAATCGTGTCTGGAGGAAATGATACACTTTCAGGACTTCTAATAGAAATGGCTGTTAAGGGTTAATGCTTTTTAGGAGAATGAGCCTCTAAATCTCATATGCAATTCTGTGTAGGATGTATATGGGAAGATGTGCAAAATCAGAACAAGTTAGAATTGGATGGGGCTGAAGCAGTCAAGTAATCTACTTCCTGAGCAGGTGTAGGCAAACCTTTTTTTGGAAAGGGCCAAATAATAAATGTTTTAGGCTTCATGGACCATATATTCTATATTGAAATTCCAAAATTGTAGTATGAAAGTAGCCATGGGCAGTATGTAAACAAGCGGGAGTGACTATGTTCCGGTAACATTTAATTTACTAAGAGTCATCAAGCCGAATTTAGCTATCTCTCACCAGCTCTAATTTGCTGACCCTCATCTAAAGTGTTGGACTGCAGCAAACTCTAGTAGCATCCGATACCTGGAGGGCTTGTTAAAACACAGACTGCTGTGGCCTAACTCTCAAGAGCTGCTAACTGAGTCTTGAGTAAGGCCTGATAATTTGCATTTCTTACTAACTGCCAGGTAATGCTGATGTAGGGACCACACACTGAGAACCCAGAGGCCGGATAATGTAAATGATAAGCCCAAGGTCCATGTGAAGTGTGTGTGTGCGTGTAGGGAGTAGAATTCGAGGATGGCCCCCGAGATTCCCTGCCTCCCAATGTGCACACTGTGCCTAATCCCCAGGACAGTGAGTTCGGTGGATATTACTCCTGTAGTTGTCATGATACATGCCATGTGCCCCCAGAACTGGGGGACTAGCACAGCGGGCCTAAGATAATCACACATGCCCTTTAAAGCAAGAACATTCTCCTGCTGGTCACAGAGGCATCAGAAGGCCTCAGTGTGCTGTTGTGCACCTGAAGATGGAGGCTACGTGCTAAGGACCTAAGAGCAACCCAGGCTCACAGTAGCAAAGAAATAGAAACCTCAGTCCTACAACTGCAAAAAATGAATTCTACCACCAAGAATGAGCTTGCAAACAGATATCTTTTCCCTCAGAGTCTCCAGATCAAAACTCAGTCCAGCCAAAATCTTGATTTCAGCCTTATGATGCTCTAAGCAGAGGACAACAGTCATACCAGTGCTGGACTTCAGACCAACAGAACTATGGACTAATAACTGCCTGTTCTTTTAAGCCATCGAGTTTCTGGTAAACTGATTACACAATAATAGGAATCTAACATTGTGTGTAGGGTGTGTCCCACCTTAGGCCTAACCTCCCCCGTTAAAACATTTATACACCCACTGCCAAACATATCAACCTCAACAACTTCCAGACGTGCTCTGCCTTACCCACTGCCCTCTTTATATATATTCCCCAAAGCACTGTGTTTAGGAAACATCTTTCTTTGAATTAAAACAGTCTCCAACTGTTCACTCTCCCCTTCTATCAGGGGCTCAAAGAAACTGAGGTAATAAATAGCTTATATGTTTGGCAAGTTCAGCCGTACTAAACCTAAAAATAGCTAACTGTTCTTTCTTTCCAAGAAGCTTTACATTCTTTAGCATCTAATTCAAGCCAAATCCGACTATTTCAATGACAGAACTCCTTTAAGAATCTTTAGTAAGTCCCAAATTCATAAAAAGTTCAAAAATACCCTCAATAGTTAAGTATTATAAAATCATATTAACTTAAAAATATTACATTTTCTGACATTTTAAAAGTCTCTGACATGGCATATCCATAGTTTGATTTTTTTAATGTTCTTATAAAGGTCATGTTTATGGTATAATAAGCACACATTTGCTAGGGTTATTAATCAGAGCAAAGCTAGCTTACAAACAGATTTCCAAAGAATTTCCCATTTTTATTCTGAACATATTAGCTACTTAAGAATGTCACATTTTTCAAGAGGCTACTTGGAAAAAAAAACAACGATTAATTCTGTTCAAAGGATGCCTTCATTTTAAATGGAACAGGAGTACAGCTCATGAAAATAAATGACAGGGAAGTATTCTGCTTGTTCAGCAAACTTGCATGGCAATTTTGGAAATTCTAATTTTTAAGCTAATCCTTTACGGCAGGTACATTACCAGTTAGCAACAAAACCAATGAGGTCCTATAAGCTTCATAAAGAATTCACTGGATATTGGCAATAGTCTTTCCTAATTTGTATGTGATGGAAGGAACATATCCTATTAATGTTATGAAATACTGCAAAATCCTGGTCCATACACAGGGGTTCAACTTTATTTTCCCAAACAATTATCTTCCCACTTTGTCTTAGAAAAAGAGGTATTTGATAGATTCCTTCTTGTCGAATGTTAAAAAAAAAAAGGCTTCTTTTGTTTTAATATTCAAAAAATGTCAAGAGGAGTGTCCCTTAAGCTTTTTTGGCTACTAGCTATTTGGAAACATTATTTGCCTTGGTGACAAGAATTCAACCTACCCTCGAAATATAAACACGCTTTCAAAATATTTAAGCTTCATAAAAAGAAACAAACACACAGTCTCACAGTCTAGCAGTTCATAAGACACAGCAAAAGTGGCAGACTCTTAAGCATATGATTTTCAAATTTCTGTATTTCTCTTCAATTTTTCCATATGAGTTTCTCTAACCTTGTGTGCGATGAACTTTACAAACCAAACAGACAAGCTGGCACATGCTCTTTCACTCCAACAAGGGGAAGTCTCCGTTTCAAAGGGCTGCCTCACCTGATGGGTGTTTAAACCAAACACTCCCACCAGATCTCAAGGGTACATGGTACAGTTTATGAAAAGACAAAGTGCAAACCCATTAGAAAATGATGAAATTAGTAACTGGCATTACCAAATTACTAACTACATGAGATTTCTGGAAAACCTTTCTTGGATGAAACAATACATCTGCCTCTCTTAATTTGGAAAATGAAGGGCTAGAGGGACAAATGACCACACACCCTGAGGTTTTTGTCAAGGTATGATCAAGCAGTAAGCCAAGTGTGACAGCAACACAGGTGAATTCCCCAGGCCATATGTCCTCAACTGACAGAGCAGGGAGGATGGGTCAACCAAGACAGGAAGCAACTGGGAAAACTAGCAAGCAGGCATCTTTGGTTACTGCTGATGCTCAGCCTGGGTTTCCACGTGGATAGGAAACAAAGACAAAGCGAAACATTCTAGCATTTCATGTGACCTACATGAGAATAATTAAAGATAAAAAATACAGAGAAAGGAACCAAATACAATGAAAATTAAAGATGTATTTTCTTTTAAAAAATAAGTGATTTGCTACATATACACAATGGAATATTATTTAGCCATAAGAAGAAAACAAATCCTACCATTTGCAACAACATGGATGGAGCTAGAGGGTATTATGCTCAGTGAAATAAGCCAAGCCGAAAAAGACAAGTATCAAATGATTTCACTCATATGTGGAGTATAAGAACAAAGAAAAAATACTGAAGGAACAAAACAGCAGCAGACTCACAGAACCCAAGAACGGACTAATAGTTACCAAAGGGAAAGGGACTGGGGAAAATGGGCGGGAAGGGAGGGATAAGAGGGAAAAAGGGGCATTACGATTAGCAGATGTAATGTTGGGGGGGCACGGGGAGGGCAGTACAACTCAGAGAAGACAAGTAGTGATTCTATAGCATCTCACTACACTGATGGACAGTGACTGTAATGGGGTTGGTGGGGGGGACCTGATGAAGGGGTAGTTTAATAACCATAATATTGCACGTGTAATTGTAGATTAATCATAATAAAATAAATTATATTAAAAAAATTTTTTTAATTATAAAAAAAATAAGTGATTTAGTAGCTGTAAATATTGGAATGATGAGCAGAAATGTGTATTCTATTTGTCACATAGCTAATTTCTAAGCCTTTCCACTAATACCACCAAATGTTTACCGTGTTTGGATTTTAAAGTTGCTATAATTATTTTTTGGCAAGGGCAGATTATACATTGGTGTAAAGAGATTTAAATATTACACATTGAAATTATGTAGGGTCTCTAGCCATTGAACTGAAAAAAATAATGATTTATAGTTAATATGAGAAACTCTATGAAAAGCATCTGTACAGGGCAACACTGGCCAACTGTGAGCCTCACATATGAGATGTAAGATTTCCTAACAGCTAGATGAAAAAAGTAAAGAGAGAGAGGTGAACTTAATTTAATGATACGTTTTATTTAATTTAGTATATATAAAGGAACATTTCAACATCTAAGTGATCTAAAAAAAATTAGCTATTTTACACTTTTTTCTGTTAAGGTCCTCATAAACCAGTGTGTATTTTACACTTACAGCACACCTCAATTCAGAGTAGCCAATTTTAGTCTGTAAATTTAAGTCTGTAATAGTCGCACGCAGCTAAAATCCTACCTCCACCACTAACTAGCTGTGACCCAGGCAGCATGTTAGCCTAATTTCCCTTCTTCGTAAAATGAGAAAAATAATAGACCTATACTTAAAATTATTCTGTCGATTAAATGAGATGACTAATATAAAAAATAAGTAAACACTGACTTGACACTTACTAAACATTTAATACTGCTTGGTTTTAATAATAATACTTTAATATGACATTGGAATTTCTTACAGTTTCAAGGTGTGAGAGACACAAAACACTTTTCATCGGTAACTCTAGGATTCTCTGCCTTTAATGGTTTGGCCACTAATACTTCGCTGATCCTCCCACCATGGAAAGGGGCCTGTTTTCTCAGCCCGTAAGTAATTGACGGCCTCATGACCGAATTTCTCAATAAAATATGGCAGAATTGATACCATCTGCATTCCAGACTTCGGGCCTCCGGAGGGCTTGTGCCAGTGCGCCTGCGCTCTGGTAAGGCTGCCTGGAGACCCGCAGTGAAGGAGGCTGGGCGAGCGTAAGGAAGGAGGAGAGGCCAGAGAAAGGGACCCGAGACCCGCAGTCAACAGCCAGCAGCAACCTCCAGGAAGGCGAGCGAGGTCATCTTGGACCTTACAGCCCAGGAGACTCTCGGCATAGATGCTGCTACACGAATGAGCCAACAAAGAAAGCAAGCAAGCAGCGCAAGTGCTCAAACCTAAAATACCACGAGAAATAATACACTGCTAGGGTCGTAAGCCACTTAGTTTTGGAATTGGTTGGTGATGCAGCAATAGATTAGAAAACGATCACCCATAGTTTCCTGAGTGAAGCAAAAGGTAATTCTAAATTCACAGGAAATAAACACAAAAAGGAAAAACAATAGTTAATCAATGATGAGCAATTATAATTTTGCTTTGCTCCATTTGAGAAACAGCTAACTGGCTTAATGAAGCTTTATATTTATTGTTAAAAGACAATATAAAAAGCAAAGAATAGAAACATTTTTAAAAATCACTATAATCTCATTACCAGATGGCACCTCTGCTGTTTTGGGTGCCTCTATGACTTTGCTTCTCTTTAAAATATGTTTTTGAGGTAGGCAAACGCATTAGTTTACAAAAACAGAATTATTCGAAAGTGCCTTTGTTCTACTGAGAATAATTGCACACCTTAGTAAATATACTTCTAAAACACCTTTTTAGAAAAGCACTTTGTTTTAGGAATATACCGTAACTGATTTAACCAGTGTCTTATCATTTGGTGTTTATATGTCTAATGTTTGCCATAATAAATAAAGCTGACATAGGATGATTTTACAATCATAAATAAGTCATCTCAAATAAAACAAAATGAGAAGGCAATCAACAAATTGGGGAAGGAAAGAAGGCATACAATGAAGCACATAATGTCATTACCCATTACTTATCTTTATACAATAAAACTTACAAGTCTTTTATCACAGCTAGACTTTTAACTGCATTCTTTCTGCATCTCAGCTGCTTTAAGTGTTTTTATCAATGTCTCTACTTCCAAAGTGCCTGGATACCAATGAACTGCTTTTAAAATCCATGAATTCTGCTGTACTATTGTCATCTGATGAAGTTCTTGTATTCAGTTACTATTCTAATATTCAATTAATAAGTCCAGAAATGCAATATGAAGGCTAACTACCAAGCCAGATAATTTTTAAAACAACAATGAGAAATTTCTCGGTTCCCATTTAACAACTTTATACTGTACCATATGTTTAGAAAATCAATTAAGAGCACAACATGGTATCTGAAAACAGTATGTATATGCTATGAAATTATTGTAACATGCTTGTGTTCCCAACAACATACTTCATTACATACAGAGAGATAAGTCCTTAGCCATGAAGACTATTGTCTAGTTAAATTGGCAAAGAAAAATATTCTTTGTGGCAATGAAAGGGAAGATGGATATATAAATCTTACATATTCTCATGGTTGAGACTGTGAAATCTCAATATCTGGAGATTTTTCTGAGGTCCAAGTATTTAGAGTCATCTGGCCTGACCTACCTTCTTGAGGAACAAAGACACCACATTTAAAGATTGAACAAGTGACTCTCCAAGCAGATATGCCAAGTTAATACAAGTTAATATAGAACTGTATACTAATAGAAAACTATAAAAGAAGAGGCCACAGAGAGAGAATTTGGCTGTCTTTATCTAGCACTGTCTAGAGAACACCACCAAATTTATGAATCACTAGTGTTCAATCACTGGAGAGGTATGTTCTGTTGTGGGATAGCATAAGCCCTATAGAACTTACATGTCTAGATCAACTGTCACTCAAAATGACCAACGTCCCTTTCCTCCCAGGCTCACCAAGCAACCTGCAGACTGACTGGTCCTTTACAGCAACTTGGGGATAGTGGACTTGAAAAGCAGGCATCAATGTAGTAGTCACTGGAAATCCAGTGTAGACTCAATGGCACATTAGTGTTGCACACTTAGGTTTAGATTTCATGTGCATTTAGTTACTGAGTGTCAGTCTTTGAGAACGTGCTTCTTGCAGAAGTAGCAGATTATGAGGCCAGTCAGTAGCTGCCAGAGGCATCTATCTGTAAGAAGTTCAAAAGTGGTGATTCTCAAACTTTATCAGAATCACCAGGAAAAACATGAAAAAAAAAGTGGATTTGAGGACTCTGCAACTGAGAATCTGCATTTCTAAGAACTTCCTAAGTGACACTGATGCACTGATCTGGGAACCTTACTTTGAGAGTCACCACTTTAAAATATCCCTGGATTATCCTGGGAATGTTATGACAGTTCAAAGTGGTTTCTAAATATGAGCCTCTACAGATCCAGTGAAACAGAAGTGCTTCTGCTCCTGGCAAAGGGGAAAATGCCCTTGAGTGATCCGTCCAACCTGGTTCCTTAGGAGAAAGAGGCAAAGATAAGGAGTAAGTGTTACTGCTGCGTCTGGGAGGTGTGCAGCCAGGGCAGCGAGTGAGGGAAAGGGGTGAGGCGGGGAGGAAGGGCAAGCCACTGCCCCACCACAAGCTGTGAGGAGACACGGCCAACTGTTCGGGGTCACACGTGGCATTGCCACATGACCTATTCAGAGAACCTGCACTTTGGAGTCATCCATGAGGGCGACAGGGAATTCAGCTGCCTTGCTTCTCCTTTGCTTCAGCATCCTAAGTGTGCCCCACCAGAAGTTAACTCTCC
Organism: Smutsia gigantea; assembly: GCA_032199065.1. Classification (NCBI taxonomy): domain Eukaryota; kingdom Metazoa; phylum Chordata; class Mammalia; order Pholidota; family Manidae; genus Smutsia; species Smutsia gigantea. The sequence goes on along the minus strand of JAVSCE010021666.1, from coordinate 376,668 downwards.
TGCTCTCCCAGTTTGTATCCTGTGATCTGCTTGGGGGGAAATCACATTCCGCGTTTCATGAGGTGCAGCATTTCACCCACATTTGGAAGTTTCGGGAGAAGCGAGAAACCCAGAGCTTAGCACGGACGAAACCAGCCATCTAGCCACAGCCTAAAAAGACAGGTTGGCCCTCCTAGACTGGTTAGAGCAGCTGCTGGCCTTTACCAGGTGGCGGAACGGTGAGGCCCTGTTGTAATGGTGGTTGTAATGGTGGGCGACATAGGGCAAGAGGCTGAGGGTCTCTTTTTTTAAGTGGAAAATTTTGCCAAGAAGAATAAGGACATTTAAACATATTTTGAATGAGACTTTACAACTGTCTGAATAAGTGTGATCCATTAAACATTTTTGGGTGATGGAACAACTGAAAATTAAATATATCAAATACACAAAGTGCATATAAAAATCCTTTATTCTAGACATGAAATCTGTAATTTTTATACCTATAGAATTTTAGTATTTTCAGTAGAGAGATCCACTTTTTATTTTCCTCACTAAATGTAATTTTAACGAGTATATATATATATATAGATAGATAGATAGATAGATAGATAAACACACACATCCATATAATGAATACCGATTTGTAAGGCACCACATCATTAAACCGTCTGGGATGCATGTATCGCTCAGTACAGCTTCGTGCAGGGGTCCTTGGTGTATCTGAGCCTGCAGAGGCTACACCAACTGAGGCAGGACCCTGTGGAAAGGCCTGACTGGATGGTAAACTGGTCAACCCACCTGAGGTCTCATGCTTACCCCTACCCTTCTTAGAGTCTTTGTTTACATTTTCTTGATTATCATCTTCAGACTCTCAAGCGATTTCCTCAAGTTCTTTGAAAACTTAAGCACCGGGACAGAGCCCTCTCTCACCTTCTGCCACTAAAATGGACGCCTGCACTGAAGATCCACTCCACACCCAATCACAGACTCATCTTAAGCTCTGCTCCGGTGGTTCTCCGAGGTGTGGTCTCCAGGACAGCACGCACAGCATCAAATGCGAACTTGTAAGAAATGCAAATTCACTGGACTCACTCCAGACCAACAGGATCAGAAACTCTGGGTGTCAGGTCCAGCAAGGCATGTTTTGAAGAACTTCAGGTAATCCTTTTGCACTTAAAGTCTGAGAAGCACTGCTCTGCTGCACTCCCATCCATCTGCCTTCACTCTGAGCACTTACCAGATCAACAGCTGCACCTGGTCCTCCTCCAAAACCTTGAGCTCTGGCAGTCTAACCTTTGACCACAGTCCATGTTTACTGTATCTTCCCATTATTAAAATCTCTGGTCCCTTGAATGCCAGGTCCCCTGTCAATCTCTCAACCCCTCCTCCTCTGCTTCCTTTCCTCTTCAGACTGGACCACACAGCCAACCAATTAAATTGTATTCTCATGCATATGCTCAATTCCCTCAACTTTTCAACTTTCACCACAACTGCCTTACCAATGCCATACCCTAAATCAATCCAAATGCCTGTTTCTCTAGGTTTTTTCTGCGTTGCCAAGTACTGCTAGAGAAAATGACACAGCCAGGCTCCCTGGCTCCCATCACAGATCTGTTGTATCCAACCTCATCTGGTTGCTCGCTGCTGCTTGGCACTTCTTTTGTCCTTCCCATTCTGCCTCCTTCCCCACCCACAGCAGCGGTCCCACACTGGGTCCCCATACCTCCAACCTCACCCTTGCTGACCTCCACACAGAATGCCATGGGCTCACAGGATGGTCAGCCCTCCCAAAAAGTGCATATCTCCATTCTTCTCCCCACATTTTCCTTAGAATATCCGTTTTCTCCACTCCTCCTTCCAACAAACCCTCATTCAGGGCCAGGTTGTAAGTTCCCTTTGTGGAGCCTCCCAAACCATCCCAACTCCCACCTCCCCAGACAAGGAGCCACGACTTTCTCTGAGTTACTATCATTGGTGTTACTGCGCAGCATTTTATTATCATTCTCTGAACACCTGTCATCCCGTTCCAACACACTGTGAACATCCTGAAGGCAACTGCTATTTTATAATAGAGTCAAAAACTTATACTGGGTATTTCGACTTTCTCATAACCTCCGAGCCCTTCTGTCTCCAGCTACAGCTGTGATAACCAACTTCACAGAGGTGCAACAAGACGACTCCTTACCTCAGTGATAATATGTATGTCCTGCTTTCCTCCCCAGAACTTTCCTGATACCTAAGTGAGGGATGCCTATGGGAGGCTGCACTCACACACATGGGCGGATCTGAATTTCTATGGGCACTACCTCATGTTGCCATACACACCTAAAGGGAAATGTGACCTGGGGGAATGCTTTCTTCTTCAGTCCCTTGAGTGGAAATTTTTGAAGCTACCGTGTGCAGTAACTCAGAGGGCGACAGGGTGACTGAGCCTAGTTGCCAGAGCAGTGATGAACTTGATAACACACCTTTGTCTCACCCTTCTCTGTCCTCCATTCTTGTTCCCTGTGATCCCTTCTCAAAATAAACTATTTGTTGTTCCAGGAAGATTGCGGGGTGAGCAGGGCGGCAGAAATCTCCTCCCAAAACCATATATATCTATGAAAATACAGCAAATACAACTACTCCTAAAAGACAGACCAGAATACACAGGACAGCGCACAGCCTGCATCTGCACCTGAGAGGACTCGGCACCCCGCGAGGCAGCAGTCTTAAAGAGGCAATGGCCCAGGATTGCCCCGGCACACTCAGCCCAGCAGGCTGGGAGTCCTGAGGAATTTCGGACCCTTTGCTTGCGACTGGGAAAAAGTAGCCGCACTGAAACTTCACATAGAGAAAAAAAGCCTACCATTCGTTCCCGCCCTGGCCAGAGCTACAAAGAGCCCTGAGGAGCGGCACAGCCGCGGCTGCAGAATAGTGGAGCAACAGCGACACCTACAGCATCCTTACAGAATCTACTCCCGGTGGGCGTTTTTTTTTCCTTTCTTTTCTTTTCTTTCTTTTCTTTCCCCTCCTTCTTTTTCTTTTTTAAGTCTTAAAGAGCCCAGCTGACATACGTGGCACTCACCAGCGACCACTACTATTGCCATGAAAAGACAGAGAAATATCGTATATATACACCAAGCTCACCCAGACCCAGACACACCAGAGAGGGAGACTGAAGGGATGGAAATGCACAATCTTCCAGAAAAAGAATTCAGAATAAAAGTCATAACCATGCTGAAGGATCTACAGAGAAATATGCAAGAGCTGAGGGAGGAAGTGAGAGAAGTAAAGAAAGACAATAAAGAAATGAGACAAGCCATTGACAGGCTTAGCAGAGATGCAAGAGGCTGTTAATGGAACACAAATCAGAGAACAGAAATACAGAGCAGCTGAGGCAGAGAGAGATAAAAGGATCTCTAGGAATGAAAGAATATTAAGAGAACTCTGTGACCAATTCAAACAGAACAATATTCGCATCATAGGAGTACCAGAGGAAGAAGAGAGAGAAAAGGGATAGAAAGTGTCTTTCAAGAAATAATTGCTGAGAATTACCCCATGCTGGGGAAGGAAATACTCTTGCTGTCCACACGGAAGCCCACAGATCTCCCAACACAAGGGACCCAAGGAAGACAACACCAAGACACATAATAATTAAAATGACAAAGATCAAAGATAAAGACAGAGTATTAAAGGTAGCTAGAGAAAGAAAAAAGATCACCTACAAAGGAAAACCCATCAGACTATCATCAGACTTCTCAACAGAAACCTCAGAGGCCAGAAGAGAATGGCATGATATATTTAATGGAAAGAAACAGAAGGGCCTCGAACCAAGAATATGGTATCCAGCACGATTATCATTTAAATATGATGGAGGGATTAAACAATTTCCAGACAAGCAAAAGCTGAGAGAATTTGCCTCCCATAAACCACCTCTACAGGACATCTTAAACGAAATGCTCTAGAGGGAAGCATACCTAAGGCTAAAAAGATGTCACCAGAGAAAATAAAATCATAGCAAAGAAAGCAGACGATCCAAGTACTAACTAAAGGAAAAGAATAAAACACCTAGTATATAAAGAATGGAGGAGGAAGAATAAGAAGGGAGACAAATAAAGAAATATCAGACTGTGTTTACAATAACTTAACAAGAAAGTTAAGTTAGATTGTTAGATAGTATAGAAGCAACCCTTGAACCTTTGGTAATGACGAATCTAAACCCAGAAATGGCAATAAGTGCATATCCACCGATAATCACCCTAAATGTAAATGGACTGAATGCACCATTCAAAAGACAGAGTAAAATAAAAATGCAACACCCATCTATATGCTGCCTACAAGAAACTCACCTCAAACCGAAAGATATACACAGACTAAATGTGAAGGGATGGAAAAAGATATTTCATGGAAACAACAAGGAGAAAAAAGCAGGTGTTGCAGTACTTGTATCAGACAAAATAGACTTCAAAACGAAGAAAGTAGCAAGAGATAATGAAGGACATTACATAATGATAAAGGGGTCAATCCAACAAGAGGATATAACCATTATAAATATATATGCACGCAATATGGGAGTGCCGGCATATGGGAAACAAATACTAACAGAATTAAAGGAGGAAATAGACAGCAATGCATTCATTTTAGGTGACTTCAACACACCACTCACTTCAAAGGACAGATCAACCAGACAGAAAATAAGAGGCACTGAACAACACACTAGAACAGATGGACCTAACAGACATCTACAGAACTCTACACCCAAAAGCAACAGGATACACATTCTTCTCAAGTGCACATAGAACATTTTCCAGAATAGACCACATACTAGGCCACAAAAAGAACCTCAGTAAAGTCAAAAATATTGAAATTCTACCAACCAACTTCTCAGATCACAAAGGTTTAAAACTAGGAATAAATTATAGAAAGAAATCAAAAAGGCTCACAAATACATGGAGACTTAACATTCTCCTAATTAATCAATGGGTTAACGACCAAATCAAAACAGAAATCAAAGAATATATGGAGACTAATGACAACAACAACACAAAGCCACAACTTCTGTGGGACGCAGCAAAGGCAGTTCTAAGAGGAAAGTGTATTGCAATCCAGGCCTATTTAAAGAAGGAAGAATATTCCCAAATGAATAGTCTAAAGACACAATTACAGAAATTGGAAAAAGAAGAACAAATGAGACCCAAAGTCACCAGAAGGAGGGATATAATAAAGATCAGAGAGGAAATAAATAAAATTGAGAAGAATAAAACAATAGAAAGAATGAATGAAACCAAGAGCTGGTTCTTTGAAAAAATAAACAAAATAGATAAACCCCTAGCCAGACTTAAGAAAAAAAGAGAATCTACATACATAAACAGAATCAGAAATGAGAAAGGAAAAATAATGACAGACCCCACAGAAATACAAAGAATTGTAAGAGAATATTATGAGAATCTATATGCTAACAAGCTGGAAAACCTAGAAGAAATGGACAACTTCTTAGAAAAATACAACCTTCCAAAACTGACCAAACAAGAAACAGGAAAACTAAACAGACCAATCACCAGCAACGAAATTGAATCGGTAATCAAAAACCTACCCAAGAACAAAACCCCAGGACCAGATGGATTCACCTCTGAATTCTACCAGACATATAGAGAAGAAATAACACTCATTCTCCTTAAAGTTTTCCAAAAAATAGAAGAGGAGGGAATACTGCCAAACTCATTCTATGAAGCCAGCATCACTCTAATACAAAACCTGGCAAAGACCTCACCAAAAAAGACAATTACAGACCAGTATCCCTAATGAACGTAGCATGCAAAAATACTCAACAAAATATTAGCAAACCGAATTCAAAAATACATCAAGAGGATCATACGCCATGATCAAGTGGGATTCATCCCAGGGGATGCAAGGATGGTACAACATTCAAAAATCCATCATCATCCACCACATCAACAAAAAGAAGAACAAAAACCACATGATCATCTCCATAGATGCTGAAAAAGCATTTGACAAATTCAGCATCCATTCATGATTAAAACTCTCAACAAAATGGGTATAGAGGGCAAGTACCTCAACATCATAAAGGCTATATATGACAAACCCATAGCTAACATCGTACTTAACAGCAAGAAGCTGAAAGCTTTTCATCTAAGATCGGGAACAAGACAGGGATGCCCACTCTCTCCACTGTTATTCAACATAGTACTGGAGGTCCTAGCCACAGCAATCAGACAAAACAAAGACATACAAGGCATCCAGATTGGTAAAGAAGAAGTCAAATTGTCACTATTTGCAGATGACATGATACTGTACATAAAAAACCCTAAAGATTCCATTCCAAAACTACTAGAACTAATATCTGAATTCAGCAAAGTTGCAGGATACAAAATTAACACACAGAAATCTGTTGCTTTCCTATACACTAACGATGAACTAACAGAAAGAGAAATCAGAAAAACAATTCCATTCACAACTGCATCAAAAAGAATAAAATACCTAGGAATAAACCTAACGAAGGAAGTGAAAGATCTGTACTCTGAAAACTACAAGACACTCCTAAGAGAAATTAAAGAGGACACTAACAAATGGAAATGCATCCCATGCTCTTGGCTAGGAAGAATAAATATTGTCAAAATGGCTATACTACCTAAAGCAATCTACAGATTCAACGCAATCGCTATCAAACTACCAACAGCTTTCTTCAATGAACTGGAACAAATAATTCTAAAATTCATATGGAACCACAAAAGACCCTGAATAGCCAAATTAATCCTGAGAAGGAGGAATAAAACAGGGGGAATTACATTCCCTGACTTCAAGCTCTACTACAAAGCCACAGTAATCAAGACAATTTGGTATTGGCACAAAAACAGACCCACAGACCAGTGGAACAGAATAGAAAATCCAAACATTACCCAAACATATACAGCCAATTAATATTTGATAAAGGAGCCTTGGATATACAATGGGGAGATGACAGCCTCTTCAGCAGCTGGTTGGCAAAACTGGACAGCTACATGTAAGAGAATGAAACTGGACTACTGTCTAGCCCCATACACAAAGGTAAACTCAAAATGGATCAAAGACCTGAATGTTAAGTCATGAAACCATAAAACTCTTAGAACAAAAACATAGGAAATATTTTTTGGACAAAAACATGTGTGACTTCTTTATGAACATATCTCCCCAAGCAAGGGAAACAAAAGCAAAAATGAACAAGTGGGACTATATCAAGCTGAAAAGCTTCTGTAGGGCAAAAGACACCATCAGTAGAACAAAAAGACATCCTACAGTATGGGAGAATATATTCATAAATGACATATCCGATAAGGGGTTGACATCTAAAATATATAAAGAACTTACGCACCTCAACAAACATAAAGTAAATAATCCAATTAATAAATGGGCAGAGGACATGAATAGACACTTCTCTAAAGAAGAAATTCAGATGGCCAACAGGCACATGAAAAGATGCTCCACATCACTAATCATCAGAGAAATGCAGATTTAAACCACAATGAGATATCACCTCACACCAGTGAGGATGGCCAACATCCAAAACACAAACAACAACAAATGTTGGCGAGGATGTGGAGAAAAGGGAACCCTCCTACACTGCTGGTGGGAATGCAAATTAGTTCAACCATTGTGGAAAGCAGTATGGAGGTTCCTCAAAAAACTCAAAATAGAAATACCATTTGACCCAGGAATTCCACTCCTAGGAATTTACCCTAAGAATGCAGCAGCCCAATTTGAAAAAGACAGATGCACCCCTATGTTTATCGCAGCACTATTTACAATAGCCAAGAAATGGAAGCAACCTAGGTGTCCATCAGTAGATGAATGGATAAAGAAGAGGTGGTACATATACACAATGGAATATTATTCAGCCATAACAAGAAAACAAATCCTACCATTTGCAACAACATGGATGGAGCTAGAGAGTATTATGCTGAGTGAAAGAAGCCAAGCCAAAAAAGACAAGTACCAAATGATTTCACTCATATGTGGAGTATAAGAACAAAGAAAAAAACTGAAGGAACAAAACAGCGCCAGACTCACAGATCCCAAAAACGGACTAATAGTTACCAAAAGGGAAAGGGACAGTGGAGGATGGGTGGGAAGGGAGGGACAAGGGGGAAAACGGGGCATTACGATTAGCAGATGTAATGTTGGGGGGCATGGGAGGGCTGTACAACTCAGAGAAGACACATAGTGACTCTATAGCATCTCACTACGTTGATGGACGGTGACTGTAATGGGGTTGGTGGGGGGGACTTGATGAACGGGGTAGTTTAATCACCATAATATTGCACATGTAATTGTAGATTAATGATACCAAAATAAACTATAACAAAATAAAATAATTAAGTATTTGCAGTGCAGACCCTTGTCTTGGGCTCTTCTGCTCCCTTGAGGGATCTCGAACTTACAATCAGAATACTAAATCTTGAGCATGGCTTCACATTTATAAGCTGTGTAACTTTGGGAGAGCCACAGGACTTCCCTGATTCAGTTTTCCACATCCATAAAGAGAAGATGCAAAGAGGAATTGTGCTAAGGCTCGTCAGCTAAAAACATGTATGTGTCTGTAAAGTATAGCAGGTTTTAGAAGTATTAGAAGTAGTTATCCGTGCACTGAAATTTTTCAAGTTTTAAAAAATATTCTTCACAGATTTTTGCAAATCAACAAAAGGCAGTAAACAGTTTATGAATTTTTAAAAAATAGTGTGCCATCTAGCCAGAGAGGAGAAGGAACTATAGTCAAAATTGTTGATACTGTAAACTTTAGGATTTTTGAGTAGAGTCATTTAAGGAGTGACTTCTGACGTAGTAAGGGCTCGTAGGGGAAACCTTGTAACTTCGATACATAATTGAGAGCGCATCATAACAAAGTGGAAGGAGCTGTTACTTCTTGATGTGGCCTGATTCTGTTTTCTCTCAGTCCTTTCAGAACAGTAACTGGTCTTACAGTCAGATCTAGGCATTAGAGAAGGATTCTTGGGTCTTGGAATATTCCACACTTCACAGAGGAAGGCCAAAAAAAAAACGAGAAAAGAAGAGAAATCAGCACTAATTCTCTGGAAGGTAACTTGAGTGCTCGTTTGTGTACATCTAGACAAAAGATGGATTCTAGGGTGTTTGGCCATATGACAATGAATGAGGATAACTTGAAAGCTTCTTGTGATGGGTTTCAGTTATCATCCTTGCAATTCCCATGGAGAGCCGCCTCTTACTAATTGTGCAGGTTCAAGCCTGTTATTTAACTTCACTGAGTCTAATTAAACCAAATAAGCCAAAAAAAAAAGAAATTTTCATAGAAGAGGGGAAGGAAGGGAAGGGAAATAAAATAGGAAGAAGAGGAAAAAGGAGAAGGGAAGAAGGGCAGAAGGACAAGTTTGGCTGTTGGAGAGAGGCCAACCTGAGCTTGGATCCTGGTTCACAACAGAATTGCTTCTGTGTAAAGCAAAACTTCACTGTAAAATGAGAGCATCATCTTGAGGATTAGATACAGGGTATACACAGTGCCTGAAACATAGAAATCACGCCGAAGTGGATATCCCATATATCACCCTCATTACAACGACTAGCATCTCACTGCCCAGAATACAAAAGTACAGTGGAAAACAGTCAAGCATCAGGCATCCAGAAGGACATCGAAAAGAGCAATGTAATGGGGTGTTTCTAAGAGTTAAGCAAAAGTGAAGCCGATCCATAGTGGATCATAATATTTAAGGGATACAGTCTGATTTGAAAAATGTGTGTCATCAGCAGGAGAGCCACCCCATCCATACAGCACTTTTTAGTTCAAAGGTCACAGCCACATGTGATTTTAAGCAACCACCACTTCACAACACAGTCTGTAGTATATCTTAGGTAGAACTGACCAGTAGCCCATCCAGCTAACACCAGGCCTGTTCCTCAAATAATGCCAGATTCTTCAATGGAAAGTATAAAAAACATCAACTGCCTCTCACCATGCTCCACAACACCACACAGAGAACTTATTCTTGACCTCAGCTAGTTATTGAGCTATACCCAGAAGTATAAAATCTTACAGCCCTCCTAAAAACTGTACCCTTGTAGTCAAACCACAGATGCTATTTTGTATGTATACACATATAGAATCCATGGAGATACTTCATTTTATTCCTTTAAGATGCCCTCTTTTTAAATTGTAATCGTTGTTACCTTTTGTAAGAGCAAAAGATGTAGTATAAATAAGAACAGTGCTTTATTCTCCTGAAGCACTATGTAATTATAGAGATAATTGCCACTATTATGTCTTCTCCACACTAGATCCTGTGATAAGTAACTTAGATATACAACTTATCATCCTAATAGTGCTAGTGGTATTACAGCCCCACTTAACAAATAAGGAATGCAAGGTGGTTCCCAAGAGGTAAAATATTCAGTCCGACTTCCGACAGTTACTAAGTGTCAGACTTGGATGGGGACCCAGTTCTGGCTCCAAGGCCATCAGAGCACACGGCCTTTGAGGTGCTTTCCTAGAGTAAAGAGAGGCAGAGGCCTGGTGAGTCAGGATGCTTCAGACAGAAGGTGGCCAGGCAGGAAGGCTGGACATGGCCTTTGGATTCAGACCATTCGGGCCAGAGCACTGGCACAAGCAGGCGTGCGACCATGGGAGTTTACTTACTCTCCCCATCCCTCAGTTACTTTATCTGTGGAATGGAACCAGGAAACTGTCCTGCCTCACCATGACTGAGATAACCTCTGACTGCTTACAAAGCTGGCACAAGAAAAACACACAACTATCAGCTGTTATGATATTCATTGTGCTGTGACAGTACAAAATCATGATATACAGTCATGTAGAAGCTGGCCCATACGAGCGAAACCAAGACAGTAAATTCAGCCATCATCCAGAGAATTTACACATTTCCTCTTAAACCACTTAATCAATGAATAATAGGGTTTCTGATCTAATCAGCATAACTGTGTGTCCATATAATATACCCTCATCCATCAAACTGCAGCTTTTTTAAACAACTGATCATTGTCTATCAAGCCCTTACAATGTATTTCCAGAGAATTGTCCAACAAAATAATGCTGGCTTCAGCCAACAATGCTTTATTGTAGGAAACTTCCTGAGTCAGCATCCCCATGAATTAGTAGAGCGTGCAATTACCTGAAGAGAGTACGGTCATCACCACCGAACCAGTTCTCTCTGGCTAGCTACAAAGGACCTTAAGTCATTTTTTTAAATCAATTTGTGTCTTTTTAAAATTTCTTTTTTTGGTCTAATATTATTTGAAACAAAGGAAAATTATGAGGAAAACATTAGAAAGTGACAGTGTGTATCATTCTCATTGATGGGTTTGTGTGTTTTTGTAGTTCAGCAGAACAGCTTAGATTAAGTATGTGTCCTCTGAAAAGCAGACTGCATGGCTGGAAACCCATCAACTAGCTGTGTGGCCTGGGAAGAGGTACTTCTTGTCTGCAGCCTCCTCCTCTTGCGAATGGGGGTGGTCAAAGCTAAACCTGCTTCACAGGATTGCTATTCACCCAACGAAGATCTGAGTGCCTACTTTGGGTGAGATAATATTCCATCCACTGTAGGTACCACAGGGAATAAAACCAACTCCTATTCCGGCCCTTGAAAAGTTTACGATCACATGAAGAAATACACCAAATCAAGATAGGTCAAAAGTAATGCTCTTTAAGCTTTGATGGAAGTGAGTTTTGGGATTTGTTCTAAGGAACTCATTTGGCCTTGCTGAATCTCGTAATAATCATAAAAAAAGTCAAGAGGGGAAAAGAGCATTAAAGCTGCACTGTCCAAAACAGTATTCACTAATCCCCTGTGGCTACTGATAACTTAAAACGTGGCTGGTCCAAACTAAGATGTAATCCAAGTGTAAATATTGTATATCAGCCAAATATGTCCTGAATAGAAGTACTGGATTTTGAAGACTTAATTATGAAAAACAGAATATAAAATCTCATGAATGTTTTATATTGATTATACATTGAAATGATATTTTGTATATATTAAATATGTATTAAATATAAATATATCACTTAAATTAGTTGTTTCTTTTAGCTTTTTAAAAATGTGACTACTATAATGTTAAAAATTACCTATGTGGCTTTTATTTGTGGCTTGTGTTATATTTCTATTTCTCCTGGGCAGGACAGTGATGGGGCTGGGTTTTGTTGGGTGGTATGTAGAGTGGAAGGATATACCTTTCTTCATAGCGTGACACTGAGGTGGGGATCAGAAGGCAGAGACACACTGGGTTTCAGGGGAAAGAAGTATTCCCGACTGAAGGAATAATCAAGAATAAATGAAAAAATCATGCTACACAGCTAAAAAGGAGTCTGATACCTAGGTAAAAGAGTGAATTTTAGCTGTAATGCTTACTCAAGGCCCAAAGCGTGGACTAATATCTACAGATCTGCATATGTGCACCATATAACTAATTTTAAAAATCAGTTTTGAATTTTCTTTATCTGAGAAGGAAGAGCCAGGATTAACTGTCATTAGGGATTATGGAAAAGCAGCTGGACAGGACTGAAGACCTGAGAGCGCTTTGGGGCTGACAAGCTTTGTGACCTTGTGACATTGGCGAACTCACTTGGCTTTCCAGAGCTGCATTTATGGGTATGTAAAATACAATAGAGACAAATAAGAATATCTGCTCTGCATTCTGCAGAAAATTGTTATGAAGCTTTAGAAAGTTAAACTATTTAGTGCAAGAAAAATCACAATGGAATCCTCAAGAGATACGCACATGTGAATTTCATAATTGAAATGTACAGGGGAGATGTCCAAAACAGTTCTAGTTCATCTCTATTGTAATCACCTATAATATATTATGCTGAAAATACCGTCCTGCAGATTAAAACAAACCAAAACAAAATGTTCTCTTTGCTCTGTGTGTGTACGCTCTAGCTTTCTCTACCCTTGCTGTGCCCTGAGGCTGACCTGTATGGACTACGGCAATGGGTTCCTTAGCCTTCTAGCTTCTGGTGGCCTTTTGGTCACTGGGAGGCAATATACTACCTGAAAACAGAATGAGTAAAGTTTGGAGTTTTTTTCCTCTAGTGGGTCTCCACTAGTTGTCTTGTCCCTCTACCCAAACCTCCTGGAAGGTGGCCTTGCATGCCGTTCAAACAGGCCCAAACTTCTTCTTGTCCAGGGTACTGCACCAACCTTGTTGGTTTCCTCAAAGCCTACTCAACCTTTATAAACAGCCCTGTTATTAAATGCTTCACAACTATGCAGTTTTATGTGCCATCTGCTTCACGATGGTCCCTGTCAATAATAAGTCTGTGTACAATAAACTGAAAGAAAGCAGTTATTTCAACCTTCTAAAACAGTTTATGCTACGCATTCTTACAAAAAAATCCAGGACATACCTGCTTCTCTGTAGACACCTGTGTAGACGCTGTTTTCACGTTGGTCCACCAGGCTGACAGGCCACCAGGCTGTTGAGTTGGCCAAACTTGTCATCTGTGGCTCCTCCTCCTCCTGACCTTTGGGCTTAAACTGAGCCTGGCTACTCACACAGCCATCAGCCCCTAGCCCCGCATGGCCAACTCTCGCCACTTCCCTCAACCACACCCTCCACGCCTGGGAGGGGACGCCGCCCAGACCACTGAGCATGTGCAGTTCCCTCAGGCTCTGTGCCTGGCACGCTGCGCCCTCTGTCGGCGGCACTAACACCTGCTCTCCGGGCGGTTCTACCTGCTCCGGTCAACATTGCAAAGAAACTGTGTGCCCCTGTCCCACATGCATTCGAAATAAAACCAGTACCCAACATAACAGGCAAAATGTGTGCATCCAGAAATTATGGTAGTTTCCTAGGGTTTCTCATACCCCATAAATTCCCTGAGACCAAAACTTTTCTCGTGTTTGAGGTGATGTTTCCTGGCTGTTTTAACTTGATTTTCTTACTCGGTCACACACCAGTCTCCCTCTGTTCTTCAAGAGTCTACTTAGGTACAACCTCCTGCTATGAGCAATCACTAAATCCTAGATTCTGGATTACATTCCCGACTCCATGCGTACCTGGAACAGACCGTATGTATCTCCAGGAGTCCTGAGCATACCCTACTGCCATGGCTGGGTTCCCTGTCTTCATTCTATAGCTTCTTTCCCTACTTTATTTTATTTTATAGTCTTTATCAACATTTGACATTATTTATTTGCTTCTTTATTACCCATTTCTTTCACTAACGTATGAGTTCCATGAAATCATGTTTTTTTCACCAGAGTACCTACAATGGTACCTGACACATAAGCAGGCCCTCAATAAATATGTTACATTAATGAAAGAGCAAAGAAGCTCACATTTCTCACACAGTGTTGGGAATACTAGGTGCTTAATAAATGCCTGTTTGAATGGTGGGTAGCTTCACTATGGTACCTCAGTAAGGCGCTAACTAGTTCATGTACTTCCAAGAAGAGGTCTCACTGCGTGGACATAACCATGGTGAACCAGACATAATCCAAGCCATCTAGACAGGCAGCTGGGCCTCAACACCAGACACTTATAATTTGAGAATGTATACGTGGTGCTGCCGGGTCTTCCCATATTTCAAGAAAAGCCAAAATTCTTGACTTTTAATTTAAAATATTATAATTCTGTGACCCAAATGAAATGTCTTTAAGTGTAATTCATCCACTAGGCTATCAGTTTGAGAGCTCTGCCCCACATCCCTGCTTGATAAGATGCATCCATAAAAGAAGGCAAATTTTAATAAATATCAGCACCCTGGACTAGTGAGCTGTTTTAAACATATCAAAAATAATTTCTTAATGTAGATGAAGAAGAAACAGCAAAATCTATTATATTTAATTTTTTAAGATGTTCTCTTACAGAAGTTACAAAACTACTAATGACAAGTTTAATTTGAAACTTAATCAAAAGTGAATTCTGCTGTGCTAAGCCAATGGTCTCAAGGATCCCAGGACCTTCCGTTTGTCTGTAATGTGGTTCTTCTTCCTAAGTGAGCATGGAGGGCACAAAATACAAGGGTAAGAAGAATTCCTAAAAAGTCACTTTGTGCCCTCTTCCTTCTAGAGCTGAGGGAATTAGGCTGAGAGAATGGGATTTACCTGCAGTCATGTGGTGGCAGAGCTGAAACCCCATGTCTCACTTTCTTTCTACCAGCCCCAAGTTCACTTGCTCCATTGTGCCCCTCGTGTGGTTCAGACCCTTTGCATGGCGAGGCAGGGGCCCATGTCTGTCTCTCTTTCTGCTTTCTGAGTCAGCACTGCTCAGTGGCTTGATTCCTGCCACTCCCACACCAAGCCCTGCCTGCCAAAGCCTCAGCTTGGGACATGTGCCCAGATGAGCTCAGTCACCAGCGAGAAAGCGCAACTTGACCAGTGGTGGTGGAGGCGGGGGCAGGAAGTGGAAATTCACCATGCCTGTACCCCATGGAACATCTGAGGTAGCTCTGCTCCTCCCAGGGTCTAACTCACTTCCACATGATGATGTCCTTAAAATAGTTTCTCATTGGTGACAAGACCAGCAATGACTAAATAATCACCCTACTTTCCCCACAGGACAGAAACAGTAGAGACTTCAAAGAGGCCCTACCACCTCATGAGATTACACAGTGACTTGTGGAGAAACTTGTCCTTGTCATACAATCAGCTTCTCTTTTTTCTCTTAGAAGTTCATTTGAGATATTATTTATATACCATACAATTCAACCCTTTAAAAACAAACTTTTGACAACTCACCTGTGACTTCTTACACAGGGACCAATAAAAGGGCACAACGCACTCCGTCAAAGAATCTCTTTTGGTAGAAACTATGGTGAGGCTGGGGAATAATTTTGCATGAGTCACAGCATATTTATCACTTGAGGTAAATATATTTATCACAAAAGAGAAAATTTTATAAATTTTTTCTAATCTGAAGCTGGCCCCTTGACTAGAAGTAGAAATTGGGGCTCCAGGGACATGATTTCAAATTCATGTGTATATTAGCTTTATTATCTGATCATCAGAAGTGATCGTTGACTACTAGGGTTTTTCCAGCTCCTAATCTTTTTAGATGTCACAGAATCCATTATAATTAAGGCCCAAATCCAGAAACCTATTGCACTGCATGCACCATGAGGCAGCTAGTGAGTAATAGAGGAGTGGGTAAGAGGGTAAGAGAGTATCTGCCAGCACTCCACTTCTTGGGGAGGGGCATCTAGATAGATAGAGACAGGTGACAGGTGACAGATGAGAGATGAATAGAGACAGGTAACAGACAGGTGATAGATATATATTTAATATAGATTCTAACACCAGAGACAAAATCAAGTTTAAAGCTGAAAGTTTATTTTTTCTCCTTCAAGCGGCTGCTTTCTTCCTCAGCCTGCGATCTTCCCTACATGTAGACATATTCACCGAGACAACATGAAAACCTTGATGAAATTCACAGGCTTTCAGTAGCTTACCTTTAATAAAACCCAGATGTGATTCAAACTGGAATGGGCCTTACTTGCCAAGAGTATTTGTGATTATTTAAAGAAAAATTCAGCAGGCTGATGATCTGAATCACACTGCCTGGGGAAAGAGTTGCTTAAATAGTTACTATTCTTTTTTGGCTTTATTATGTGACTTGCAAATCACATCATCTTTATTAAAGGCCCTTAAAATATTCAACATGAAATGAAATTGCGAATGCTTGATTTACTATAAATTGTGCACAGGTGTGGGACTGTTTACAGTCCTTTGGTACAGTAGGAAGTCAAGCCTTCATTTATATTTCACGCTGCAGTAAGTACCGTTTAACTCTGAAATGTCAGGATCTTCACAAGGAGGCTTTAAATACGAAGCAATTGTCAATGCAGATCAACTTCATGACTCAACCACCATCGTGGTATCTCCTTAACGACACTGCAAGAGTCTCTTTGTTAGGAGCCTGAAAGGGAAAGATCTCTACATATAGAAAACTCTATGAATAGAGCTCTACATATAAAAAAAAAAACCTTTAAACCCCTAACTGCTGTAGGGAGAAAACACACTGCAGCTTAGGGAAGTGTATGCTAATATGGGCAAAACCTGAAATGGGCTCCCCTGGGATGGCAGCATTTGGAAAGGGCATGACCCATCTGAGTCCAGCTCTAAATTTCTTCTGAAGGTGAGATCATTTGAGAATGCACTGGTCTCTTTAACTGTGTCTTGGTTAATGTTTGCAGTTAGTAACATCTAGTCCCTAATCAGTCCCTGAGACTGGAAAAAGGACAAATCGTAGATGACAGAACAACAATTTAAAATCTGACAAGATGAGGAGTAGGATTATTTGTGTGCATCTGGGCTTAGTCACCTGAAGTCATGTATTTCATGATGTGGAGGAGCTGGGAACAGACGCCTGGGGTTTAGTGCTGGCTCTAATACTAAAGACACGTGGGGCTTTGGAAAGTAAATAATCCCTCTGTGACTCAGTTTCTACATTTGTCAAAGGAGCAGCTGGAAATCTTATCTGGATTTCCTCTTAGCTTCCAAACGGTATGACAAGGTGAACTCTAATATTAGGCCCAAACTCCTGAGTAGCAGCTTAAATTGTTGGTGATTGTAAGTAAAAAAATAAATAAATCAAATTCAAAGCCACTTTGGGTTCCTTTTGGGTTCCTATTACTACAGGACAACCTATGTTGTAGGTACTGAGCTGAGAATTTTGCAGGCTCATGAAATGCTTACAACAACTGTATGAAGAAGCTATTTCTCCCTCCATGGTAAGGTGGAGCCAAGATGGCACAGCTCAGAAGGGGCAGAAAGAGGATTTAAACTCAGGTTACTCTGGCTTGAGACCACTGCTGAGCTTAACCACTATCATCTCATGTAATGTGGGGTTCCTGAGCATTCCAGCCAATCTCATAGCTTCCTCCCACCCACAAATATTTAAGCTACCTTCACGTTTTGTCCATTTTCCTTAAGAAATTGTTCACTCCAAACTCCAGAGTATAAATACATGTGATATTATTGTTTTACATTACTTCAAATTAAAAAGATGTTTTTGTTCCCTCCTTTCCATTTCATTTTTCTTCTCTGATTTATTTTATTGGAGTACGGTTGAGTCCCTTCAATCCTAACATTTATGTTTCATCACCAACTACTAAAAAAGCAATACATGGAGTTGTCAGAAAATTTCAACTGATTGCTATTAATAGGTTTCATTGGCTTTTTTTTTTATAATCAACCTGTTTAACCGAGCCAGAGATTAAAATATCTGGAGTGTGTTACACACACACACACACACACACACACACACACACACACACACAGCAATCCATTGATCATAATGTCCTTACTAGGACTCAAATATCATAAAGCAACTTCTCCTTGAAAGCAAGGTTCGTTCCCAAAGATTCTGTGGCAGAAGCAGGGACTTGAGACTGCCTGGATAGACTGGGGTTAATTTGTGACTAAAACACCTGTAGGCCTGATACAAAAGGTACACAGACCGCAGGTTTAATACATGTTGTTGGCACACTATACATTTGACATTAGAGGTAATGGATAACAACCTGTTTATTTCCATTTCCCAGCTCCTTCAGGATCTCACATACCTTTAGTAATGATGATGTACATAAATTCATTTTGCTTTCATGAAGCAAGTAAATACACCAAAAGGCAGGTATATTGTTGGCTTTCTGTGTCCTCCTTCCACATGTTTAATGACTTTCTGATTTTATGACTCATTGTTGTCTGTACCTATTTCTACTACCTCAGTCCCCATGAGTTTCCACAAGGCCCCAAAACCTTCAGCTCACTTACTATCCTCTTAACAGAAACAGCGACTCAAACACACTATACCCATCCCTTCTTGATTGAAAAAACCTCTCTTCTTTTAACCTCCCTTTCTATTTCTAAAGCATCAGTGCCCTCATTTCCTAATTATTTTCCATGAATGTGACTCTTGCATGATATTTGAACTAAAAACTTCAAGGTTTTATAGACATTTTATAAATGAGTAAATCTTCACATATTAGACTTAGAAAAAGGAAACTCATGGATGGCAGATCCTACTGTACATATTTTTTCAAACTGTATTTTAAAAGTAAACATTTTCCCCAGCTTCTTATAAAGTTTTGTGCACACTTAACAGTACAGCCCAGCTCTCCCACTCCTAGGTATGTCCCACTATTTCTCTCTCTATATAGTGGACTTAGAATCATCAGAAACTGGAAACAAGGACACTCTTTCCAAAGAAATGTATTGACAAACTTCAGTGCACTGTACATGAAATACTACAGGCAAAATAACACACATGTGAAAATAAAGAAATCAGAAAAAATTATTGACACACAAAACATGTTTGAATGTCAAAGGCTTTCGGCTGAATGGAAGGGGCCTGTCTCAAAAGACTACATATTCATGGTCTCATTTAGTTGATATTCTGGAAGAGACAAAACTATAGGGCCAGAAATCCATGAGCCCCTCCAGGAGCTGGGGATGTTAGTAGGGCACTTGCTGTGAGGAGGGCAAGGGGAAGTTTGGAGAGAAAACGAACAGTTCTGTATTTTGATGTAGTGGTAGTTCTATGGCTATGCATTTGTCAAAACTTGCAGAACGAGAGACTAAAGGGATAAATCATACTAAAAAATAAATTGGCAATAATGATGTTTAGAAGTGAATTGGGTCTGTCAGCCCCACTGATCTGGTGAAAGAGGTGTAGGGTGATAGAAGTTACAAAAAGTCAGCCGTGTAGGACTGCAAGAAGAGCACTGTCAGCAGTGACATCCTCCTTCAAAGGGAAAAGGCCTGGAATGGGGTGGGGGGGGGGTTCTGCATCTGCTGATTTGGTCCATCTCTCCCTGATCACAGCGGAGTGGACCTGGAGTGAGTCGATGCCAGGGCAGCTCTTTGAAGTTGCTGTGATGGAGACTCTACTTTAGCTTGGCCTCTCAGAGCTGTTTCGGAGAATTTGAACTGGAAAAAAGGAAGAGCTGGGTAGTGGTGAGTAAAGACTCAATGTGACAGAAGCTGCAGCTGGAGCCCCGACATCAGAGAAGTGGCAGAACAAGGCCAGTGAGCCGCTGCCGAGTCAGAGGGTTACCAGCCCCCTCCTGAAGCCCATTTTGTTGTTCTCAGGATCCAGCTGTATGGCTTCTTCTGCATTCCTATGAGGAGCTCTCACCTCCTTCCATCTCCTGCAGCTTTACCATGAGCCTCTGTTATCTGATGACTGGGTGGTTCCGCGCCATGGTGAGAACTGGTGGGCACTGCCTTCTAAAACTAGGGCTGCATGGTCCTCGTTTATTCCCAGTTTCAGTCTTCATTCATTTTTACCTACACTTAGGCATGTTTGTGACAGTATTTGTTAAAGTACAGCTTGAGGAAACAGGGCATCTGTGCTAACTCTGCAGACTTACAGTGTTGGAAGTAACATTTAAGCTCTTTGGACCATGGATGCTATAGTATCTCCTCTATAACATTTCCTCCAAGGAGTTATTTAGCCCCTCCTTGACTACCTTTGGGGTAGAAGAACTCATCACTATATGAGCTAGGCTAATTAATTCTTCCTTGATGTTAAGAAGTTCTTTGAAAAATTTAGCTATTCCCCATGAGCCAAAATTCTCAAATCATTTTTGCTTATCTCAAACCTTCTCTGAAATTCCCTTAGTCCTTCCTCTATCACAGCCATGAAACCTTTGTCCTTAGGTAACTTAAATCTCTCTGGGTCTTACTTTCCCCAATCCTCCAACGGTTTTCTATAAATAGAATATAAAATCTTCCCCTATAATGATATCAGAACTTCTTACATAATGTTTGTAAATATGGGAGAAGTGGTGATGATACTCGGAAAGGATTCACCTTTAACTCATTTCAACATTTCCATTTCACAACAGTAATTATAGAACAATTCTGTTTTACATAATCTGGTTCTGAGAACCCCAGAACCCATACATCATTGATATGATCTTGGTTAATGTTTGCAGTTAGTAACATCTAGTCCCTAATCAGTCCCTGAGACTGGAAAAAGGACAAATCGTAGATGACAGAACAACAATTTAAAATCTGACAAGATGAGGAGTAGGATTATTTGTGTGCATCTGGGCTTAGTCACCTGAAGTCATGTATTTCATGATGTGGAGTTGCTGGGAACAGACGCCTGGGGTTTAGTGCTGGCTCTAATACTAAAGACACGTGGGGCTTTGGAAAGTAAATAATCCCTCTGTGACTCAGTTTCTACATTTGTCAAAGGAGCAGCTGGAAATCTTATCTGGATTTCCTCTTAGCTTCCAAACTGTATGACAAGGTGAACTCTAATATTAGGCCCAAACTCTTGAGTAGCAGCTTAAATTGTTGGTCATATGCCGAAAATAAACAAAAATTTTCCAAACCACTTTATTCATCCTACTTTTTCCAGTTTTAGAACACATCCAAGTAATTTGGATGTTTATACAGCTTTGCTGATATCTGCATTTCCAAAGATATTTAAAGGAAAATGAGGAGCAAGATGCAAGGTTAATCCCCATCTCCTCCAAGGGCCGGGAGAGAGAATTCCGAGACACAGGAAAATGGACAACAGCACCAGGGCTGGAACTCCACCAGGAAAACCCATTTTTCTGCCTTTCCCACATCATTGGACATGACAATGAATGTAGAATTATAGACCAAATAACTACCATCATAAAATCACACAATGACATAAATGCCATTTTGCAAGTTAAAACCCTTCCACAATTCCCTATAAGCTATTGTAAAAATAATATCCGAAATTTTATTTGATGGAGCATTGGAGGCTTTTTGAAAAGCTCACCTCCATTTCTGGCCTCTTCTGCCACCATCTACCACCACAGCCCTTACTCACTATGTCAATGGATAGGTAACAATGCCTGGAACTGGCTGAGTTCTTTCACAACTCTGCAACGCATTCACCACGGTCTCTGCCCTAAGGTAACATTGCCTCTTGAAAGCCACTGTGGAGGTCTGCGATCCCCCTTCTCTTCCTTGGACATGTCTGCTTTCAAGGCAACACTGCAGGAATATTGTGTCCCTGGGATATAGCAGGATCTTCGTCCTTTAAGACCAGGGGTCCTCCATTCCTTACTCTATGGTAAGTGTCTCACGCACCTGCCCTAGCACAGCCCATTGGCCAGTTGAGCTCACAGTGTCTTCTTTTCTTTATGTGGTGTGTCACTTCCATCCCCATGTTTCAAACTATGATGTCTCTGCAACCTGTAACATCTTCATAGTTTCTTGGTTTAAACAATCATGAAATAACATTATTTTAAATAATAGAAAAGTATAGATTTAAGAAAAAGATTTGTCAATAATTTGTAAAATTCTATTAAATAAAACTTTTGAGAAAATTCACTCTATACACATTGGTATCCAATGTGAAAATTTCATGCAGAAATAAATGAGAATAGTTTGTATGGAGATTACGTAGGTTTGCAAATACATATGCTGTTGAAAACATGGATTTTATTGTTGTCTAAATAGGTAAGACCTGTTGGCTGCCTTTGTCTACTCTGAGCAATATGGTTTTCTCTATTCAATCAAGACTAATTTATTTCTTGAATCCTTCATATCCTGTCAGCCTTTACTGGCAGTGAATGAAATCATTCTCTATTTCCTGAAATACTGCAATGGATGCCTAAATGGCTTTGATGCTTTTAGTCTCAGCCCAATATACATACACAAATACACACACACACCCCCTCTCTCTCTCTCTCTCTCTCTCTCTCTCTCTTTCTATTTTCAATTTACCAGTGGTGTCATATTTTTTAAGTTTAAGGATTACTTCTCAGTGTAAAAATATTTTTCGTTCCCTTCCCTACCATGCCAACTTGACCAGCCTTGGGGCTGCCAATGGAGAGGGCCAACAGAGTAACCATGTGCTGAAATTAAGAAGTCTTCTCTACTTTCCATTGCCAGAGGCCAAGGGCAAATCTACACACATGGAGGCATTATCCCGCCCCAAAGGCTCCACCAGCAGCATATAAGGGAAGTCCCATTCCAAAGAAAAGATGACCTCCACTTGTCAAGTGCCAGTCCCCAAACTCTGTGTGATCCTGCAACCCTCTCCTGTGACACACTCACTTCCTTTCACCTTCTGGCACCTCACTGGCTCCCTTGTAGTCCTTCCAGGTGGTAGCTGTTACCTCTCCTGCCCTTTCTGTACCACTGGGCATGGAGGTGGGGTATATGTGCTCCTTGCCTTTCATCGCCAGCCCCAGGGCATTCTCCCCCCCACCCCAGCTTCAAATTTTCCACATTCAGAGAAATCATTGTTGTTGTCTGTCACAACCGTTGTTGCTGTCACTGCTGGGCGCTCCCTCTTCTTTTTTTGATGGTTTCAGCACTTGTTTTCTGTATCACCATCTCTCACACTATTTTTGGCATACCTAGTGGTGATTTCAGCCAGTGCTCCCAGTTTACTGGAGTTTCTGCTGTTTGGCCTCCTTTTCTCCAACAATCTTGTCTTCCCCTCTACCTCGACCATTTTTTCCCATAGTCATGGACTAGACTTGTCATTCACAGTCACTGCAATTTCACCATAATCTCAATTTGAAACATCCTGCCTTCCAAACACTACCTTCTTTGTTTACAGGTTGCTCCTATTACACCAACTCAAAAATCTTTCATCCCATGAGTATCTATAACCTGCTGACCTTACCACCTTTTCAGTCCTTCACCCTGATCATGCTTTTCTATCTTCACTAGCTTAAATCTTCAGTTAAATGATTATAACACTGTTGCATGCATCCTCAGCTCCCTAGCCCTTTCTTGCTGCTTTATCCCTTGACTAAATGAAACCATGCTTAGCTTTAATCTTTGCCTACTTGTGCCTTCACTCATGCAGCTGAGTTGGGCAGGAGAAGAAATTAAATGTGCGGTAATGACTGCTCTCGATTTAAACCCATAACAGCTAACATCAAGTGGATCCTTCTTGTTGCCCAGTAAACTACTTTTCCTGAGTCTCTTCACTCACTCTTCTTTCCTAGGCAAGTGCTTTACTTTTTCCTCCTTTCACCTACAATTTAAACAATACCTCTTTCCCAACTCACCTGAGCCAATGGCCTTGCTTCACATGTCACTGAGGAAATGAAAGCAATAAAAAATACCATAAAATCTCATCTTTGCCTACATTCTCTACCACTCCTGCTTTCTGGAAATGAACTGTATTCTGAGCAAAGGCCAGGCCCTCCTCTTCATCCTTGAAGTCTGACTACAAACATCATTCCTTCACTTTTCCTTCTTTTCTGCACCATCAAATTCCCCTCCTTACTCAACAGTCCTATTAATTTTCAAATATATTATTTCTCCCAATTTTAAAAATGAAAGCAAGCAAAAAAATTTTCCTGATGGCACATCCTTCTCAACTAACACTTACCTCCCTCCTCCCCAAGCCTCCCTAAGAGGGCTGTCTATAATTTCTACCTCCAAAATCTCTGCTCCTATTCTCCCATAATCACACTCCAAATACGCCTTTGCTCATACCATGCCATGGAAACTTCTCATACTAAGATCACCAAAGACAATGCCGTCTTTGTATTACTTAGCTGGTAGGATGGGAGGTTCCTCCTTCTTATTGTCCTTTGTTGGTTCTGCCTCATCTGCATGGCCTCTAAATATTGTGGAACCTCAGAGTCTGGTCCCTATAAATTACTGAATTTCTATTTTTATCTATTTATACTAATTTCTTTGGTAATCGGTGATCTCTTCCAGTCTCATATTTTTAAAATCTTCTATATATTGTTGACTCCCATATTTATATCTCTAGTCCTGACCTCTCCCCTAGATTTCAGACTCAGTACGTCCAACTGCATACTCAGTATTTTCCACTTGAATATCTAAGTCATTTCAAGCCTTTCATGTCTAAAACCAAATCCTTGCTATGCGCCCTTCAGATCTGCTGCTGTCAACATCTTCTCCATCTCAGAAAATGGAAGCCCCTTCCCTCTAGTTACTCAAACCCCCAAATTTGAATCATCCTCAGTCTCCCATACACAACCCCCCAGCAAATCCTGTCAACTATACCTTTAAAACAGACATTTCCCACCATCTCTGCTATTACCACCCTTGTCCAGGACACTCTTATGTCTCAACTGAAGTACTTTGACAGCTTCCTAATGGGTTTCCTTGCTTCCACCCTTGTCCATGTTCAAGCTACTCCCAACACAGCAGCCAGAATGGTACTGTTGAAACATATGCCAGATCATTTTTGTCCTCTCCTCAGACACTGTCAGTATCTTCTCATCTTACCCAGGGTAAAATCAAAGGTCTTGTAATACCCTAAGGTCTCTGTACAATCACTCTAGTATCTCCCTATATGATCCTCACCACTGCCATCCTCAACGACTAGAAGTTCATCTCCTGCAACTCTGTACCTCTCTCATTCCACTCCCCATCATCCCTCTACCATGTTAGGGCCAGTTCTTTCTCAGGCCTTTTCCATTTGCTGTTCCCTGGGCCTGGGATGATTTTTTCCCTGGCTTTATTTCTCAGCTTCCTAAATGTATTACTCAAAATATACCTTTTCATTGAAATCTTCCCCAACTGCTCAACATTTCCCTTTGATCTTCCTTTATTTTTCTACTTAAAAATTTATTCCTATAGAGCATAAGAAATATTTTTTTTCTCTATCTGGTTATTCCTCTGTATCCTCACTAGAATGTAGGTTCCATCAGAATAGGGAATTGTATTTCTTTTTGTTCACTGTTCTGCTTCTGGTGTCTAGAAAAGTTTCTGGTACATAGCAAATTCTTACTAAATACTGATGAATAAATGCTTTACTTCCAGCTCTCAGATGATTAAGAAAATACATGCCAGTAAGTTTTTTTCAATGTAATTATTCTTTTAAATGGATTCACCGTTTTTGATGTTAAAATCATTTAGTACATTCAAGGAAGAGGAGAATGGACATCTACAAGAGAATGTTCTAAGACTTTCTGAAATTTTCAAACTTGCAGACAATATCTGGAGCCATCAAGGATTTTCAAATCCCTTGTGATAACTTCCTGGATCTCTCTCCAGAGAGATTACAGAGATCGGAACCAAGACTCCATTGTTCTACCAAAGTAATCTGTCAGAAATATAAAACTCCACCATATCACTCCTATAATTAAGATCCCTTCATGACTGCCTCTGCTTACGGCAATGCTTCACAAGTTTTCACCTACATCAAAATCACCTTAAGATTCTGTAAGACATGGAATTTCAAATTCAGTCAGTCCAAGGTGGGGGCAGAGAATCTGCATTTCTAAGAAGTTCACAACAGATTCAGCTGCTACTGGTGCTGGGACCCCACTTGGAGACTCACTGAGCTACAAAGTGAACATGCTGGCTTACCATACAATGCCTCCCTTCCAAATGAACCTACATGACATACTTCAGAAACAGGCAGTCTGGGTTCCTCTAAGCCAATCAGTTGGGAACCTTCTTGGAATGCTTGTCCAAGTTTGTTCCTGACCAACCCTTCTGGGGCTCCTACTCAGACAGCTCTACTCTGCAATTTGATCCCCTGGGGTTGATAGAAGAATGGCTCTGATTTGGTCAGGCACATTCCTGACAGCCAAGTCAGACATCTAAGTCCTGGGAACCTCTGGTGTCTCCATCAGTCAGCCAGCTGGAGCCACTGACCAACGAGGTAGGATAACAATGAGAGCCGATATTCATCTAAGTGTTTACTAAGTGCCTGGATGTTTGCTCAGAACTTTCCATGTATTGCCTTATTAAATCCTCTTGAAAACCCTAAAGGCAGGTGTCATTATTATCTCCATTTTGTAGATGAGAAAACCGAACCTCATCACGATTGAGTATGATGCTAATAATTACACAGCTTGTATTGGCAAAGCCTGAGCTGGAGCCCAGATATTCTAATTCCAGGGGCCAAAATCATAACCAGGATCCTATACCACCTTCTCCTGAGTAGGAAATTAAGAAAGAGAAACTCTGAAACAATACGAGTGTTTACTTCCGAACAGGGTTTGGAAATGTTCAGGCAGAACTGAAATACAGAATGGATCAATTTTAAAATCAATTAGCACTGTGGAGTTGTCTTGCCAGTGGGTTTCAGCCCCTGGCAAGTTCACTCTTAATTCAGTAAGACCGAGAAATGACAATGGAACATTCTTGATGTGAAAGGGTTATTATATCCAACTTATTCCCATGGTGGCAGGTCAATTACTGGAATCCCACCCACACCTCAAGCGAGTCTGCATGCCGCAAGCTGGTCTCTGCCTCTGGGCCTCCCTGCCCCCACGGCCGTCTCAGTCTCTGTCCTCGGCACTGCCACCACTCCAGTCTCTGCTCTCCTGCAGCCATGCAGCCCAGAGCACTGGGCGGAGCTCTTTATATAGAATCAGTTAACAATATGTTGCCTACATGTGTGCAGTAAGCAAGCCAACCAGGGCCAGATGAGAATCCTGGCCATAGGAACTTACATTTTCTCTACACGAGTACTAATCACTTGATGTTTATTTTTTTCTCACTTTTAAACTACATTTTCAGCAGAAATTTTTTAAAAGATTATTAAAATTCTAACCCAAAATATGAATGAAGACATGTTAATCACTTGATGTTTACTTTTTTCTCACTTTTAACCTATATTTTCAGGAGAAAGCTTACAAAAATTAAAATTCTAACCCAAAGTATGAGTGAGGGAAAATTACTCCAAGCCTCTAAAATTTTAAAGGCTGCATATTAGTCTAATATAGTTGCCTAAGACATGCCAGTTTTCCTTGTAGTAGCTATTATCTTGTATTTGAGGTCTTGGTTGCTATACATTTGCAATTAAAATACTGAAAAACCCAGGTGAAGGTACATTTCAACCTCGCTACTCCAAGTGCGGTCTGTGACCCAGAGGAATGGACCAAACCTGGGGGCTTCTTGGAAGTGCAGTCTCTCAGACTGCACCCTCGACCTGCTGGGCCAAAATCCACATTTTAACAAGACCTCAAGCGACTGATGCGTGGGTCACATTATGCGCTGGTTGCTAAATTTCAAATCCAGGAGTCCTGGTAAAAAAGTGTCATGTAGAAGAGTGACCTGGGCCCGACATCAGGAGAGCTCTCTCTCATGACTACTGTTGGCCTTTGAAAAATAAGGAGAAAGAAAGATGGATCTAGAACAGTGTTTTTCAAATTTAGCTGCACATTGGGATCACCTGGGATCTTGAAAAATACTATACCTAACTCTCAACTCTAGAGAATTGACCAGTTCACATGTTTCCCCAAGGGATTCACAGTGCAGCCAAGGCTGAGACCGCTGGCCTAGAATAGTGATTCTCAGGGAAAGTGCTTTCTCTAGACCAGCACTAGCCTCACCTGGGACCTCATTAGAAAAGCAAATTATCTGGTCTCCGCTCAGACCTCTAATGAGAAGCTCTGGGGCGGGGCCCAGCAATCTCTTTTGCAAGTCTTCTGGGTGATTCAGCCAGTCTGAGAACGCTGACCTGCAGAAACCATCAAGGACCCTCTCATTCCGTATAGCTATAATTTTAGCAAACATTTCTGATTGTATAATGTTAACAATATGTCGGTCCCATGCGTCCCATGACATCTAATTTGAAGACCATCTATTTCGGAGCAGTGGTGAGGAAGAAAGAGGAGAATCCCAGGAAGTTTTCCTGATGGTGACAAAAAAATAAAATCCTTCACAGCAATCAGGCCATTATTTGCACCTTTTTCTATAAGATGACCGTCACAATTGAGGGGCAGGGATAGCATTTGCCCATCTGATGAATGACATGCTTTGATTAGAATTTGTTCTTTTTTTCTTTTTAAACATATCTCTCATTATCATGGAAAAGTTGTAATAGATTTTTTTTCTGAGGAGTTTACATGTAAAAATAACCTTATGGTCTATATTTCTGATAAGGGGCAAGTCTGCCTCCCCATTTTCACCGCTAGAATGGTTGCCTAGAAGTCCCCTACAAGATTTCAGCCGGTATTGGTACTTACTCTGCCTATTCCGAGACCCAGGACCAGTAAAAGAATTTAAGATTTCCACCTTCAGGCAGAGAGCTGAAGAAGGGTGGATAAGATCTGCATGTGGTTGGACATTTCACGGTGTACAAAGAAAGAGCAACTGAAGGCCTTTGAACAAGCTCTGTCTCTCAATGTCTGAAACATTCTTCCCATAGTAGTACAAAAAGAAATAATCCAGAGAAGAGAGTACCAAAAGTTGGCCTATCCTAAAAAAGACTCCACAAGAACAACAACAAAAATCTTTAAATATAAAGAAATAATTTTCTTGTTCCTTGCATTTCTTTGTGGTTTTATAATAAAAATGAGGACAAGAAAATCCTATTTTGTAGATTACCTAATTTATTTAAAAATACTTCTTATCCTTAAGTCCCTTAGCAATGTTAGTAATATTAATTCAGACTATTTTAAGTTATAGAAGTTAAATGTTACACGTGATGGAGAAGATGTGCTTATTAATGCACAAAGCCTCTCAACTGTATTTTCTAAAGATCAGCATGGAATCTGGAGCTCAGCCTGGCATTTTTTTGTCTGAACTGTAATAGAGTCCCCGTCTTCCAGAAATATCTGCAAATAGCAGGGCAGCAGGAGGGGGTGCCTGGGCCCCAAAGGGGACAAGTAATGTAAGTCGATGGCTGCCCCCAGCAAAGTCGCTGTGTCTAACAGACATGCTGTACAATCGAAGCTCCCTCCCCTGTGGTTGTGCAAATCAGCAGCTATGGATAAAAACTTTTCCTTAGACACCAGAGTGCAAGCACACAGATATTTTGGATATGCATATGTAGCCCTCCCGTGGTCCGCTCTCCCCTTGTAAAACAATGTTTTCAGCTCTCTGCTCTGAGGCCCTACGCGCTTGCCTTGCCCGTGTCTTCCCAGTTTCTTTGCATCAGTGGCACCAGAAGGCAGGCCCAGGACTGCCCCACAGACCCGAGCCTGAATTCTCAGGAGCCTGGGCTGCTGTGGCTGGAGGAGAGTAGTTTTTCTTGCTCCCGGCTAAGCTAGGTGTAGGCCTGGAGGCCACTGTGGCCTCTGAGATACAGCTTTGATTTTCTCCATCCTAGCCTCCTTCTGCAAGCCAGGTGGGCTTCCACACCTCACATGTCAAACTCCCTCCATTGCCTGTTCCCTGAAATGACCTAGATTCTCTTGAAAAGCTACATACAAAGGAGACTTGATCCTTTTCTCCAGGTTTCAAACCAGTCTGGAAGCCTTCTGACACTCAGCAAAGGCCCCCAAACCTGCCAGCAGCCCTCACCGCCTCCAGTCTCCAGTGCGGTTGGCCCATTCGCCTAGCTGTCCTGTCTTTGTCGCCACCATCCCACACAACTGTGAGCCTGTTGCACCTTTGGGACAGTGTGTCTCTGGCCTGGCTGTCTTCCGTCAGCTCCACAGGTCTGTGCAGAGCTGGTGCACCCCCTGCCTACCCAGCTACGTGTCCCCTCTGGGTGCAACGCCTCTCATTAAGCCTGCTCAGATTAGGACCCAGTTGGCTTTCCCAATATATTATATAAGGTAAAAGGAAGAAAAGATCAGATGCCCACCCAGCCAGTATGGTGGCATTTTCCTTCCCAGGATCAGTTTACAGGGAAAAAAAACAAAGTTTTAATCAGGTCACAGAAGCTCAAGACCTGTGTGACACCATCACAGGACACATAGCCACCTAAAAAAAAAAACATTAAAAAATGTTTTACGTGCCTTTGTAAAACAAGTGTAGACCACTTGAACATGTAAAGATAAAACAAACAATAAAAGCCCTCCAGCGTTCTGAGGCTCCCTGTAGGTCAGTTGCTTTATTGGGCTTGTCTGTTTAAGTCCCACCACAGCACAATTAGTTACATATTTTTGCCATTTCACAGGGGAGGAAACTGCATCTCAGTGTGGTCAGGGGTCCTGCCTGACTGACTCAGCTGGTTGGTGGCAGAGAGGGAATTCGACTCATTCAAATCTTGGCTCATATGACCTGCATAATGGCACCGCTCAGCAAGCCGATGACCCCTCCAGTGCTTTGGCTGATTTCCCTGGACCTGCTTTTCCACCACAGCACTTTCTATATTCAAGCATACTGTACCCTTTCTTTATTAATTACATTTGTCATTTAATGTCTGTCTCTTCCTAAGAACATGTAAATCCACCAAGAGCAAGGGCCTCTCTTCTGTCCCATGATTTACCTTGAGTGTCTAGAGCAGTGCCTGGGCATGGAGAACGCAGCATCTATGTGAGGACACTGCTCGTACAATGGCCGAGCACCTCCACCATCAATGGCCGTAACTACTGCTCTGCACTGCCTCTGTTCTGAGTGCAAAGATTGAAATTCTATTTCACTCCATGCCAAGTCACCCTGTCTCGTAATGATGCAGGAAGGGTGGGCAGGAAGTCTTTCCCCACCATTCTTGTCTCACTGATGGCAAAAATCAAAGTTATAAGTATCCAAGTATGCCTTACACCTTGGGTGTAAAGGTTTATAAACAATGAGAATTTAAAAGCAATAAAATCGTGAAAGCAAATTGCTCATTAAGGTATATTAATTTAAATAGTGGCTTGTTTGTCATCAGCTAAGAGGCCTTCACTCAAGCTATTTTAAGGTTAAGAAGAGGCAACACTTACTTTATAACCTGCAGTGAAAATGGATTATCTTCACACTCTACTGTCTTTGAAGATAAAACTCTCATTTCCACAAGCAGTGGGAAGACAGTGTGGCTCAAGGACTTTGGCAATCTTGTCAACTCTGAGGAACTCCAGTGGGATGGAAGCTTCTCTCTCCCCACAAAGTATTTTAAGGACAAAGCTTTGGGCTCTCCCAGTACCATACCACCTGCCAGGTTTCCGGAATCTCTCAATACCCAGCCCTGAATTGGGCTGTCCATTGACTGGGTGGGAAATCTGGCACAAAATGAAAATGAGGTTTAGAAGGACAGAGACAGCCCAGAAAGACTGAACGGTAAAGTGAAAATGCCTTAATGACCCAAGAGATGACTCCACTCATGAGACCTGCTAGGAATTAGACCTCTAATGCTAAATGACTTGGCTAAGGAACAAGAATGGGAACCTAAACTCTCCTTGCAGCTAGAAGGCGATTAATTGTACATCGCCAGATGGTTTTTCATTAAATTCCCTCCAGAGCTACTGAGACGCAGATGTAACAGGCCTCAGGCCTCCCATCACCAAGCATGAACCTGATTCTTTCATGTATCCATTCTCCATTCGGTCAGCAATCCTGTACTCACTACAGGGCTCCATGCTTAGATAACAAACGGCTGCCATCATACTAAGAAGACTGTATTATGCACATCACATGCATTATCTCATTTAAGAGGACATTTGGAGGGTCATTCAGCTAATAGGCACAGGGAGTGGGACTGAACCAAAGAGCATGACAAAGACTCATTTCTCAGCACTGCGCTAGAGCCGACTACCTGCAAAGGCCTAAAACACAGGTGGTCCCAACCACAGACACTGGTCCTGCTACCTGAGAGAGACACTCAAAAAAGGGGAGAAAATGGTGCACTAACATGCTCTCCAGCTCTGGCTGAGCATCAGAACCACCCAGGAAGCTTTAACATATATTTCATGATCATTTTAAATGAATGTATTTATCTTTGTTCATGCAGAGAGATATAAACAAGAGAATAAAGGAGGGACTCATATTCCAATGACAGACCACCTTTGATGAGAAAAACAAACAGCTAAACCAGTCATTCCACATACGGTTTGTGAGCCTGGCACCATTCCCACGCTGGGTGTAGAGCCGCGAACCCAAAGGAACGGCCCTGCCTTGTGGAACGTTCTACCTGCACAAAAGACTTAAGTAGCCAAGCCCCACCCACAATGCTAACAATTTCTCAAGGTCCTTTTTGGAAATGTGCATGGGTATATCAATATAGCTTTCAGAGAACCTTCTGAAATTTTTACTCCCAAAGGGATTTCTTTTAGGATTTCCCTTTGCCGTGGGCCTTGCTTTTATGGCTGTTACATCCTAGATTTGTTCCAAAGTACAACATAAAGATCTACTTATCTTTTTCATGGCCACATTATTCCAACATTTTGAATGTACCATAATTTTACTTAGTGAATCTCCTACTGATGCCCACTTTTGTGGTTTTTAGTCTGTGCTTCAAAAACCAAAGTTGCATTTAACTTCCTTAATCATTGGTGTATGACTATGTACAGTATATTCCCAGTAAGAAACTTGCCATGGCAAAGAGTACCTGCTATCAAAATATGTTCATTTGAATATTATCAAATTACCCTGT
This sequence comes from Smutsia gigantea, assembly GCA_032199065.1. NCBI lineage: Eukaryota > Metazoa > Chordata > Mammalia > Pholidota > Manidae > Smutsia > Smutsia gigantea. The sequence continues at coordinate 343,539 of JAVSCE010021666.1, read as the reverse complement.
GCAGAGTCTGCAGAAGTTTCTCTCTTTACACAAAACTGCAATGAGTGGCCTCTCCTACACCCAACACTTAAATATGTGTACAGTTTCTAATATTTACCAACCTGCTAGGAGAGGGACTATATATATATATATCCCACTGTTTCCCTATATATTTTGTTAATTATGAGTGAAATCAAGTGTAGTTTTATATTTTCAATGACAACATATAATTCTTTTCTTTTACACTGTTTGCTCATATTCTTCAATTTCCTTTTGAGTTGTTTCTCTTTTCCTACTGATTCTCATAAGCTCTTTGTTAAAGAAATTAGCCATTTAGATGACACTGGCATTTAAATAGTTTTCTGATTTTGTTGCTTGGTTTTTATTACTTAGGTTTTGAATAATTTTTCCTAAGCACAAGTTATTAATTTTAAGCAGTTAGGTTTATCGTTTCCGCCCTTTATAGTTTCTGGGTTTGTGTCCTGGTTACAAAGGCCCTTTGCATTGCAAGAATATAAATTTATTCACTCAGGCTTCCATCTATAAATTTATGGCTTCAGTTTTTACGTTTGAGTATTTGCTCAATCTGTAATTTCTTTTGGTGTAAGAAGTGGAATAGGAATCCACTTTATTTATTTGTCTAAATCCTTATCCAGTTGTACCCAAACCACTTATTTAATAGTTTTCATCAAGGAATTGAAATATCCTTTTTATCAGTGCTAACTCTCCGTATACATAAATATTGAAGTTTGCTTCTAGATGTTCTTATCTTTTTTTTATTACCTATTATCCAGGACCAAATTATTTAATTATTGTGGTTTTGTGATATAATTTAGGATGCTAAATTCTGTCAGAACACTCCTTCTTCATAATTTCCTGGAGCATTTGCTTATGTTTCCTCTTTCAGATATATTGTAGCATCATTTTTTCTAGTTCACAATTAAATCCAAGTATTTTAAGTGCAACTATATCACATTTATAGTTTTATTTATGGAGAGCTGACAGTGTTGTGATATTAAATTTGGGAGTTTTTGAGAAGACTCAGCTTTATCCCTGGAGATTCTGTTAAGTAAATCTAGAGTGGGGATAGGAAACAGAACATTCAAAACACTCCAGGTTTCTGCTCAGACAGGTTTTGGCAATATTGAGCATGGAAATTCAGAGAAAGGGTGTTTACTCATTTTACGAATAATTAGATGGTCTTCCTAAAGGAGGTGCATTTGCAGTGGACCTGCTTGAAGAATTTGTAAGATTGTGCTTACATAAAATACTTTGAGGGCAGGAAGAATAAGATGAAAAGAAATAACAAATGCTTAGATTTCTTTGGAGACAGAGACAAAAATAAACCACCTATCAGGTAAGATGAACAACATGAAGCTAAGTCTCAGGAGGGTTAAGAAATAGGGAGTGGTTCTGCAGAGCTTAGGATGAGATAAGGAGAGTTTTATAAAAATGAAACTGCAAAGTTAACTACTGACCATCCATATAGGAAGCTGGAAGCTCTGTGTCAGGAAATAAGAATCACTGGAGATATTTGAGAATGTATGTGTGCTGGAGGGTATCATGTCTGTAGCTATTCCTTGGGATAGCAAAATGTTGGTTGACTTGGAAGCATAAGAGAATCAAGTCAGAAAACTTATTACAGCAGTTTACACAAGAGATAAATGATGTGCACTGCAGACAGTGGGGATAGAATTGAGGGAGACTTGATAATGCTTTTGGGACTTATGTGGGCTGCAGTGATTTATTGCTCTACCAAGTTCTACCCTCTTATCGCTAAAGCTATTGTAGCATCAGGAAATTTTAGGACTGGGAGGGATCTCTGAATTACTTTAGACCCTGAGACGTGCAGAGATACACTCACATTCAAATATAATGGACATAAAAGCAGATTGGAGCCTTTAATTCAGGAAGCAGAGAGAAGGGAGAGAAAGCTGGATTCAAATCCGGGCTCCCACACTTTCTGTCTAACACTGGAGAAGTAACTTAATGTCAGTTTCCTCTTCTATAAAATGAGAATACTACTACTCATCTCCTAGATTTGTTAATGAAAAAAATGAGACAATGAAAATCCCCCTTCCATTCCAAGGAGAAAAAATGGTCAAGGAAGGGGTCAACAGACCTGAATTCTAGGCAGCCCAGCCCTACCACTCACTGCTGACTCTTTATTGGTGTTAAATAATTAAAGCCATCATGTTCCTTTTGCTCACCTATAAATATGTCAGATGTCAGATGACATCCTAAACTGGCACCCAGATATGAGATTTTTCTACTTCATATTATACGAGGTATGGTCAACAGAGTGGGGAGAACTTTAAACAGCCCAATGAACAGAGGGTATGTAAATTAGGACATGAGACAATGAGTTCTACACAGCATTCCTAATTAACATAGAGTAAAATGCAATGGTTTACTGATTTCCTTCACTTAATTTTTATTGCTTTGACAGCACTGTGGACTGGGAGGATGTATTGAGCTCTTGAGACAGCAGGTGACATAGGAGTTCATCTCTCCAACAGAAAAGAGAATAGAGGATTTGTCGTTCTTCCTCACCATAACCCCTGCTGTAGGCTGAGGCTCTTCGTACCGTTGTTAACTTCACAGGAATCACTGTCATTAAGACTCTTCAACAGCAAAGACCAGGAAAGCAAGAACCTCCACATTATATAAATGTCACCTACTACCAACATTCCAGAAAAGGGGCCCAAGAGTAGTGCACTGGACAGACAATACCAAAGGATGGTGTCAACATTTCTGCACAAGATGTCCTGTCAGATGGTCTTGGGTTTGAATGCTCTGCCTGCCATTTTCAATCTATTTAATCTTGGGCAAGAAATTCAACCTGTAAGCACATCTTTCCTCTTTTGTAAAGTAGAGTGAATGACATCTAGTTCATTAAAATAATATCATTACATTAGGGAGTAAATGAGTTGATGTCTGTAAAGAGTTCAAGAGCTCAATGTATGGTGACTGTCATCACTGTTTGGGGATTTTGTTTAAAGAAGCAAAGAAATGTGGCTTTTTCACCACAGAGGAATGCCATGGACATTCCAAATTATTTCTAAGCCTCATGTGTTCTAATTAGAGATGTCAAAAGTAAAAGAAGACCACAAAATTAGAATATAAGAAAAAGAACACTGAAATATGAAATTATGCAAGTGTGCTTTTACCTTTAAATACTCACTAATGAGTATTACTATTCTCATTTTAGAGATGAGGAAACTGACAAAGAAAATGAAACTTCTAACCATATTTGGCTTTGGAGCTAACTGATTCACAGAACTTTCAAAGATCAACATTCATTTTGAAGAAAAAGACTAGAGTTTCTACTTATAAGTAAATCCTTTCTGTTACATGTATCATCATTCTTAAAGCATAGCACCTTAGGTGTCCAGTTTTCCTAACACCATTTATTGAAGAGACTATCTTTTTCCCATTGTATATTCTTGCCTCTTTTGTTACATACTAATTGACCATATAAGCATGGGTTTATTTCTGGACTCTCAATTCTGTTCCATTGATCTATGTGTCTATTTTGTGCTAGGACTATACTGTTTTGATTACTATAGCTTTGTAGTATATTTGAAATCAGGGAGAATGACACCTTTAGCTTTGTTCCTCTTTCTCAGGATTGCTTTGGCTATTTGGGGTCTTCTATGGTTCCATATAAATTTTAGAATTATTTGCTCTAAATCTGTGAAAAATACCATTGGTATTTTGATTGAAATAGCACTTAATCTGTAGATTATTTTGGATGGCTACTCTAATAATATTAATTCTTGTGAACCATAAACATGGAATATCTTTCCATTTATTTGTGTCACCTTCAATCTCTTTCATCAATATCTTAGATCTCCTTGGCTAAATTTATTCCTAGGTATTTTATTCTTTTTGATGAAACTGTAAAATAGATTTTTAAAATGTTTTTCTGCTCATTTGTTATTAACACAATAGATTTCTTTATGGTGATTTTGTATCCTACAACGTCACTGGACTCAAAAAAGAATGAGGCTGGACCACTCTCTTACGTCTTATACAAAAATAAACTCAGAATGGATTAAAGACCCAAATATAAGACCTAAAACCATAAAACTCTTAAAAGAAAACATAGGCAGTAAACTCTTGAACATCAGCATTAGTACTTTTTTTCTGGAACTGTCTCCCCAGGCAGAAGAAACAAAAGCAAAAACTACATCAGACTAAAAAGGTTTTGTACAGCAAAGGAAACCATAAACAAAACGAAAAGGCAACTTACTCAATAGGAGAATGTATTTACAAATGAGATATACAACAAGGGGTTGATATCCAAATTACACAGAGAACATATCAATACCAAAAAACAAATAATTCAGTGAAAATCTGGGCAGGGGACCTGAACAGACATTTTTCTAGAAAAGACATATAAATGGCCAAGAGATAAATGAAAAGATGCTCAACATAACTAATTATCTAACAGGGAAATGCAAATCCAAACTACAATGATGTATCACCTCACACCAGTCAGAATGGCTTATATCAGAAAGACAAGAAATATGTTGGTGAGGATGTACAGAAAAGGGAACCCTTGTGCACTGTGGGTGGGAATGTAAATTGGTGCAGCCACTATGGCTAGCAGTATGGAGGTTTCACAAAAAAACTAAAAATGGAAATACCATACAATTCAGCAATTTCACTTGCGGGTATATTCCTAAAGAGAACAAAATCATTAGTTCAAAAAGACACATGAACCCCTATGTTACAGCATTACTTATAACATCCAGGATATGGAAGCAACCCAAATGAATCAGTAGACGAGTGGATAAAGAAGATGTGGTTCATTTATACAATGGAATATTACTCAGCCATCCATAAAAGAATGAAATCTTGCCATTTGCAAAAACATAGGTGAACATAGAGGGCACTCTGCTGTTAAATCAGTCAGACAGACAAGTATCATATGGTTTCACTTATATGTGGAATCTAAAACATCAAACAAACAAACAAACAAAACAGAAACAGACTCAAACAGATGGAGAACAAATCAGTGGCTTGAATCCACAATACAGTATTGTTAAGTATGGTCACCATGCTGCACATTACATCCCCAGAACTTATTTACCTGATAACTGGAAGTTTGACCACTGTCACCCATTTCCCTACCCCCATCCCTCACCTTTCATAGAACTCAGTCTCTCAAAAGCAACAACGTGCAGTAGGGTGAAGGTAGGAGATTTGGTTTTCACTATTTACTTTTTTTATAATATTCAATTTAAAAACTGTATATGTTTTCCTTTTCAAAAATAGAAAATATTCTATTGAAGGTATAGAAAGAATCCATTGTCCCTCCCAGTTACTGGTGCTCCATGGAATTCAAAGAAGTTCAGATTATTATCTGATAAGAAAAGATCACCTAATGTATGGTACATTGCATGATGGGCCCAGAAAGAAGTCAGTGAGGAAGTAAATCCATTCTTCTATTTGAAAGAATGTATTTGTTCCCTTCTATCAGGCAGAAACACACAGGGGAAAAGCCCCCAGCACACATTCTTGACACATAGAAGCCGGCTATCGCTGTGTCAGCACCACGTGTAAGCCATGATGTTGGAGCACTTCTTGGGTTTGGTGCTGCGTGATCCGTAAGCAAGATTTCCTCTCTCCTGCCCTTGTGCAGATTTCCTGTAAGGGAACTGAGCTCTTTCCCTGATCTCAGCCTCAGGCCCCACCACCAGGTGGCTGCTTGGCTGCAAGCTGAGAGTTTTGCTTGTGTGTTGATTCACTAACAAGTTTGTTGCCTGTTTTAAAAACCTGGCTGCTCCACCTGAATACTGAGAATATGCTCCTGGCTCTGGCTTTCAGAAGCTGAGATTTACTCGAGGTCACACAAAACAGTGTGCTGGGGGAGCCAGTCATCTCAGAGGTGACTCAGCTCGGCCACCTACTGTGCACTCATTACTTAAAATATCTGGACCTCCGTTTCCTCATTTGCAGAAAAGGTATGATGATCATTCTTCCATCACAGGGATGTTATGAGTGCGGGTTGGGCTGGTATACTTAGAACCGGGCCAAAGGGCTCAATAAACCTTTACTATTTTTAGTAGTTACAGGCCGCCTGGAGGGTAGGGTGACTTGCCATTATCTCAGTTTACTGACTTGGAAGCTGACACTCAGGGCAATTCATCCAAATTCACTCCATTACATTAAGACTTGGGTTTTGATTTTTGGCTTGAGGATTGGTCCTAACCAGATAGGAGCATTTACTAATCACTTGACCACTATTTTCTCTCCGAGGAAATAGAGACTTTGACTCAGTATGTTTCATGTCCCTTGAGAATGGCATTAGGTCATGACTATAGTGAGCAGAGACAGGACAGAGACAAAAATCTCCCAATTTTGCCTCTAAAATGGACATAAATGAAAGTGAGATTGTGTTGGGCCCTTTCTGAAATTACATGTTATGCTCAAGGAAAGCAAGAGTAGCGTCTACTTTGTTGTTCTCTTATTTTCCTGTCCAAAACGCTGGTCGGCAGCACTTCAGGCTAGGTAACCCCTACTGTGGAATAATTTGCTGCTTGTAGTAGCCTCACTTAATAGTCATAATAGAAAAACAAAAATGAACTTTGCTTCGCACATAATAGTCATATACATGATAGACTAAGGGCTCTGATAAGCAGATGGCATTTGACAGATGAGTGAATTGGCTTTTGTAGCTAAGGACCGGCAAAGCCAGCCTCATTCATTCAACACCAGACAACTGAGCATGAAGAAATGGCACTTCAGGTCTCTATGGGACATTCACTTGCATCAAAGAGATGCCCACAGGTAGGCACTGCACTCAGTATAGGCTAGGAATCCGGTGTCTGTGTGCCAGGGCTCTGTGCTAGAAAGCATGTGAGCAGAAGTCATTCTCTTTTCCTCTCCCTGGGCATTTTTAATGGAAGCTGTGGTGTAGAAGCTGCCTTCCCTGTTGGTGTGCCTCTTGTTTTAAGGATATCAATTGTTAATACAATGGCAGGTCAGGATATGGAAGGCGCTATCATCAGCTGCAACTGCCCTCATAGAAACACTAACAGATAAACAAGGTCGACCAGAACACAAGGGGCCAGTTCAGAATGTCTCAAGGTGGCAAAGCCTTAGCTGGGCCTTTTTTTCCCTAAACAGCAAATAAAAAGCATTAGTATTGATATTCGGAGTAAGCAAACTGGTATGGTGAACCAGGAATGACTTCACCCTGGCTTGCCCATCATCATTCCAGGCAGAGGGTAATTTGCACTCTCTGTACAGAAACAGTGCAAAAAAGATGATCCACAGCCACTTACTCTTGATCTTGGGGATATTCTTCCTTTCAGTACTTCCGGGAGTGCCAAGTCAGGACTGTCAATTCATGGCACAGCCACTGCCAACACTTAGTGAGAATGGACACTGTGACAGCACATTGAGGGCTTTACATAGACCACCTAATTCAATCCTTATAATTATTCTTGGAAGGATCACTTTATTCCTGGCTCACAGATAGGGAAACTGAGGCTCCAAGAAATCAAGTTAACTTGCCCAAGTTCTCCGTGGGGGACCTGACCTTGAGTGTGGAAGCTAGGATTCAAACTTGATCTGTTGGAACTTGGGTGACCCAACTCATTCCAGTCTGCTTGAGACTTTCTCATTTCAGCACTGAAAGTCCAGGTCCTGGCTATGGTTGGCTGTCACCTTACTTGGAGCTCACACCATGGACCATCCAGTATCTATAGGAACAGGGAGATTTCAGTTAGAAACTTAGACTTGATTCCTCCTTTCTGCAGAAATATGTAGCTCAGACAAATGATCTCAAAAGCCTTACCATTTAAAGTGTGATCAGTGGGCCAGCAGCACTGAAACCACCTGGGAGCTTGTAAGAAAGGCAGAATCCTCGGCCACAGCCCAGATCTATGGAATCAGGATCTGCATTTGAATAGGATCCTCCTTGTATGAACATTTACACTTTGAGAAGCAGGGTTCTAAAATCCCTTTCAGACCCTATCACTGTGATCCAGAATCAACAAGCCTAGCATGAACCTCTTTTGGGTCCCTGCTCTATAAAGAGTCTCAGGTAGAAAAGAGGGGGTCCCATCCCTCAGTCTCCCACTCTGGAAACCAGGGGGCAGCACAATGCAGTTTGTCATCGGGCCCAGGCTTCATGCCAGGCACTGATTTCCTTATGGGGATGCAGTGTAATGTAGGGGAAAGAACACAGGCTTTGGACTCAGGCTGACCTGGGCTGGAACCTGACCCAGCTGCCTGAGTGACCTGGGGCCAGCTGGGAACTCCCAGGGAACAAGATGCACTCTGTAAAGGGGCTAAACTCACCCATCTCGATGGGTCTCAATTCTGGCTGTCCTTCAGAATCAACTGAGGTGCTTTAAAAGAAAATGCAGATGTCTGGGCTCTACCCAGAGAAGTGGATTTAAAGGAGTTGGGGGGCAAGTCCTTGACAATAGTGTTATTTCAAAATTCTCCAGAGGATTCCTCTGCATGGCCAGGATATAGATCCACTGACCTTCCTCTTAAGGATGGTGGTAAGGGGCCAAGGAAGTAACTCTGCTGGCACCAGGCATGAGGCAGAAGCACTCAGGTTCTGCTAACTTCCCCTTCAGAGTCAGGGTGGCCACATCACCTGTCAGTACCAGGACTGCTCTCCACACACAAGAGCCGAGAAATCCTCTATGGGAACCAAGAGGTCCATAAAGTCCATGCCTTGGGTTTCCCACTATAATTTTCTTACCTACTAAGCATTAGTGTTTAGGATCTTACACAACTTTTTTTTTTTTAAGGAAAAGTGTATTTTTTTTTCTTTTTTAAAAGCAACCTGCCTCTTAATGCACCTTTTACCCAAGCTGCTTACTTAGGATACGACTCCGAAGACTCCCCATAGCCCTCTAAGTTACAGCCTGCCATTCCTCTGAGCAGCTAATTAAAACACCTGGTGGTAATCATGCGCCTTCCATACTGTGTCCTACCGGGGCAATGGTCCCAGCAGTCACCATGACATTGTCCCAAAACAAGGGCAGCATAAATTATGAACTGTCACAAGGCTTTACAAACAGGCTTTGAGAGAGATGCTAATAATTCCATATACAAAGAGCACAATATTTTGCCTTAACTTTTTTTTTTAATAGAAGGGCTAGTCAACCAAAGAAATCAGTCTTTAAAAGTCCAGCAACACATAGAAAGATAGGTATAAATCAATACTATATCCCTCTTCCCTTCCCGAGCAACTATTAATAAACTCCCTTGCCTTTCAATGTATCTATTCCCTTTAGAGTCTCGTAGAGGGAGGAATGTAGGGCACAGAATATTCACAGAGGCTTTCCTGCCAACTGCCTCTCCTCCGTCTCTGCTTCTGCAATTTCCCCTTGTTATAGAATAATGACAAAGAACAGATTAGATGTGGCCTCAAAGGTGCATCTAACCCCACAATAACAAGGGGCTATTTGAGGATGTAACCAAATGCTTCCTTCCCTGGTGCTCTCAGAAATCTCTGCTGGAATGCTAAGCTGCATAGATGAACATATACTTCCAAGTTGCTATTTTTTTTTCAAACTCCACTCTTCTCTTTTAATTCACTTAGTTTTCCCCCTCCTCTTATCATGGCCCCTTTGTACGGTGCTTTGCAGTTTATGAAGCCTGCCTTCAACATCTCATGACCCTCTCTGTCAGACAGACTCTTTAACCCACTGCATAAAGGGAAAAGCTGACACAGAGAGAGATTCCCTCATTTGTCAAATGTCACTATCAGAAAGTGACAAAGTGGGAAATGCAGCAAGAGGATGGGTAAGGGGATGCTGAAAGCTCTGGAGCCACAACTCCTTTCCCTCCCACTTGTATCTCCCGAAGCAAATCTGTCCCTGGTAATTGAGATGTTCTCACAGAGACACTGTCCCACTTAACGTGCTACTGATATCAGGCATAAGATCTCCCTCTAGGTCTTTGGCCAGGTTGCCCTGAGATCTGTTTCCTCACCTTTCCCTGAAGTGCCCAGGTGCTGACACCTGCAGGGTGCACTGCCAACTTGCCAGTTGGCCTCTTGCTGGATTCTACCATTGAGAGGCAGAGGCAGGGTGGGCGGAAGGGAGAAGCCAGGGCGTTTCTGTCTCTCTCAGTGCCTACGGCCGAATCCTCCCATCCTTCAATGTCTTAGGCCTGTGTGATTCCAGCTCCTACCAGGAGGCCATGCACCTTGGCTTCCAGGACCATCTCTCTCGTTTCTCCATCTTACCACCACCAGTTTCTCATTATCGCTCATCCCTGGACTGCCTCACCATCCCTCCTGTGGCTTGGCTCTTTTGTCGCCCATATAACAAATCATCTGCATGAAAGTACCTTCTTTGTGAATTACTTGGCATGGTTCCTGTTTTCTGGTTTGACCCCAGCAGATATAATCACTTTTTTCAATTTTTGCACATTTGTATATTGGGTTGACTACAGAGGGAAAAAGAAAGAAAGAATCCAATTTTACTGACAGCTTACCATGTATTCCTGGGGCTTGGTGCTTTTATATGCCTTGTATATTTTAGTCCTCAAAATAGAACTGTGGGAAACATATTATCATTTTTCTCCTTTTACAAAAATCTGGATATAAAAAAATGTGACATGACCTGCCCAAGGATACAGAGCCAGTGAGTGGAGCAGCTACAATTCTAACGAAGGTCATTTTTTTCTATCAGTCACAGAACAGAGACCAGAATAGGGACCAGGCTGAGGACTCCACCTTGCACAAGTACTAGAGATGATGACATCGTAAATACCAAAGAGTTTGTAGCATGAATGACTTAGATTTTTTCTTCACAAGCATTAATTTAAATAGTAAGAGAGCAAGAATACATAATATATAATTAATATGAGACTTAATATCTAACACTGCCTGGCAGTAGAGAAAGGAAAGTCTGAATCCTAAGGCAGATTAGTATTCTAATGTTATAATTAGTATTTTTTCTATGATTAATTATTTGGCATAAAAGGACAAGGAAGAATAAACAAAAATGTGAGTTATGTTCAGACCTCTGTTGTTGGAGTCCACAAAGTCAAAACACAAACCTATCTTATTTCCCAGTCATTTGCATTCACTTCTTTAGGTGTCTGGGGAATATTTTTGCTAGCATTAGTATTACACCTCATCTCCCATTCATAAAAATATCCCCCTAGACTATGCTGTAAAGAGTGAAGAGCATCGTGGGAGCCTCAGAAGTACTGGATTGGAGTCTTGGCCTTCGTATTTACTAGCTGTGTGACCTTGAGAAAGTTGTCTCAGTCATCTGAGGTTCAAATTCCTCATCTGAAAATAGAAATAATTATATTTTGTGTACCTCCTGCCATGGGTCATTTTGAGGATAAAACAAGCATCAGGTTGATACATTCTGCAAAATGTAAATGGCTGTACAAGTGTAAGGGATCGTGTTTCTAAAGTCCATTGGCTTCATTACTGTTTTTATCCTCAGAGCAGTCTGCCACACATACTTTCCCGCATCAGCAAAATGCATGAATATGAAAAAGGTAAGCGTGAATAACAGTTTTACAAAGGCCCTTGCAAAACAGTAGTCAAAATTATCTCAATTTTCTTCAGCCTTCGCGAATGGCAGTCTTTGAAACTGGTGGCCTTCCTGGACATTTTTGGCTACTTGTGCAATAAGGGGATTTCCTGCCTCCCCAGCCTCAGTGCAAGAGAACACCAAATTCTGGGGCAAATTCACTGAGCCAAGTGAAGCTGAGGATCGGATCTGTGTTCAGGTGAACTGATACAAAGTGCAATTCTACCACCCTGTATATGTACATTTTATATACATGTACATCATATATATTATTTATATGTATATATATACATTATATATATATACACATACACACACACATTTTAGGTACTCTTCAGGTGTTTCTGTGCATTGGTCTTAAGAGCCTATAGATCCGTCCCTCTTCTCTTTATACCGCAGAGTCCTATGAAGAAAGAAGCAAGCAGAAACAGAAAAAAGATTGTGGAATTCCTTACATTTATTTTTAGATCTAATTTCTAAGGACTAGTCCTTACACCTGCATATCAAAAAATTAAAAATTAGCTAATGTTTCAGAAGCAAAGAGGAATCCTTCTTACATACAAGGGAACACCTGTCTTAAAGACTTGCTCAGGAAGTGGGTTCCCTTCCTCTCTGGTCCCCAATCTTGCACACTCAACACCTATTTGCAAATGCCATGTGCCTGGCACTGAGATGAGTGGGCTGCTGAGGACACAGAATAAACACGGTACATCCATAGGAACGAACGCGTGACTGATGAGCTCCAGTCCCACCCCACAGCCCCCATCTCCTGCCAGGCACCGTGATGCTTTGGGGCATGCTGACACTGCTGGCGATTTCCGGTCTGACCTTGGGCAGGTTATTTTTCTCTTTCCTCCCTACTTACAGAAATGTGATATTCCAAGTGGGAGGAAAAAAAAACTGAAAAGATTAATAAGGAAAACAGGTTCAGTGCATCCCACCCAGGGCTCCGATGGAGATTCATGTGCACTTCAGGTTTTGGAACTGAGAGGGCTTCATGGAAATCCTTCCATTTTAAAGACCGTGCAAACCTGGTGTTCACATGCAATGAAGGGCGACTTCAGCTGCTTCCTAATGATTTTAACGCTGCGACAGAGCAAAGCGTTTTCCTATTTTCAACCCTAGCAATTTGGTTCAAGCATGATCTCAACCACTTTAAGCTTTGATATTTCTAGCTACCTCTTATGCTGTATTTTCTCTTAATGCCACCAATCATGTGTGAAATTCTGTTGCAAAACTAATCTTTGTGGGAAATGATATGTAATGGCTTCTTTAAAGAGAGACACAGGGAGAGAGGGCAGCAACTATGACCTTTGATGTTTTTTCTGACATGTTTTTCATAGTGTAATACAAATGGAAACATCTCTTTCTCAAGGTCAAAGTAGAAATAGGTTTCTGCTTAGATAAGCATCCCACACAGGAAAATATTTGAAAATTATCCTTTTGACTTGATTTTTAAAATTCCTAATGTATATAACGGTTGTTAAACTTGAAAGGCAGCTGTGTTCAAAAAATAGCTTAATATCCAGCTTATTAAATCAATACTTAATGTGTTACCTTTTAGATGAAATGAAAAGATTTAGGGATACTTAAAAATGTGAATGAGGAATATTTGAGTATTAGGCACAGTTGTAATTAGGCACAACTTGGCAATCTAGTGTGAAACACACACACACACACACACACACACACACACACACACACACAAAAGCTTGCGGGCATGTATGCCAACACATCTTGTCTTATCAAGGGAGGTTTCAGTCAAAAGCAGCTGTGGCCAGATCTTCTGGAATGGAAGTCAGAAACCACTAATTTAAATTTTTCATTTGTTTTTTGGAACAATTATACCACCCACAAAAGGGTAACTTTGCAAGTCATCATTATCTCATGAATTTTGGAACTTATCCCTTAAATAAACCCATCTCATTTCCATATAATTATAGCAACTAATAAGGTCCTTTAAAAAAAGAAAAAAATCAGCTCAAAATTTAAGGGTATAATAAGGAATCCATGGTACTGGCATATTGATCAAATTTGGAATTTAGCTCCTTAAAAGAACTTCATATGAATTTAAAAGAGAACTGTCTTGAGGGAGAAATCCTTGTTTTCTGAAGTTCCCTTAGATATCAGATCCAGCACACTATGATCCTTTCGACAGTGTTCACCTGACACACTCTCCATCCCTGTTTTGCAGGAATTTATTGCATGTCATGCAGATTCATTTGTAATCAAACATAATGGTAATGTCCGCAAACTTTAAAAAGATGAATTTGCACTAACAAGCGTCTTCTGGAATTATTCTCTCTCCCCGTCACCCTGAGAAGATAGAAGCCACTCTAGAGTGTTTAGAAAGACTCTAGTGGACCTAATTCCCCATAAAAGATTACTCAGTACAAACTAATTAGGATGAGTTAAATGTTTCCACCGAAAATACAAAAAGACAGGGATGTTTTTCTCTGCTGCCTGCTGTTTTCTGCTCATTTCCTTCCTCATAACCTTGTTGCTTAACTGTTTTCCTAACATACTGCTCCAGAGGTGAAACTTGGTGGTCCAGCCATGACCAAAAGTGTAAATGCCGACTTGAAAATGTTCTAAACATCCCAGGGGAAGAACAAAAGTCCTTCTTACGACAATGTACAAACGTGTCTATTATAGGCAGGGGAATAGGTTTCTGATCTAGAATTTTCCTACCAGATTTTTTTCTAGCTATTGTATTACAAGCTTCCTCAATCCAGTATTTTTTGGCATCATGGCCCACTAGGTATTTTTCCTATTTTTCTTAGGCATTTTAAGGAAGACAGCCATGAATAACACCAAGCGGAGTTGGAATGGCTCATTCATACTTCCTGAATTTTGCTTGCCCTTTTCTTCAGGTTTAATTAATACACTATTAATAGTAGCTCTTAGATTAAGCTCTAATACATGTCTCTCAGTTCTGCTCATTTGTTTAAGGAATATCATTTCTTTTTGGGGGAGTATCTCATGGGGCAAGCTCCAGCCCTTTCCTGGTGTAAACACACCCTAATGTCCACCTGGCTGACTTAGGCCTGAGAACATACTCATTTTTAGCCTTGCAGAGGTCCCTGAGTGCAATCAGTTTCCCATTTTCTCTCCTGATGGCAAAAGGTTGTGATATGGCATCTCTCTGGCCAACTGTGGACAATTAGTGAAGTTGACATGACCACTGGCAACGGCTCACCACTCCAGCAATGGAGAAATGTGCTGAGCCAGATGGAAGGGGGGAGATGATTCAGACATACAGTGCTTGGAGCTGGAGACAGAACACAGTTACAACTGCTGCCAGGCTCTGAGAAACAGCCAGGATGCACCTGCCCTTCATACTAGTACACCCTCTTAACCAAACTGTAACTTGGCAGCCCAGGTCTGTTGTACTGACAACCACCCACGGCCTCTTCCTTCTTCTGGGGAGAAGTCTCCCAGCTGCCTTGCTTTTATTTCTGGATATATTATTAATGGCTATTCATCCTTAGCACATGTAGCTTTTAACTATGTTAAATATTTATAGGGGTGGGGAGGGTAACTTTATAAGTAATATTTTCCCTTTTTTTCACAGTAAATCAGGTCGCTGACTGGGATTTTCCGCATTTCTTCCTCCTGTGTGAACCTTATTTTTAACTCCAGTAATGAATGCAAGATCGATAGAATAAGTAACAAAAGTATCCACGGTGACTGAACAGCAAACTCTTAAATCACTGTGCAGTAAGTGCAAAGGAACAATTATTGAAAACACTGCACTCAAATTTCAATAGGAGATAAGAGTGAGGCTTAAGTCATTAAAAGGGTCCATTAGTCTTGTACATCTGAGACAGAACACTCAAAACATGCGCTCTTCCTGAGACCTGGAAATATTTCATATTCCACCAACTTGCACATATGCAACTGACTCCAGCTGATCAAGGACAGGGGCCAACTGCCCAGTCCCTAAGGGGAAGGAGGAGCCTGGAGAAGCAGGCTAAGCCAGCTTGTTCAAGCAATGATTCTTCAGTTATGTTTGAAGTGTGGGGGGGGGGGGGGAGGAGTTGGGAGGAACGCAACACTGACAAATTAGATTATTTATAAAGGAAGTAAATATCCTGCTTGCATATCACTTTACATGGTGTTAGAGCATCGCCATGCTCTTCACCAGTCCCTGCTGGGGATGCAAATAGAAGACTTCTGACACCTCTTCCCCATTCCCACAAATCACCAGAAAAGCCCAAGCATGCAGCCTCACTTTCTCCTTGTCCCTGTTCTCCCTGACTTGATAAACCATTTGCAGTTCAAAAATGAAGAAGAAAGTACTGGGCTACCAAACTACAAGGAAAATAATTGTTTTGAAAAATTACCTGAAGTAGCTAAATTTTGGGGGGACACACACAAATACACACATACACACACATACACGCATACGTACGTAGTCTTAGGGATTTGCAAAGAGAATGCTACTGAACCTTAGCATGCCTGGGCTGTACAGCTCAATTTTACTTGCCCTAGCTCTTGTACCAAGCATTTTATTAGAGACAGGTGGGTGCCCAGAGTTCTGGATGTCTAACAGCATGAGTGAGGGGCTGCATAGCATAACCAAAAACAAACAGCATTCCTGAAGATGCACGATTTCCTCCAGGAATAGAAAAACGTATCTCATGCTGGAATTATGGTAAGCCTGAAGCATGCTCATGACACAGAGGGCAACTTTAGCCTTGCCTTTAAAAGAGTACAGTTTCATCTGAAGTAGGACATCACATTTCAAATGGTACTATTAAAAACTTGCATTACACAGAGAAATTAATTGCCCTGTGAATCACCCTGCTTTACAAGGTGGATGGACCAGCATACAGTTAATAACATGAGCCACCCCAGTGAACATTTCCCCATTGGCCACGTGATGACCCAGTACAGCATGAATGGCCACTGACCAGTACTTTTTGCTATACCACTACTCTGGTTAACCTGGCTTCCACACCATGATCACATAACGGACTTTAGCAAGAGGCTGAAAACTTAAACTTATAATCTACTTTCCATCTCTCAATACTATTACAGATGCTGAGATTGTATTTTGCGCAAAAGACATATTATCTTTACAAGTTTTTGCATTTATCAAAAATATATTCCTGATAAACACTTGCTATTTTACCAATTGCCAATAAATAAGCCTAATACTTGTTCTACTACCGCCTGGAAAGAGGTGTTGTTTAATTCTGGATTCTGCTTAAATTTGGCTCTGGAATGGGGATTGCTTCAGCCAAATCAATTTTAGTTATTTTAAGACTTCTAATATGACACAAATTATAGGGAAATCAAAACTGTTGTCAAGACAACTAAAGGCATTCAGGTTTTGCAACTTGGGCTCCTTCCATACTTTCCCAAGTGTTTCAAAGGCTCAAGAAAACAAAACAAAGCAAATAGTACACACAGAATTAAATGCCCAAGAAATTAATACTGCCCAAATGCAAGTTTATCTAAGTACCTCTTTAATGTGAAAAAGTGACTCTAGATTTCATATTTAAAGCAAACCAAGAAATCACCCAGAGCATTTGCCTGGTGGAATCATTCCCTCACCCCACTCCAGTTGTTCTCACAAACCTTTTAGTATCAGATAGATGCCCTTCGATGATGACGCGGGATGGAACTCACAAAAGGAGAGCATAACTCCAGGGAGGACGAAAGGATATTCAGTCCTAATCCTTGGCTTCTTCTTATTTAGCGAAAGGATTTTGCCTTCTCTGCCAGCAGTAAGTTGCAGCGTTACAAGGCAAATGTGCTGCTTGCAGCCCGCTTGCAGGGCTCCACTGAGAGCCCAGATCTAAGCCTCAACATGTTTTCTGTACTGCAGGCAGCTCAGCTGAGAACCTAAGAGAGGTCTCCGCCGTGGCCCACAACTATACCGCACAAATATTTAACAGCGCCAAGACCTCTGAAGGTTTAAAATAATATGCATTTTGTGCGAGGCTGCCCTAGCTAGAAAGAAAACTGGGATGGAATGGAGGAGTGTTCTCAGCGGCTCAACCACTACACACCAAGTAATGTTCTTCCCTTCTGCTTCAGAATTAGGGGAAAAACCAAAATGCTCAGTGAAACACTGACATTGACTTAGCGTTTGCAACATCTGTAGGAAAGGAACTTTGTTTTACATTCCATTAAGTTACCCCATGCCTTCACGCTGTACCATTTCTCCTTCCCCTAGCTAAAAAGGCCAACTTCCTGCAGAGAAATCAAGGCAAAGTTTACCACCCCCACCCCTGTTTCTTTTCTTTTCCCAACTTAAACTCATCAGCGACTAATAAACAGCTCCAACTGTAGCACAAAGGAAGCTTGGAAGGCTGCACGGGCTTGCTCCTCCAGTTGCCAACTGGAGGTAGGTTTAAGGTTTTTTTTAAAGGGCTTGTCTGCACCGATGAGCTGCTGGGCACCCCCGTCATTACATCATCAGAGTCGACACTCACCAAAATACATTATGTTTCTCATTAATCAGGCAGCCGGAACCCCGCCGCGGCGTCCTCAGCATCAGTTCGCACGCAGGGCTGACTCGCGGAGCAGAGCCGTTTCATGCTACACCCGGTGCGGACGGCCCGGCTTGAGGAGCGGCGAGCGCCCAGCGCGCCTCCTCCGCGGGTGAGCGCCTCGCAGGCTGCCGCTCCCGGGCTACGAGCCCCGGCGGCTGGAGCGTGCGCTCGGGCTGCCTGCTGCACTGCCCATCCTTACTGTAATCCGACTCCTCCTTGCGATGTCCTTGCCGCGCCTGTGACATCAGGGCTGCGAGTACTACAAACAGAGCCCCCTCTCCACCCACCCCCACCCCCGGCTCGCGGATCCACGAGGTGCTGCGATTGCCGGCCTGGACCAACCGCGGCTCCCGGGAAGCCTTGACGAGCCGAGACCTGGGAGGGGGCGGAGTGAGGGGCGCGGAGGCTGTCTTAAAGAGAGAAGGGTCCCCGGATCCACCTAGGAGCACACAGGGGAAGTCACCGGGCTGCGGGGGGTCTGCCATTAACGTGCAATTAGACACACTTGCGTCCCGCCCCTCCCGTGAATGCCATCGTCCTCGCCAAAATTTAGCTTCCCCTCCCAAGTTAAAAAGGCAGGGGGAAAGGAGCGCTGCCCTGTGCCTGCATTCTCTTTGCTGTGGGCTCGGGGCTTGTTGTTTGTGAGGTTTATACCTAAAAAGGAAGAGAACACGCAAGGGACCATCGCTAGGGTCAAAGAGGCTTTCACCGAAAAGTGGTCAGATCAAAGAAACCCCATTGGTGGGGAAGAGTTATTTTTATTTCTTGAGTATTTTCTGAACTAGGTTGACAGAGAAATGCAAAGAAAAATAACTGGTGACAAAGTCATCTCCCAGTTTCCCAGGATGGCACTTGCTGCCTCTCTTCGTGGGTAATAGAAAGGACACTGAGGCTGAAATGATCTCTGACTCCTGAAGGGGGAGAGACGCATTAGCCTCAAAGACAACCAAGGCTGCACGGGTATACTATAGACACACACACACACACAAACACACACACACACACACACACACACACACACACACACACACACACTCCCATTACATTTGAGAAGAACAGTCAAGAAAGGCAAAGCTTAGCAAAGCCTCTGGCTCCTCCAATGGTCTAATGAATTGCATTCCTTATCTTGCATAGGAAAGGATGTTAGAAAGAAATCCCTGAAAGCTGTGCTGATTAATACTTAAATGTGCAGCATGGAAAATAAACCCACAGAGCAAGTTGAGCAAGTTCAGTTTCCTAAGGACTCATCACTTTGGGACCCAACTTACCTGCTGGACCATTTAAACTTCAACATTTCTATTAAAAAAAAGTATGAAATTAAGAACTGAAGATAAAAAACTGTAGCCTATGGAAGGAAGCACCTGATATATTTTTATGAAAATATATTTTTATAAAAATATGATATATTTTTAATACAGGTTTTCATAAGCCATGGTAGCAAATATTTCCACACTGCGATATTAAAATATTCAATGGCTTTTCCTTGCATAATTCTATATCTCTTCGTGGATTCAAGGCATATTGGAACTAGGGGGCTAAAGCTCGTAATATTAGCTGGCTGTGAAATCTTGTGAAAAAGCTTAGCCCCCTATTTCCTCTGTGTGAAAAAGTGCTATGGCCAACATCCTATCTGACAATGGATTATAGGGAATTTGGTGAATGCAATTAGGTAATCACATATAAATCAGAAACATTACAGTGAGTCTTGGCATAAATCTAGTGACGTTCTTTTGGAAATACTCTTCATTTAAAGCAATTTGGAGGAAGAAAGTTTAAATAACAAAGAATATTTACTTTTTTACTCCTTTTGTACAATTAAAAATAGAATGTTACAGGAAAATACTGAAGAAAACACGTAAGTGTTTTTCCTTTCGAACAGATGGAAATCATCCAAAAGTACAATTAATGGTCCTTCCCTCAGGCAAAAGAACCATCTGTGGCAGAGCTTACTCCTGAAGCTCCTCAGCTGTCCTGACCTCTTACATGGGCTAGGGGGCACTGTAGTTTAATGTTAGAGTTTGGGTCCTCTGGCCTTCTGTAGTTAGAAGATCCAAGCATTGAAAGTTGAGTTTTAAACAGGTGATTTAAGATAGTAAAGGCCTGTTTTAATAACTAATAACACCTTTACATTTGCATGGCATTTCGCAGTTACGAGGTGCTTTCACTTATGTCATTTTTCTTCCTACCAAACTGAGATATAGAAAGGTGGATAGTATCAATGCCATAAATGAAGAACTGAGGCTCAGAGACATTAAGCCACTTTCTTGATGCGGTTGGTAAAGAACAATTATCTACCATTTCTATGTTGAATTTATGTTAGAGTCCCCAGCAGAGTTCTTTATTCAAAGAAATAAGTTAAAGATTTCCCATTTACAGTGGCTCAGGTAAAGGTCTTCTCCAAACAAATTATGACACTTCATGTTCCAGAAAAAAAAAAATCTACATGATCAGAAATATACAGGCAGAGTATTTGGTAATTCCCATTCCTGCTTAGTCTATGAGGATTATGCCTGAAATAGAACATTCCCAGTACTGCTTAGTCTATGAGGATTATGCCTGAAATTGCAGCATGTAACTTCTGAAAGAGGATGGCATCCAAGAGCTAACTGAGGGTTACATGCAACAATGCGATTCTGTTCAACTAGAAGGAGGGCATCTGCTTTATGTAAAAGTGGATGCCCTACCTCCCTCCAGTTGAGATTATCTGTAATGTCAAGACCACAGATACAAATGTTGCTTATCTTGGGATGGAAAACAAGCAACTTTTATTTTAATTCTAAACTTTTTATTGTTTCCCCTAAAATGACTTAATTTGCATATACCTAGTATATTTCGAAAAGAAATAACTGCAACTGTTTTTATTTTAAGACAGAATAACATCCAAATAAAGGTATAGCTGATGTTGGCTAGACATGGCATTGTGGACATACCAGGGGTGCCTAAGAGATGCTTCTGAATGTCTCCACCCAGGGAAGGTCCTGGTGCACATCCCTGGCCTTCATCTATCTCCAAGAAGGTCTGAGAAGTTTGGAGATCCTAAGGGGGAATCAGGTCCCTGCTTGCTAGATAGAAATATATCTTTCCCTATTAAAGGATGCCTTAAAACCAGTTACATATGTGGAGTGAAAACATGGTAAAATGAGAATGTCTGTCTGCTTAACTACCCAGATAGATGCCTGTCTGCATCCTCCCTCTCCTTCAAGTCTTGCTTAAAGGTTTATTGGTGCTGTCGTTCCTGCTCCCCCTTGTGACGGCATCAGACTGCCTTCATCCCTCTCCTGGCTTTGCTAACCTCCTTCACTTCCTCCTCACTCACATAGCAGCTATCTATCACATCTAACACACTGCTGTGGGCACGTGTCGCTTTGATCTCTCTTCACTGGACTATCATCTCCATGAGGGCAGGAACCTCTTAATTGTTCATTGCTGTATCCACAGTCCTTACGATTATCCGGCCCTTGTTGCTACTCAATTAATACTTGTCAATGAATGAGTGAACATACCGAATACAACCATATTGTATGTAGGCACCATACTTTTCTATGTTCCTGCAGTCAAATGTTTGAAGTTGATGGTGTTTTATGCAGTGTTGACACAACTTGAATTTGTCCATGCTCAGCAGCAGCTGTTCTTAAATTCCATGCAATACAGATGCCAGGTGGTACTGCAGGACACAGTTTGTGAGCTTGCCTGTTCCTCTCAAGTTCTCAGAGCTGAATGCAGCAGCAGTTTAGCTTTGGGTGAGCCACTTGTGTCTTCTGAGCCCGGGTTTAGTCTACTTTGATTTCTTATATTGCAGCAATAAAATTTTATCCAATGTTCTTAACTCCAGGCTTGCTCAAGTCCAATCCATTCTGCACACTACATCCATTATTATCATTTAAAAACAGGTATGATCAAGTCACTCCCTTGCTCAATACTCTTGTCCATTGTGTCATTTCACCCACCAGGGTAGAAAAGGCCTTCAGAACCAGACCCTGGTTACTCCTCTACTTCTGAATGCTTTATCCTTCATTCTCTTCATTCCAATCCCATGGCATGACTGCAGTTCCCCTAAAGACTATAGTCTGTTTTATCTGCTCTCTTTACCTAGACAGTCCCTATTCAGCCTTTGGGTCTCTGTTCAAGTATAATTTCTGCTAAGAGCACTTTCCTAACCTCAAGACTGAATGAGGTGCTGGTCTTATTTTTTTGCATATAGCACACTACACTAATTCTTACTCTAGCACTTATACATAGAGTGGGGATTTCCCTTTACTTATCTGTCTCCTAAAGGAAAAAGCATGCTCCTTATTTCTAATCTCCATGACCTAATACAAGTTAGTATTTAATAAATGAATTCATTATTTATCTATTAAGTCATTCAACACTTACTGAACTTATTGAATAAACTCAGTATCTCTGGAAAGCCTACTTTGTGCATGCCTTGTTTTAGATGCTGGATAAAGAACACTGCAGAAAGTGCAAAGGCCAATGGGGAACTTGTTTGAAGAGTGCCAGGAACATTCACTCAAACATTTGTTGAGTGAAAAGCAAGCAAAACAAGGCCAGTGTGCTAAAGCAGAATAGTTACTGAAGAGCATATTAAGAGTTGAAGGCAAATAGGTTGCAAAAGCCTAATTCAGTAGGACTTTGTAGACATCTTATAAGGACTCTGACTTTTATTCATGACTTATATAGGATGCCTTTGGAGTACATAGTTCGGCATATTTTAACAGGTTTACTATGGCCAGTGCACGGAGAATGGATAAAAAGGAGCAAGGGAAGTTGCAAGATGACCATTTAGGAAGACTTACTTATAATCTGGAAAAAAGGTGGTGGCATGGACCAGGGTGGGAGCAAATGGTAGAGGTGGTAAAAAGTGGTTGGAGTCTGTGCATATGTCAAAATGAGTCAGTAGGATTTCTTATGAGTTAGGCAATGGGAGAGAAATAGGACTAATAGATTATTTAAGATTTCGGGACTGAGCAATTGAAAGGATAGAATTTCCACTGACTGGTAGAGAGAAGAAAATGGACGAACATGCTCCATTGGGGGTTAAGAGGTAGTCAATGTGGGGCATATTTAGTTTAAGATTCTTATTATGTATTCAAGTGGAAATGTTCCATAGCAGTTTGGCTCTATGGGTCTGGAGTTCAGAGGAGAAGTTTGGGCCTCATATTTAATTTTGGAAATCATCATTTTATAGATGGTAATTAAATCCATTATGTCAGCTGATATCTTCAATGGAGTATACACTGAAAAGGAGAAGAGGCTCAGCATTCAACCCTGGGACATTATAAGAGCAAGAAGCCAAGTATGTGGGTATTTGGTGTTTTAATATTTGTTGAAATCATAATAATTTGTTGAATGAGTATTTGTTGATATATGAATGACATTTCATAGAAGGCTATTATTTAAAGTCTGAGTTTGCCTCTGTCTGCTTTCAGAGTTTTGGAATATTATAGTATTTATAGGGTTTTAATTCTTATCTCAATTGGCCTTTGCGCTTTCTGCAGTGTTCTTTATCCACCATCAAAACAGTTTGAAAAGTGGAGAAATAAATAATTTGTCTATATGAGAACAAACACCTAGTTCAATTGCTCTATGTAGTTTTCTGATCAGAATTTTTTAGATTGTGTATACACTCCTATAAAGTCATAAATCATCTTTATTCTTAGATCCTTACATGATGTTTCCACTAAAATTAGTGGCTATGGACCTTGGTCTGGAAATGTAATTGCTTATAAGAAAAGAAGTGCTTATATTGAGATAAGAATAAAAACCCTATAAATACTATAATATTCCAAAACTCTGTCTATCTGAATTACCCTGACTTTGGAGATATTCCATAAACCCTTCTATATGTGGTCCTATATATACTGATACTCAGTGAATAGGGGCTCTTTTACAATATGTAAAACTGGTATTGCGAGCCCTCTTAAAACATTTATCTTGAAGCTGGCTGTAGCCTAGGCATGTTTATTCATTCAAAAAAATAGTTATTGGGTACTCATGTGCCAAGTTCTGTTCTAGGTACTGAAGGTACATCGATGAAATTACAGAAATCTCTGTCTATGCAGAGTTTAAATTCTATGATTTCCATATTTCAGTTTATGCAGAAACATTTGGACCCTCTTCCACCTGTCTCCATGGAGAGGAAAGAAGCTAAAACACCCTTCATCTCATTCATTCATTGGCTACAGTTTATTGCTTGTTTCCTGCAACAGAATGGACATGAGAGAAGAGTATGTCTGCCATGTTCATGCAATATCCAGGGACTCAGTGTCTAAACAATAGAGCTATGCAACAAACATTTGTTGAGTGAAAAATACCTCAAAAATCTTCTACCTCTAAATGCTGCTCCATCTTGAGCCTACTGAGAATATAGTTATATTCCACAAAGAATGCCCCTTTGCATTCCCCATTATTTGTCTAGATAGTTCCATTCACCATCCGAATCTGCTCAGATGTTTTGTTTTCTAAGAAGTTTTCCCTGGGCTTATGTCAGACTTCTGTGTCTCCCTAATGAGCACACAAACACTCTTTGCATAATTCTATTAAGAGTTCTTGATCAGATCGCATTTCAATGACCTCCGCAGTTGTTGACAGCCTCCAGGTACGGGAGGATCCCTGGGGTCACAGAAAAGTTAGATATATGTTAATTCCTTGAATGATTTAACATGCCCCAGAACATAGCAGAAATGCACACCAAGGATGTGTCTTGTTGGGTTAATGACTGGAGTATGCCATGGATATCAGACATTGTCCATGATTCAGGAAGCAGCAATCTCTGTTGTGGTTGGAGACAAAGATCAGAGCTACTCAGCTGGGAGGAGATAGCAGAGTAACCTTAGGGTAGAGAGAGAAATCCCAAAGCTATGAGGAAAGGCCAGCCAGGAACTGGAGGGCAGATTAGTCATCAGGCAAAAGAAAGATCAGAAATTTTGTGGGTGGAGCATGTCAGGAGGCCAATATGGGGGCCAAGGACCAGAGTCAAGAATGGAGAGTTCAGACAGAGGGATCAGGGGAAGCTAATCAAACTCCTAGCTCCTCTTGCAGGTAACTTTCATTTGCCCTGATGGATAGTCCTGCTTCCCTCATGATAGGAAGCAGCACAAGCTTCCTTTCTCAAGGCTCTCAGACTATCTTCCTGCCAAGCCCCCCTTTGTTTTTGTCTCCTCTCCGGCAAAACCTTTCAGGGAGTTGTTTATGTTTTCATCTAGATTTTTATAAGGTTGACTCTGGACTCCTGCTTTTTATCTATGTGGATACAGTCTCCAAAAATCAATGGTGCGCCCCATTTGGTAGCCCCATACCACCTAGTTTGGTGCCTCTCTCATAGGAGGTTAAATCATTATAACTATTATCATCATAGAAAAAAAGAAGAAGAAGAAGAGGAGGAGGAGGGAATGGGGTGGGGTGGGGAAGGGAGAGGAGGAAACCCTGAATAACAAGGCACTGATCTCCAATGTTTAAGCTACTATCCTGCTCCTCAAGTCCTTGGTATCTTACTTAAGGACTTGAACCACATATCCAAAAATATAAGTAAAAACAAAGGTGATATAAAATAAATGACAAATGAATAATCTAGGACATGCATGTAAGAGTTTGGTAAAAGATGAAGTGATGACAGCTTCAGGCAAACCTGGAAAGCTGCAGAGGAGAGTTGGAACTTAAGCATGGTCTCTAATATTGGCCCAGATTGGTAAAACACAAAATGTTGGCAAATGACATAAAACAAGATTATGACTGTGAATACTACATCTGGGAGACCAAGAACCAATTAGAGTATTAACGAGCAAGTTTCATAAAACATTTTCATATGAAATAAATTTGGACAGGACAACAAAGGGGCGCTATTAGATGTGATCTCACATTCCAGGTTAAAGGGTTTGAATTTTATTTGACAGATAATATAGGAAGTGTTTGCTGAATGAATACATGAAGGAGTCTCAAAGTGTTTCCAAGGACAGAAATGTAATAATGTGCCTTGGAAGATATTTGGTGACATGATAACATGAGTTAATTCATCTTGTATAGCAGGTCAAAAGATCTTTTACACTCCAGAGATTTCCAATTTTTCTTAAAATAAAATTCATTTATGGTTCCTCAGCAGCAATTTGAGAACCAGCCCTCTCCCACCCAGCCCCACAATAAATGTGCTTGCAAGCAAAATAGAAGAAAACAGCATCATATTGAATTTCTTCTGCTTTCAAAAAAAAAAAAGATTCTTCAAGATATATTGAGTACAGCTGTAGTAAATTTGGATGTTTTAGGTCATAGACATTCCATTTTTATATATATTGTGATAATAACTATATAGAGTGAGCAGAGAGACAGTGAAACTCTGCCCCAATGTTGCAAGAATTCGCAAAGTAATTGAAAGTGTTTCCAAGTGTGCATAATTCTGTGCCTCCAGTCAAATACAGTCGATGGAAATTTGTTTGGCTTCTTCTGTCAAAATGTCTAAGACATATAGAGGAAATGTGTAAATGGAAAAAAGTATTACAGTTTCAACATTTTAAAATTATATCTCAATTTCAATCTTGGCTTTGTTCAAATACACTAATAATCCTAAGGGCTCGTCTCTGATTCTTTTGGTGGATAAAATGACTGCATGTGATTTTTTTCCCTTGACTCAAAAGTGTCAGTTCTGGAAATCTACAGTATTTGTCACCATGAATAGCATTTAACTGCAGCAGTGCCCAGAAGAGCTCTGCACGGCCACACGTGAATCCGACTGGAGGAACTTAATTAATCTTGCTGTCACTTCCATGATGCTTTTCATTAGTTTTGCTGCTATCTGATCAACAACTGGCCTTCTCTGTATTGGAAGTGGCTACCACAGGCTCTTGCAAAAGCATTTTCACAAGATAAACAAAGACTCACCTTTCTGGCAGGGAGCTTTATGCAGACAGACATTATTACTGCTCTTCTAATGTGGAAGTAGCCCTCACACTTCATAGTTAAGCTTATGAAATCGCAGGAAACATAAACCTCTAGTCTGTCCCCCAGTGGAGAAACTGCTTTAAAATCCACACACAGGTCATGTATTTGAAATAAAAGGTCACAATTTTCTTTAGTTTTCTTTACATTCTTTTCATGAAATACTGATCCTCAGTGCTCTAACAGGAGCTCTACTGACTAATATGGTATATAATTCACAAGAAATCAAGACTTTTCCACTGATAAATAGACTGACCACTGGTAAATACGGGAAAGTTGGATTTAACTGATAGAACAAAACAACAGATAATTCAATGGTAGTATTTGCCCTCTCTGTGAGTCATATTTTAGAAAAGATTGGTTTAACATGTGTATATTTAAAATATGATTTTATTTATATGCACTTTTTTTTACATTATGTTTTCAATGCTGGCTATAATTTGATTTATCCAAAACACTGGCATGATTTTATAAAATGTTATTACATTTTGACTATATGAAAGTCACTTTGTACTTATGGGATAACCGTGGAGAATTAGGAAAGGAACTCACTGATAGCTACACGTATGGGAGGCTCTGAGGAAGACAAACAAGAGAGTAATGTGGCTCCTTTCCTCATCAGTGGAAACCACTCTCCAAAACAGTCCCCGGTGATTCTTGTTTCCTAGTATTCATGCTCTTGTGTAGTCCCTTTCCACTTTGGATAAGGCCGGCCTGTATAACTAATAGGATATTGTGGAAGTGACCAAGTGTGACTTTCAAGATTAGGTCATAAAAGGTAAAGTGGCTTGTTTCTCTCTCTTGGGTCACACCGTTTAGGAGAAGGGAGCTGCTGTGCCGTGAGGACGCTCAAGAAACCCTGTGAAGAGGTATACGTGGTGAAGAGCTGAGACTTCCAGCCAACATCCCTCATGGGCCTGCCACGCATCCGAGTAAGACACCTTCCAGTAAAGGCAGTCCTTTAGATACCTGCAGCCATGATCAACACTTCAGGAGAAGCTCATGAAAGACCCCTAGTCAAAACCACCCAAAACTGAGCACCTCTCAAATTCCTGACCCATAGCCAGTGTGAGATGACAGATACTTTTATTTTAGGCTTCTAAGTTTAGGGTAGATTTTTAGTGTTTTAACACATTAATAGATAATTAATGCATCACGGAAGTTTATAGTGTAGTTGTCACAATGAGGCTTCTGTACAATACTAGTGAATATCATGATGATGTGAGCTGGAGCTCAGCTGATACAGAGCTCGACATAGGGCCTTGAAGAGGTGATGTGTCCCTTTGGGTCTTGTATTCTTAATCAATGAAACGATGGTGTGGGACTGAGTGAGGGTCACCAATGCAAGAGCCTTCAGAGAGAGGTGAAGGATGTGACACAGCTGCATAGGGTGAGCTCGAGGTAAGTTTATAGAGAGAGTCAGAGACTTTGACACACCGGAGGATGTGTGTCAACTACCAAGGGAATGTCCACTACTGAGTTTCAGCTGCTAGTATGTCGTGAGGGAATGTGGACCCCATGTGGCCAGATTCTTCCATTTTTTTTTTCCAGTTTTTACTTTCTATCACTAAAACATTACCCATCTGATTAAAAACTTCCATGTAATTTCAGTTTGAAGCCAAGGACGTTTAAAATTATGATTCAAACAGCATTTTCCTTTTTTCTCTTTTTTTGCATTTTTCAACATCTTCAGGATTTCTTCCAAGGATCTCCACTATCGTGTTCAGCTTTGCCATCCATTCTTCCCTTCTACCACTATCTGCAGCCTTTTCTCTCTATCTCACATTCAGACTTCTACCATTTATCTACCGATGTTTATTCTTCTCAGCCTGGTGAAATGCTCTCCTTTCAGCCTACCAGGCCCTTCCCCATACTTTCTTAACTTGTTGGAATGCTACTCATCCTTGATGGCCCACTCACATAGCACCCTCCTCTAAGAGGCTCTTCTTGATTGTCACACTCATAGCTAGTGACTACATTTCTTATACGTCAAGAGTAGTGCTTTTTATCCCTGGAGTTCTACCAGTATGTCTCCCTGTTTAGAATGTGAAATCTCCTTTGGAAAAATTAATGTCTCCCTTATTTTATTGTCACTGAGCATTTTTATAATGCCTGTCTGCAATGCACTGCCTAGATCTCCCTGAAATGGCAGGCTTGACACTCAGCGGCTAGAAGTGCTGTAGACAGATGGCTTTCAATTGCCAGCCCCTTAGCGCGCTGTCTCTTCTGCTGGGAACGATATTGCCAAGGTTTCAGCCCATCGTGGTGAAATGTCCAATGATCATTGTTGGTGTAAAAAGGCCTCGGCGTCCTAGGCTAACCTGGGACAACTTGGTCACAAGCTGGGCCACCCACCAGCTCTAGAGCATCCAGTGTTGTCTTTGGACCTGTACTACAGCTCAACTTCTTCCTGTCCCCAGTCCAGTTCCTCTGCTGCCTTCCACGGTACGAACCCAGGGCACTCCCTAATAAACATCCTGCATGCTAACCTTCATCTGAGTTTGTTTCCCAGAGAATCCATCCCCTGACACATTCATTGAGTGGGTACTCAATAAATGCTTGGTGGTATAAATTTAAGTCCCAAGTACCTATAGACAAAAAAGACTAATCTCCTAAAGAGGACAGTATGATAATTCCCCAAAATATCCTTGAAATTGCAGATAATTTAGGAAGAAAGTCTACCTTTTCACCAGAGACTGGTTGATTTTAGAATTAATTTGATGAATGAAAAAGTCCAGAATTTAAATGAATGCCCTGGTCTGTGTACTTTGTCTGAGTAATAGTGATGGCTTAAAGCTGTCAAGTCTTCCAGGAGATAGTCAGTCATGATGTTCTCCCCTTCTTTTCAACAAAAGTAATCACCTAACATTTTATCTTTTCTAGAAGGGGTCATTACTTTGAAAAGACAATAAAAGTCTCACAGGGGTTTCTATGTACTGGAAAGTTTTCATCTTCAGAAAAAAAACAAAAGGAGGAAAAGATCCTAATTAACTTGAGCATGAAAAACATGAAAAAAAAAAAGAGCTTTGAGGAACTTCCATAACTTTGAAGTATAAAATTTGTTGGGAAATCCTTTCAACTGAGTAATTTATCATGTTTTTAGTGCCTATCATATATAACACATATCTTTTAATATTACATTGTTTTAGTTAAATAACCAGACCATTCTTTCTGGAGGGAAAAACAGAAAGCAAAAAACTGTACCTTGGAAAAATCTGTCAAGCATAGTTATACAGAGAGAATGTCCCTATGGACAATAAGGCCCTCTTAACCTCTGACTCATGTTACCAACAACAGGTCATGGACTGAAACCAAGTGGTTTATCACCCATTTCCTAGTCCAATGCTTAATCTGGAAGCCATTTAATTTTTTCATTTGTTCATTGATTTAATGAAAATTCATCAAGCGCCCATTTATTAAGCACTGTGCTTAGGAACAGGAGTGATCAAGATAGATCACTTTCTGGCTTCATGGGACTTTCATATTCCAGAGAATGGAGGGTTGTAATGAAGGGTGGTCAATGGCTGCAATAATATGTTGAGATGGGCAGAAAGGGAGGGAAAGGTGGGCAGGCAGGGAGGTTAGAGAAAGACTTTTGAGAATACGTGACATCTAAGTTGAAGAGTGCAGATAATTTGCAATTAGATAAAAATAAGGGAAGTATATCCCAGCCATAGTTAACAGCATGGGCCAAGGCCTAGAAGAAAAAGGAGTATAGGAATGAGAGCTAAGAGATACCTAATAAGGAAGGACCAGGGAAAGTGGTATAGAATGAGGTGCGACAGGTAGCTTGTGAACTTGCAACAGAGATTTGGAAAACCACAATGGACTTAATCAAGAAAGTGATAGACCTTGTGGTTATAGGTTCAAAAGGTACTAGAATAGCTAGTTACTAAGTAATCTGTAGAAACAAAGCCCTCAGATAACCATGTGACTTTGAGATACGCAAATGCAGTAATGCTGTAAATCTCTGGTATAAGCCAGTTTTCCTTGCTTGAGCTTTCTGTCTACATGTCATCCAATGTAACATAGCAGGCAAGAAAAAAATAATCTTGCCTGGCTAGGCTTGTCTAGTCAGGAATCACCAATTCAACCAGTTTCAGGGTAAATCAACTTTTACAGCTGTTGTGGGAGCTGAGCATTGAACACAAGCATGAAAGCTGAACAGCTGATTGACAGATGACCTGGATTAGCCTTCAAGTTGATGGAGTCAGTGTGTTGACTAGTTTGGAGTCTGTGCCACACACATATTGGCACTGAAATACTAAAACATATATAAATACTATAGGATTCATGGAAGACAATAGGGAAAATGACACTTGGATAGGCATATACCATAAGTTTTTATGTGTATATGCGAGTTGTGGTATAATGTCACATTTCTAGCTCCCAAGGTCAAATGTTTTCCATTGTTTACTTTTCTTCTGCCTACAAATTTCCTAATAACTTCCATCACATTTTGAGTTGCCCTGTTTTTGAAGATCCTCAAGCACTGAGTAGTATTCTTAGAATGTTATTATCTATAGTTGCCTCAAGAAAATAAAGTCCCAGATATTTTCAGTGGCCAGAAATGTCTTGTTTCTTTTCTAAAGTTTCAAAAATGAATGTCTTTGTAATCACAGTAATATTTTAACAAAGTAAGCTTCTATTTCAGAAAAATAAAAGCACCCATTTCCCAAAGGTTATGTATGTACAGCACCCACACACTATATATATAATATATATGTGTATTGTTAGTATCTTTACTGTCTTACTTTCCTAGAAATATAAAAGTAAGGCATCAATCTTGATGGGAAATAAAGGGAACTTTGACATATTTCCGGGTGACTGCCAAGCCATCCTCCTCTCTGGAGAAATTCACTTTCCATATGAAATATGCAGGACTTTCTCACCTTCTGAACATGACTGATTTGATTAGGGTGGCCTCTGAATAGGATTTTTTGAGACCTATGACTTCTATGACCTAGCATGAAAAGATAACTGAGACAATCATGTTTGTTCTCAAAAATATAAACTGAGAGAGAGAAGGAACTTGTCAATTGGTGATGGGCCCTGGAGTAGGAGGTCATATACACTTGGATCATATAGATTCATGTGCAAAATGGATAAGCACAGGAAGGAAAATAAAGGGGAAGAGGGAGAGACACAGAAGGAGAGCACACACACTGGATGTGGATGGAGAGAGAGGTGTTCTTCCAAGTTATTCAATGGTCTTTTCCCCTGAACCTTTGCAATAATCTCATTTTTTTTCCCCTGAGGCAACTTTAATAGGTCTTTGTTCCTCTAGCAGTAGTATCTTTTATTACATCAAGGTAATTGGGAGAGATTCAGTAGACTGACACTAGGGGGCGTCATGCTCTAGTATTGCATACTTAAACCTCCTGACTACTAAGTAGAAGAACACCATGGCAGAATTGTAAAGAAGGGAAAGATGGCAGTCTAGGGGAAAGAGGAATCAGTCATACTGGGGAGAATCCAGGGTATTCAGGACGTGAACTAAGAGTGAACTGGGATCCTTAATCATGGTTTCTACAAGGAAAAAATAACCACTTCTAGCTCTCCAGACAAAAGACCTGCTTTCTTCCACCCTTTATTTTCCACTAATAAGACGTGAAGGAGTAAAAGTTTTTGTTTCTTAGTGTTGTCATGTAGTCTGCATTCCTTATGTTTTTACATATTTTCCTGATAGTCAAATATATTTTATTAATAGAGTGATACAAGCATTGACTTTTGTCAGCCAGTTGATTTCCTACCTGTTACGGGTGAGCAACATGCTTATTGAATTGTTAGAACACAAAATCATGACTTTGGTCCATGTATTAAGTCATGGTCAGCACACTTTTTTAGATGAGTTTGTGTTTTAGGGAAGAGTAGGATTAACAGGGATTTGTTAATTCTCTCCTTTATCTCAATTTCTGGTAATTCACAATAGCTCTGCTGTAAGATGCAAATATCAGGGAAGATATTTCAGGAGAACATAGACAATTTTATTAAGCCACTATGGAAAGTCAGGGGATGGAGGATAACAAAGGCTTAAGTAATAAGGACAAGAAGAGTAAAAGTTAGAATAGATAAAATTTAAAAGAAGATATATTAAATGGAGTAAAGATAGAATGAAAGGATATAATGAGTTAGAAGACAGGATGAAGTAGTGGAGATCCTTGAAGTCAAAAACACATCGATAAAACTGTATTTACCAGAAAAATCATTGATAGTTGAACCAATGCACTTGAAAGGACTTGTGGCTACAGGTCAAGAGGACAGCCAGACGAGGCTCTATTAATATAAATCTTATCTAATCCAATACTTGTTTCAAGTTGTGGACTTGATGGCCATATATAATGTTGCTACCAAATATAAGGTCTTTTCAAATCCATTCTTTTTTTTTTCTCATAAAATGTGACCAAAGAACTAAAGAAACACCCTTCACACACACACATGCACACACACACACACACACATAAACACACACAAACACACACTGGCTACTTCTGTCTAAGCCTAAACTGAAACAGAACTGGCTGGCAAATTATCAGTTGACAGCTTTACAGAAATCACAGTTCTTAGAGGAATGCTAGTACAGTATGAGACACCCATCCTTAAACAAAACTGAAACTACACATTTCTTAGGTTTATGTAATTATTCTACAAAATATATTTCTCTTTTTAGCTCAGCTCCCTCTGGTATCTAACAGATTTCACACATTCTTTACCTCTAAACTTATGTCGGGAGCATTTCATGGTTCTGTTGATAACATCTTACATGCTCCCTCAGCATGTTCATCTTAGCAACAATACATTTGTTGTAATTGCCCGTTCCTTCACAAGACTGTAAGATTCTTGGAGGCGTATGCCATGGTGAATACACCTGTATCTCCAAGGGTCTAGAGGGTGAGTCACAGTAAGTACCAATACGTATATGGATGGACAGATGGATGGATGATGAATGGAGAGAGTTGAGGTGGACTATGGGGTGGGGGGAGAGAGAGAGAAAAGGAAGAAAGAGGGTTATATAGTGTGATGTGAGTATATGAAGTGAGAGTTGCAGATGTCTGGATAACAGACAAATATGACCTTTCCTTCAGAACATCTTAATAATGAAAAAAGTAGACTCTTTTTATAAAGCTAGGTTAAAGCACAAAAATGTGTATGAACTAGCCCCTTATCATGAATTCTAGACAATTCAAAGAAAACATGTATTTTTACATTATTATAATTTGTCACAATATCCACATAACAACATTCTAAGCACGAGGGGATTACACAAGCCTGTACTTGTCTCCCATGCCTGACCTTGTTGTGTGTAATAATGAATACTAGAGAGACAATTCTTACTGGGAAATGGAGACACATGTAACAATGAATGAGAGTCCTCCAGGGTCATTTATGCCACATAACCATCTATGCTTACATTCTGGTTATAGGCAAAGATGAAGGATCTTACTTAAGATAGAGTCATGGTCCAATTTAAACCAGAAAAGAGAATTTTGAAAAGAGTGATGTACTATGGATTAAATTCACAGAAAAGGAAGTTAATTAAACAACCTTATTCTTAAACTGAAATAAAACATTTTTTTTCTTGATAGCTCCTATTTCCTCTTTATCTCCATTTAAGGAACTGGAGTCAAGTTGGAATTAACAGGTTTGCCCCATGCCAGGCAAGATTATGGTAGGAATGAAACTCGAAAGAGAGTCTTTTTTGACTAACCTTTCCTCAAGGAAGAGATAGGGCCTTGGCCCTTACTCCATCAAATTCAACCTAAACTCAATTCTCTCGAAGCCTTGATCACAGTGTGTGGTACATCTTTGTATGTGTGTCCTTCTACTTCACTGGACTGTGCATGCTCTGAGGGCCGATGTTTTTGTCTCTGTATTTTCAACCTTACTCATATCTGCATTTCTGGCACCCATAATAGTGTCTGCTATGTGGTGAGCTCTCAGTAGATGTTTGTTAGATAAGTAAATGAATGTATGTATGTAGCAGTGAATGAATGAATCCAACAGGAAGAAGAGTCACCATTGAACATGTGACTGAGCATCTGTATATTTCCTCTGATGAATCTCTGGAAAATAAGATAAATATTTAAGGCTGGAATTTTGCTATGATAATTTGTTTTGTTGCCTTCCTTTGTGTATAACAAAAATAATAATTCATTGTCTTAAGACAGGAAAGCTCTTTTTCCAATGACTGATATGCCAATGCTCCCATTTTAAGACTGTCTCCTTTTCCTAATATCATGTAATCTGAAGAGTAGAAATTTTAGGTAATTGATTATTCTTAGGGAATATTACATCAGAGCAAAGAGAGATAGAAAGACTTACAGGTTTATCAGGCATGGG
Organism: Smutsia gigantea; assembly: GCA_032199065.1. NCBI lineage: Eukaryota > Metazoa > Chordata > Mammalia > Pholidota > Manidae > Smutsia > Smutsia gigantea. The sequence continues at coordinate 308,252 of JAVSCE010021666.1, read as the reverse complement.
TGGTCCTCAACAAACTCCTATACTATGTCCCTTATGTTTATGTCATTAAAATTTAGTGTCTGCTCTTCTGGACAGATACAAGTTTGAAGCACTTACTATTATTTAAACAAAAGTCCTATGAAACTGCTTTATTTCCAGACCTGGTTTTACAGTGTTGAGCTGTAGAAATTCTTTTTTATTTTAATTAAGGTTGGTGGATACATGGGTACATTAGTCAAATGAATCAAACTTTAAACTTAAGAACTGTGTTTTCCATTAAATGCAAATCACATTTTTTTTAAAAAAGAGAGAGAATGGAAAAAAATAGATGCTAAACACACCCACTTATGAAAAAATGAGATTGGGTAAAGATAATATTGAAAGTTGGAGTTAGCTATGAGATGTGGTCAAAAAAACAATATCAGTATGAATCCTAAATGTGTACCAGGCTTGAACCAAAATTGTTACAACATCAGAAACCCCCTCAGGCTTGCTGACAAGACAGAATGCTGTGGAAGAAGGAGCGTGGGTTTGGAGTAACACTGACCTAGGAATGAATGCAAGCATTGCCACTCAGCAGCTGCGTGACCCCATGAAACTTACTTAACCTTTTGACATTCCATTTCATCATCTATAAAACAGGGATAATAACCCCTATTTTGCATTGTGTTTTTGAACAGCTGGCTCATATAGGTGCTTAATAACTAGCTGCTATCATCTTTATCCATCATCTTAATGATACAATATTAATTTCTGTAAATTTTAAATAGTTATATTCAGATTACAAAGAAATGTACTACTTTGTGCTTTTATGCCTGATGACATCAGCCTTCTCCAGTCTTCCTGAAGTGGTTTTCTTTGTTAACAACTGGCGTCAAAAAGAAGTTACACTTTTTCAAAAAGAGAGGCTGATGGGACACTCTCATGGAAGCAGGGAAGGGGAAATAGACTCAGTCCCTTGGGATTACACAGCCCAATGGCTCATTAAAAAGAAATAATAATTCCCAGGAAGGATATTATGGAAGGTGCAGAGATGGAGAGGAGTGGATTGATTTGCGAAATACTGAAAAGATCTTCCTGACTAAATGGACAGATGATAATGGGTGGTGGTGGGTTGATGAAGGAGGGGAGAGCATTAGGAATAAGTTAGGGTTTTGACAGTTCAGTGTCTGATGGGTACATGGGGAACTTTGAAGAGGTCCAGTTTAGGAAGGAAAGGTAACAGATTTGGATGAGGTTGTTGTGGTACTTTGACACAAGGAAATGGAAATGGTATTAGGCAGCTGGACACTGGCATTAGGCCAGCAGCATGCAGATCAGTGTTTAACAACTGGCTCTCCAGGGAAACAAAGCCCTGGTTTGTAGCAACTGCCAATATCCATGGTTTAAAAACTTCCACCAAGATACCAATTTCATGGTTTTATACAACTAACATAGCTTCAGAAGAGGCGTGCCCAATTGGCTCTTGCAGGGGGGTGCAAGCCAGTTCCATCACATAAGAGGTGGTTCAAGAAGCAGCAAATTGTCAAGTGTGTATTCACGGGAAGTTGAGTAAATTCCTTGGATAAGGGATGGCTTTTGCTTCTCTTTTGATTCTGTTTCACTTGTGCTTCCTTTTTTATTAACTCTTTCATTCAGGGTTACTTACTAGTTGCTTGAAGAAGTGGCATCTGTTCCTTAAATCAGCTTAGAGCTCCCACTATTATCACCTCCAACACCAGCTACTTCCTAAGGGCATCTGAAGGTTAGGATAAATGAAGAATAGCTTCTCCTTACTAAAAAGGGGGGAGGGATGTGAAGTAGGATGATAGAAACTGCTTTGATGGCTCTATTACCCCCAAAGTAGTCTAAACTCTCAAGTGAACCTGTTTGCACCTGTCTGAGTTTAAACTCCCTCTGGAGCCTCCTTCAGCAAATGGGACTCTATATGTTACGTAATTTCCAAATTTAAGTCTTCTATAATTTTATCTTGACTGTTTTGGTTATTTGTAATCTTTTCCTCCTCTATATATGTTTGCTGGTTTTGTATTCCCAGAAATTTAATTTTTATACTGAATACTTAAGGTTTTATATGACAGGGAGATAATAATTTTTTCACTGAGGTAGGATATTTTAGAGTATATTTTTTGGATTATCTAAGCTAAAAAAGAAAATTCTTTATTTTTAGCGCTCACTTTTTAAAATAGTACTTTTCAGCAATTACAAAATTATGACATTCTCTTGTTAAGGAGAATGCTTATCAAATGGGAGACACAGACACACACACACACATACACTTGTTAAGGAATTTGGAAAATTCAGAAAAAAAGCTAAAGAAGAAAATGAGTACCAGTAGTCCCATGCAGAAACATTATTAATAGTATTTCCTTTCAGATAGTCAACTATATAGTTTATATTTATGATGGCACATATTATTTACATATTAAATATTTTACAGCATTTCTTTGTATTCTGAAATGTTTGTTTAATATTATATTATCAACATCTTCCCCATGTCATTAAAAGTCTGCAAAATATGATCTAATTTTTGAACGGTATCCCCTGTTATGAGTGTACCATATGTATTTCAAGATTGTTCTATTTTTGGATACTTTGATGGTTTCCAAGTTTTCATTATTATAAATGGAATGGCAATGGACATCCTCTTCCATTAGTTTTTATGCTTATTACTCATTGCTTCCTTGGATAAAGTCCTAGAAATGTAATTACCAGGTTAAAGGGTAAAACTGCTGTAAAGAATTTTGGTACGTAGTGTTCAGTTGTGCTCTCAAATGATCATACCAATTTATAACCACATAAACACTGTATGTGAGGGTCTATTTTCACTCCACCATTGTCAGCATTCAACATAATCTTTAAAAAAGGAATAAGTGTGTGTGTGTGTGTGTGTGTGTGTGTGTGTGTGTGTGTGTGGGTCTGTGTGTGCCATCTGATAAACAATAACTGGCATTTCATTGTTATTTGCATTTATTTTTCTTTTATTGAGATAGGTTAATGTTTTGTATAGGAGATAGTTGTGTGTGTGCGTGTAATTTCTCTTCTCATCCCTTGCTCATTTTTCTCTTAATGTTTACCATTTTACCTTTCTTAAGGAATTCGATGCAGTTTAGAGGTAACTGAAATAATAAACTTTATTTGAGCTCCTGGAAATATAATTTTTAAATGAAGCATCAGCAGTTATCATAAAAGAGACAATAAAGCTAAACTATGAAAATGATGTTTACAAATCATAATTATACACAGCAAAAAGAAACGTCATCTCTTATGGCTATTAGAACCCTATAAGAAGAGTATATTCGCTATCACTTTGCGCAGATACTGAAGGTTTGTTCTTCTGTCTATGGATGCAGTTGAATTTTAGAGTGAAGATTAGATTCAGAGGGTTCCCAGGTCCCTGCTCATCACTGCTGAACAGAGCTGCAGAGAAATCTTTGCAAACAATTGCTGTGAGCTTTAGATATGACTTTCTAATTCCCCTTTGGCCCCCAAACATGCCACTTCCTCAGTCTTTTCACCACATGGGGTCATGTTGCCAATAATATTCTTGGGATAAATCTGAATTCATCAGACTTGAATTTAATTACATTATGTAAACTAGAAACTATCCCCAGTAGGCTTTGAGGGAATAGTTTCTGTATACAATTGCAACATCCTGTTTTGTTTAAAATATTTGCATTTTGATAAATCCACTCTGACTTCAAACCCTTTTCTTGATCTTTGCCTGGAACCTCTTTTCATCACATTGACCTGAATTTACTTTTCTTCTTTGGTAAACATTTGCAAAATGTTGCATATGTTCTTTCTGTCTTTCTAGTACGCATACTTCCAAAATGCTTCTCTCTTTACCCTGGTTGGGGGCAGTATGGTGAGAAGAGGTGAACAAAAGTGTCATTTTCATGAGTTATCCCATTTCATGGGTTATATAATTGATGAATATTTGTCAGCTTCTGAGTAGAGAGCATTGTAAGTGCCTGGGGAAGAAAGCTTTCTACATGACCCAACAGGGAAAGGGGGAGCATTTGAAACAATGCATGGACTCCACACTTTGGTTCATTATGACCTCTGTGAAGTTGCTCATACAGATCCCCTGTCGTAGATTGCATGATTTCTCACCCCTCCTATATCCATGCCCTATACCATGTAACTATGTAGTTCCTGCCTCTGATGAGCATATATATCCCTGCCTTACACTAGGCTTGACCTTGTGGCCAATTCTGATTAATAGAATGAGGTATGCTGTATTTGAGCATAGCTCTCTTACGCCTCTTGTATCACTGTGAGCGAAACCTACCCTGGCAAGCCGGCTGGTCCAAAGAGAATGAGAGACATATGGAACAGAGAGAACCCCACTAGCTTAAAGCCTTCAGTGAGAAGTAGACTGCCCAGCAGACAGAACCTGCAGTAAATCCATTCAACTGAGCCAAGACTAGACCAGCTCCCCAGTTGATAGGCAGGCATGACCAGGAATAAACACAGTAAGTAATTGCTGTTTTAAGTGTATAGGAGTTTTGGGATGGTTTGTTAAACAGCATTATGAACTGCTATAATACCCTTAGAAGCTTTAGCAACTTATTCACTCAATGCAGAGATTAAAATATTTTAAAACTCCTCAGTTAGGAAGACAACCAATTAGTGACCCTCTTTTAAAAGTGATGATGTCCAATTTTCTCAGGTTCTTGTTTACAGCTCCTAAGAGGTGCCTCCTGCTGGAAGCATTTTTATTTACTGGTTTTTAGAGAAACATTTCTCACTACAAATACACTTTATTTCCCCTCAAAGCACCTAGCCATCTCTCTTCAAAGCTCCTCCCAACTACTACACTCTTATCCTACCCACAGAGATGCAAAGAGTCGGAGTGAAAGGTGGGGATGGTTGAGTTTAGAAATAAAGCAAGCCTTTCCATTTCCTATTCCTCTCACAGGGGTAATCTAAACATTGAAACACTCCTAAGTCAATCAGGAAAGCTCTCACTGCCAGCTCTTCAAAGATACAGAGAAACAATTCTGATTCAGGGCATGGCTCATGAAAAACAAATCTACCATCACAGAAAAAAGTACATGTACACCTGTCTTAAATGAGGGAGAAAAAGTGCATCCCATATCTTTATATCATTTCTGACTTCTCACAACAGAAAAGATCATATTTATTTTATAATTAAAGAAAAAACAAAAATCCAAACCCAACCTGTCCAGTGGTTGTGTCATGACTCAGTTTTGCCAAAATCAATAAGCCACTTGTGGCTAAGTGTCTTATAAACAGCAACTCAAGGAAAAATATTGTGATACAAATACTATTTTAATAAAACAAAAATCAGCGTTTGGCAGATGGTGTGGAACATTACTGTACGTGGATCAGATGCTATTAATATCCTTGTTTTTCTAAGGGTAAAAAACGTAGCCTATTTTGTTAGGCAGACCTAACCCTTCCCCATGGTGAACCAGGTTGGAAAAGGACATACTCTATTAGTGGGCCTCAGGAGGTGGTGATCTGGTGGCTGACATGGACAGAGGCCTAGCGCTTTTAGCCTGGAGCAGAAAAAAATATAAACCAGTCATGGCTGGAACAAGGATAGCTGCCCAGGAATCAGCCCCACCACCCACTGCCTTCTCAGCACCAGTGACAAAGCCAAGAGCATCAGTGTCCTTAAGCACCATTGGGCATTTTAGGACCAAAACATCACAAATGCTCTCTATGCTGTGAAACAAAATTGAGCAGATTTTGCAAGTCAAATCCACTTCTCTCAATGATCATAAGCCCCACATGATTCAAAGGTTTGTATTCTGAAACATGTCTAAATAGCCCATAGGAAGAAATATACTTACTTTTTTCTGCTTTTTTAAAAATATGAGGGAAAACATATTAAAAAGAGCTGACCACTGCCTTTTTATAAAGTGTATGGCTTGAATCATAATATTTAGTTTATTTTATTGTGAATATAATTAAAAAAGCAATTTAAATATCTATTGTAATTAGTCAACTGAGCTCATTGAGTTAATACAATAGCTATTTCTAAAGATTAGAAACAAAAATGATTTTTCCTGACTAATTTCTACCTTGGAGAAAAAGAAAGGGGTGGGTAGGGAATTAACGTTGACTACCTCCTGAACGATGCCCACTTTACTTATGTATGTTCCTTTAGTGGGTAAAGCAAAAAATCCGTGACAAAGGAGTAAGTAGATTGTGAAGGCACACACTATTTAAAACTGGAAGGTCTCAGATATCTAGACATTTATATTATTTTCTGAGTATGGTCTTAGACTGAGTAGATTTTATATTTTGTTGAAAAGTACAAGGATCTGCTGACTTAATTATTTAAAATAACTTTTTATTCTCTTTTTGTCCTCACCATACATTTCCTTAGACTTAGTCCAGAAATTAAATTTACATTTTTAAAAAACAGAAGAAATCATGCCTCCAAATGCAATTTCTAGGCATTATCTTACAAGGCTGCCTCGTCATGGAGAAGAATAAAGAAAAATGGGATTTTCTATTGTGTCATGTGAAAGTGATTTTCAAGATTTAACTAGAATATTAGTAAATGGCACATGTGCACACAGAAACACACATCACCATCCACATAGGAAATAAATAATTCTGGAGAGCAGAAAATAGTATTAACAATGAACATGTAGCACTTACCATGTGCCAGTCACTGTTCTAAATATTTTACTTCTATTAACTATTTTAACTTTCCTAATAATCCCAGGAGACAAGTTTCGCACATTTCAAAGGAAAATAACAGCTTAACAAAATGCTCATGGCCAAAGTGAAGAGCAGATGTAGGGCAAACCATCACTGTAACTTCTACCAGGGGATTCATGTCACGGTTTACTGAAATTCCCTCTGACCTTTCCCTGTCTTCCTTACCTACTTTGTTCCTACCACTCAGCCTGTGTATTCTGTTTCAATGCCTTCCATATATGGATATAATGCACACATTTGTGCTATTTATTGGTATTATTTATTTACTGAAAAAATACAAGTATGTTCCCTTTCTTAATTTCAAGAGTGAGTTTGTTGAGCATTTACTCTTTCTGTCTCTTAGGATATTTAAGAAATGTTAGAAACCATCAGTAGGTCACACAGGATGGTGCTGCTAACACACACACAGTATCTTGAATGCACTAAGTCCCACAGGTGCAGCAGGAGTGCCCATAACAACATTCAAGTAGAGTGACCCACAGGGCCCAGAGGGCTACAGCTCTGTCCTCAAATAAACTCTTTTCCTCCAACTCTCACTGAGGAAACATTTTCTAGAACCTTCTCCATCAAATGACCAATAACATTCAGATATTGACACAATCACCAAGACTCCACCCTGTGAGATCCATCCAGCCTAACTGCTGATAGATTATTTCCAAAGCTGTCATAACAATTACTTAAGACATGAGCATTTGAGGCAATCAGTTTTACATCCACCATACTTGAGAAACTTTGAGACAATGATTTTAATGGATTTCCCCAAGTTGGGATGGAGAAGCTAGGAGATCATAACAGAAGTGATCCAGAAGAGATAGGTAAGGTTGGCTATACTAGTCCTTCAGAAGGTGAAAGAAAAGGGCACAAGATAACTATGAAGTCTAAGGATAGGGGAGCAATCTCTTTCTTTAAAAGATAGAGAAGAAGGAAAAGAATGGACTTAGGAAGAGAAATAATAAAATAACTGAACATTTTCAGAGCAAATATTGTCAGAAGGAACAAGAGGTAGAAATCCCAAACTCTCTTGCCTATATAAGATGGGCAGCCTCTGTACATCTAAAATGGAGACAGTGCTTAAAATATGCCAAAAATTCCTAAATTATTTCAACTCCCTCTAGACTCCACGTGGAAGCAAATCCTGCACAGCAAATATTAAAGATACTGAAGGTTGTGCCAAGAAATATAAAATCCTTGTGTCCATACAATATGTAATATTTGAGAAAACAAGTCATTATTTATAGAAAACCTTTCTGAATAGCAGTTCATTTGCAAGTCATTTGGGACAAGTGCTTCATGCGTCTCGTCTCTAATAATACCTCATATAAATTTAGGTCAGAGAATGACTAAGGATTCCTTGCTGCTCCTGATGACATAAGCCAACACCATGAATAAACACTTAAGTCCTGTTATTATTATGACTCCTAAACTCATCAAAGGTTGTAAGTATTTGAACAGCATGGGTTTTAAAGGCTCATGTCTTTACCAGACTGACAGAGAAAAGTCCTTACAAGTAGACCTCTTACCCACACACAGGTCAAGATGAATCAAATAATTGATGTCCCCAACAATGTCATTTGACCCAGGAAAAAAGCTTTAGCAATAAAGTGGAAGCTGAAAGGGCTAAATGGGGCTGGAACAACTTTCATCACTCCTCAAACTGATGAAAAGTGCCTCTATCAATAATACAGGCACTTCACTTTCTTGGCTTTCTCTCCTCTCCACCAAAGGGAAGTCTCAACTGCACCTCTTACCCTACACTCCCTGCTCCTTCCCTTCAATGATAAAGGACATTTCATGACTTGGATCAAAAGTGATGCTCTCTCATCATGTCATGTACCATTAGCATCATTCATTCAGAGAAGACACTGCCCAGTTTTTCATGGAGGTCTTACTCCTGTAAGAGCTGTGTGCTTGTGCTTTGATAACAGTGTTCCATATCCTGGGCAATATTTAGTGGCACCTGCCAAGTGGAGGGCACAATGTGAACACCTGTCTTGGTGAGACATCAGCATAAAATCTCCGAGCTTGGAACTGAGAGAAGTGATCTGTCACCTGGAGGGAATTTAGGAATCAGAGAATTTAACTACATCTTTTTTAAGTGAGGAAATGGAGATTAAGAAGTTTGTTCAAGATCACCAATGGATTCAAGACAAATGAGCCTCTAATTCAGGGCCTTTTCATGTAGGCTCTGATCATTTACAAGTTCATACTGTGGGTAGATCATCTGAGTAATTTGTGTGTCCTTTTCCAACCTCTCTTTACCTTTAAGCTTCTCCAGATTTGCTGTCTGTGGACTCTGAGCAGGTTACTTAAACTCTCTGAAATTGTTTCCTTATGAGTAAAAACATGCATCATAGTATATACATGACTAACATAACTCCATTCTTCTTAGGATGGTTCAGAAAATTAAATTAGATGACACTTTTAGAAACATACTTATATTGTACAGTAAGTATTCAATAAATGTTAGTTACCTACCATTATTCTTTGGATGCGGGTGATAAGATGCTTTGAAATAATGAAAACATAGGCTGTGATGCCTTTGAACCATAAGAGGGCAAGAGGGAGGGTGGAGCAGGAACTTAACCTGATCACTGCACATCCTGGATAATTAAGTCCGAAAATGTATTATGCAATTATAATTGCATATTCAGATGGGAGAAGCACGATGTAACTAAAACATCCGGGCCCCAACTGCATTTTGTACGCACAGCCCTGGCCCTCACCCTCTTGTGCTGTTTGATCTTCCATGATTAGTAGCTGATCCCTGTTCTTCCTGATCTTTGGCTCAATATTTCAAGATCATCATAGAAGGAGAACAGCATACTCCTTTGACAAATTATTTTTAGGAACACTCATGGAGTGTGCTTTTCTGGTTGAAAGTCATAGATTTCAGAAACAACCTGACAAATGAAGGCCCTGGGTAGTAGTGAACAACTCATTGCTTCAGACTTGCAATAAATTCTATTCACAATGAAGCTCTTTCAGAGTCACAAACATTCCATGGGAACAGTGGAAAGACAGGAGCCTGCAAAGGGACATTCCCAGAAAATCTTCCAAATAGGAGAAAGGAAGTACTTAGCTGTTGCTCACATTACCACTTGGTGAAAACATTTTCAGAGAGGCCTAGTGGGGTGTAGACTGTCACCTGCAAATACGTCCAACGTTTTGATAGCAGCTTAATGTGCAAGCACTGAGCATTTGCAATGCCTTCTGTCTCAAGGGATTCTGAACCAGCCACTTCTCCATCTTTGTTCCCAGAGCGTCAGGCTCCTTTCCTGGCCTTCCTGGATGCAAAAGGCACCATTACAGAAGTGCAAAGGCACCACCTGAAACATGACCTTTACGAAAATAAATCAGATATAAAATAAATAAAATAGCAGTCTTGGACAAAGCCAACTGATCTTTCCCCTTACAAATATGGTGATATTTATTTAAACAAGGAAACATTCAAAAGCATACAAGGTAACTAGGGAAAGTTAAGCCTTTCCTAAAATATCTTGCTCGACACCCACTTCTATGACAAAGACTAAAAATACAGCATGTAAGCAAGTCTTCCAGAAAGAAAGTGTGGCATTAATTTTTTCTTTCTCTTTTTCTATTAGACCTCAGAGACCACAGTGTCGTGTTATCAGTATTGCCAGACTAATTCAGTGGGCAGTCAGGTTCTCTCCTGCACATGCTTATCAGTCTCCTGTAAGAAGTCTGCCATTTAGTGAACTATGGGTATTAGGACGGAGTTACTGGGAACCAATTCTGTCAAAAATAAAACTTTAAAAATCAGCCTATAGAGGAGAAGAATGTTATTATGGCTTCAAAATCCATGTACTTATTTAGAAGGAAACTAGAATTAGCCATTGGTCAGGTATTCTTAAAAATAGAAATGTCTCTTCCTAGTCAACCCTCAGTGTGGGCTCCTTATTTACGTACCTGAAGATCTCTCTCTCTCTCATTGTTATGTTTCAAAATTTCTGCATTATCCCATTAACCATTTTATTGGCGCCTGGAGTTTCTTAGGTAATGGCGTCTTTATTCTACATGGCTTAAATATGGTTATTTAACACAGAGGTTTCAGATAAATGGAGCCAAAAAGAAGTTTCAAAGGGTCTACTTTTAAGTTCTAAGTAAATGTTCACACACACGAATAGAGATAGACAGAACAGGGAATGGACCTGGCCAACAGGGTCCAGGAGTCAGTGGCCCTCTGCGCACAGAACTTAAGCGGGCCCCGAACACCTCAGTAATCAAGACAAAAGGAATTTGAATGCATGCTTTAAAAAATTAAAATTAATGCAAAACAATGAAAAGAATATACAAATGTTAAATAAAGCAGAAGTCTTACTGATTTGTCCTCTTGCTTTAGGCTCCACCAAGCCTCTACATGGCATTGGTAACGGATTTTCATTTGAAATTTTCAAATTTTGTTCATCAAGGATTTTTTTTTTTTTTGCATTTTGGCTTTTAAAAATATTGCATTAAATATTATTTATCTTGTGTACTAAGCTTGTGGCGATCCCTTAAATTATGTGATGGAGCCAAATGCCTCCCTCGCTTCATCCTAGTCTTGAGGAGCTGCACTCGAGGATGGGGGGGGCTCCGGGCACCACTCGGGGCATCGTGTCTGGTCCCCACACCCCAGGATGAGAAGAGCTGTGTAAACTGAGTCTAGAGCACTCTGATAACTTGCCCGAAATCACCTAGCTGCTCAAGAGGGCAACTAGCATGGGACCCCTGGTCTGAGTCACACCTGACATTTAACCACCCTGCTACACTTTTTTTTCCTTTCTATCCAGAGTTATCACAACATAACACATTCAGTTCAACAAACACCTAGTAAGTACTTCCGTACTTTATAACACTTTGCTAGAAGTTTCAAGACACATATGACCCATTCTGTTTCAGCGTAGTGATGACCTACAGAGGCACGGAAGCCCATCTGACCAACTGTACTAAATGTGACTATTGCCTTTTATCCCCCTGCCCAGTCTCCCCTCGTAAATTCAAACTGAGTCACACTTCCCCTACTGGGAGGCTTACCCTTAATGTGAGAAAGGGAGGTAGAAAAGCAGGAAGCATCGAGCATGTAGTTTGTCCCAAGTGCTGGGACGTCAGGATGCTCCCACGGGTGACTCCATTTCCCTTCACAGACTCCTCGGGTGATATCAATGCCTCCACGACTCTAACAAAGAGGTTTGCAAAGACTCATAATCTGCTTCACAAAACACACGTAGTGGTAGAACTGGGTCTCAAGCTCAGCTCTTCCCGACTCTCCTTTTCCAGGACTCCTGACAAAGCACTTTACAAGCTGCTCCAAATGCCAAGGGTGGCCCTACTGACTGTCCTGGGTGAGGCCAGGGCACAGTGTCCTGAGCATGATGTGCCAGTCAGTGGCCTGGCCAGAACTGACTGACAGTCTTGGTCCATGAAAGCTAAGAACAGCTTCAGAGTACAGTGCTTCCCCAGCGAAGTCAGTTGTTTTTTTTTTTTTTTGTCTTCATTGTTTGCTTTGGCGTATTTCAGATTTCAAACATATACAATTCACAGCAAATGGGATATAGCGCCTCCAGCAAGAATTATTCAAAAGACTTTAATCAGAAATTTTGCTCTCATTCCTAGTGCCCTGAAACCACATATCCTGTCTTCGTGAGTACATTATCTCGGAATCAATCTATGCTGAGCCATCAGTGAGAAAAACAACTTTCAAATACCTCCCATTGTGCAAAAAGTATGATCTGGAACAGTACAGCATCAGCGGTGACAGAATAGTAAGGCCATTTACACTCTTCGGTTTGCTAATTCATAACCACCAAGTCGCATCTAAGCAATTTTTTAGCATTAAACTTTGCCATGTCTGTGGATATTAAGGAATGAAACGAACAGATTTTTTTGTGTGTGTGTATATGTGTATAAATGACCCTTGCCTTTTAAACCAGAAACAAATTCCCAACCTAGATCTCCAAATATATTTTCCTAAGCACATATGAAAGTAGCCATTATATTATTTTAGAAATTATGCTACCAAAAATAAAAGAAGAATAAAAGAAAACAAAATTTTACATTTATATAAACCTAATAATGAAACACAGTGGATTGAACACATGTGTTTACCTTCATTCTTGCCAGACACTACACTTAAATGACAATTAGAAATAAAAAAAATATTCATCCATAAGGGCAAAGAAATAAGAGAGGAAACAATAGTATGTAAGAAATGTCAACTCATTCTGGAAGATAAAGAGAGGATATACAGGAAAAATACGTCATCGAGCCATGTAGCAGAAGCTGAAATGATGTGTCCAGAGGACACACTGATGAGGCGTTGGCGTGTTGGGCTCGCAGAACGCTTGGAAGGTTCAGGAATTGGAGGTGTGGCTTGGTTCCGCAGGTGGTGGCACATCCAGAGAACGTTCCTCCTTGACTTTTTGCAGAAGACAGGAGACTTTGAAGACTCACTAAATGGAAACATGAGGCATGGAGAAGGGTGGGGGATGAGAAGCTAAAGTAAAAACAGAAGAACTTCGTGGAAATCTGAAAACTAAATGGGTGTACACATACAAACCCCCCAGAGTCCTGGTCAGCGTCACGACACTTGTACCCACGGACAGCATGCACTCTGCCCTACAGGACATCAGAAGGTCCTCGGGAGAAACAAAAAGATCCCAGAAAAATGTCATTCAGACATTTTGGAAGCTGACAAGAAAAAGCCAGCTTTCCATCCAACCACCTATAGTGAAGGACACCAGCCCAGAGGGTCTGCTTTTTAACCCCTCATTCTTAAATATAATCAACAGAAAGGTCACCACATAGTTGAGGTAAGATTCCATCATGAAAAGCAGAGACCAAGATAAATGAGGATAATTTTTTTTTAAAGGGAACAATGTTAGTGGCAGAAGAGATTCTCCTTTTCGAGGAAAAAGAGTTAATAATCTCAGAGAAGTATATTTAATATTTAATATTGCACCCATTTTAAAAAAAAGATGTCATGAAAAGCAGAAATCAGATAAGAAGAGCTCTAGAAAATTAAAATTATGAAAAGAGTAGTCAAATATTCAATAGAAGCATTCGAAGATAAAGTTAAGGATCTCCTCCAAAGAGTAGAAACAAAAAGACACTTAGATGGAAAGTGAGTAAAATTAAAGACTTGATCTACACAATTTGATATCTGCCCAACAGGAGATCCAGAAATAAAATTAAGAATGGCAAATTACCAAAGGGAAAAAAAAACCTAAATAGAAGGACATATGTCCAGATAGATAAGGCCCAAGCAAAATGAATAAAAAAGGGAAGACAAGATTGTCCCTAATGTCAATCAAGAATGTGTTAGGCTACAATAAAAACCTTTTTGAGACACTAAATTTTCCAAAGAATAAACTTCTTCTCCATCCACTTTCCTCCTATTGCAGGAGGCCCTTCATTTAGGAGGTAGTAATCACACTACAGGAAAGAGGAGATCCAGGAAAGAGGGGTCATGGGATCCAACACACACTAGATGTTTGGAAATTAATGAGGGGATGACTGAGAAGGTGTGATCAAAGTCGAACAGGAGGCCTGGTGGGCGGCTGTTTTAGATGAGGGCAGGAAGTCTGAGGGTATCAGGAGAGAAGAACTAAAAAAAAAAAGGGGATCAGATGGGTATTGGTCAGACTAGACTATGTGCTACTGAAAGCTGTGGAAAAAAGTCCCCCTAAAGCCCTAAGCAAGGGAAAAAAATTAAATCAATGTTTAACTCCTAGAAAAACAAAAAGAAATTACACAATAAAGTGAAAGTAATTACAGTCTATTACTTGGCTTCACCGTGGACAGTATGTCCATAGGCATAACAAAGAAAACACAAAATACTAATTTAATTAAATCCATAATATAATTACCTTTGGAGGATGGGGGAGGGTGTGTGCCACACACATTCTAATTTAGGAATTCAAGACTATGCTCTCTAAAACTATAAATCAACCAAAAGCAATAAACTCCTGTTAACAGTTAAAAAAAAGATAAAACCTAGAGAAATACAAAGGAGAATTGGACATGGTATGTTTTGGTAAGTGAGACTTGAGAGCAGGGAGAAAGTAGGGCAAGAATGTTCTAGGGCCTTATTTGTCTGTCTTTCTGGATCTGACTGTTTATCTTAAAAAAAAACAAGAAAAAAGCAGCACAGTTAAATAATAAACAAAGGTCTAAAATGTTTAAGGTGTTTAGCAAGATTATTGCATTTTTATTGCATTCATCACATATACTGTAGCATATTTTTGGACATAATGAATATTCTGTGACTTTCATGAATATGACTTCTTGGCTTCTTTAAGTTTGTCAGTGTGGTCAGAGGATGGCAAGAGGATGGGGTGAGGGGATGCAAAGCTCTTCAACAGAAATTAAGTACAGTCAGTCCTTAAGATGAAACATTTGAATCTGTAACGAGGCTGAAATAGATCTATATGAAAGGATCCATAGTAGACACTGAGTCAAAAGGATCAAGATGTAGAAAACAGCAAGCATCCTGTGATTCCTTTTGCACACACACACACGCACACACACATGCACACAAGTATTTATGCTTATCGACATGCAGACTAATTTTGAGAGGACATTTACTTTACTGCAAAGTATTGGCCTCTTGGAAAGAAATCTCAAGGGAAGACTTATATTTCATTCAAAACTCTTTAATACTCTGCTTTTTAATCTTATGCATATATGGTTTATTTTCAATGAAAAAGTGGTTCACAAAGATAAACGCCAATGCTTATCATGCTGTCATTAAAATAGAGGGTTTTGAAGATGACTGGAAAGATGGTTCAAGTTATATAGGAAAAGGAATTATGAGCAACTTTAGACAAAACAGTTATCTGTTGGTTATAAGATTCGGAGTGATTGCCATTTATTTTTTATAGCTTTTTTTGAAGTATACATATTTTCTACAGTGGTATTTCTATACAATGAAAAAAAATATTATTAAAAAGAAAGAAGAAAGAGGAGAAAATGCCATTCCTTTATCAGTTCTCTAGGGCACAGAAGATGTACAGTCAGAATGTAGCTTTTTGGAGGAAGAGTGAGCATCTGGGCATTACATCTGCAGATGGACTTCCTATAAAGCATATGGTGGATTTTCTCAAGGAAAAATTGTTGCTATAGAGGCATGAGTTGCTATTTAAACCATGGCAGACTAGGTCTTTTTTATGCTTGACATTTCTGTCTCCAATATGTGAATTAGTTATCTGCTCAGATTTTCTTAAGGAGTTACCCATTATGAAAAATTTTTTTTTCTTTGTAAAGATTGTAAATTACAGAATATGAAATTTTGATAGTGTGAATGACCAAGGGGGTATGCTTTTCTAACTTGTCCTTTAGGCTTATTTATGTTTTCTTTCCTCTTCCCAGATACGTTAAAACAAGGACTAAGGAAAAACCAAAACAAAACAGTATAAGCCAATATGAAGATATTCACAGACCCAGTAGCACTTCAGCCAAGCAGGCAAAGCACCATTTCAGAATAACAAGCGACTTCATTCTCAATTTAACAGAGGTTATATAGTTCTAAAATCACAAGTACTTTTCATGGGAAAGTAAATGTCTTTATAAAGGTTAACACAGAATTTATCAGCTTTATTGTATGTTTTCTGTCCTTTTCTTTGGTATGTAAAAGGAACACAATAGAAGGGGTTTTTTGTTGTTTGCTTTTCAATGTCTTTCCTGCAACATGACTAGGTAAGGCAATTGCTTTGCTTCCAACAAAGTAAGTTGTTTTACTTTCATGTAGGTCCATTTTTAACAATAAATACACATTCCTTTAGTGGTTCAAACTAAGAAACAGACATAAGGTGTGGAGTGGCGTATGAGATAAGAGAAAATGACAAACATTTACCTGGAGAAACAGTAACAAATGTGGGAGGTATTGCAGAAATGTCTTCACTGCAGATAATTGGCCCCTTAAATTTAAGATTTTTCAGCTGCAAGTCTTAAGAGACACTCTTCCCCAAAGAGATCTGGCTCCTTCAACTTCCTGCCTGGCTTTGGGGACAAAACTCTGGACCTCAGCCAGTGTTTAGAGTCCCCCAGGGGATATTTGACAAAACATTAGTGACTCTAATGGTTTTCATTATTTAATGTTTCTAACATTATGCATTTGAATGAAAACTAAAGCAATGTTTAGAAACAACTCACTTTGTCATTTAAATGATTTTAATCATTTTCTTATTCACTTTGGCCTTTTCTCCAAAAGATATTTGATAACCAAATGATAGAGGCTCAACATCTTAAGCTTCTTTCATCCATTAGTTGTATTTGTTTTGAGCAATTAGCTTCTCTGGGCCTTAAATTTTCCTATCTGAAAATGAAGTGATAGGGCCAATAAACTGATGTCCCTTCTGACTCTAATATTCAATGACAAAGGTGTGCTTTTCTCCATCCGTAGAGAACTTTGTACCCTCCATTAAAAGAAGAACATGAGGACTTATAAAGTCTTAGCAACCACTTTCTGCCTCTGTGTAAGTGAACGTTTGTCTAGGGAAGGGGTCTGCATATTTCAGTGCTCCAGCCAAATCTGGCCAGCCGCTGTTTCTGTAGACAGCATTTTATTAGAACACAGCCACACCTATTTGTTTGCTATTATCTACGGCTGCTTTAAGGCTATAGTAATACACTATTGTTGGGTAAATGGAAGTTTTCAACCAGAATCCCCACCTGGCCTTGACAGTGATACGCATATAAGGGCCTGTTTGCACATCAGTGTGATGTTTACTAGGGCAGAGCCACTGGTCATCGCGGGATTGCTGGTCCTGGGTAAGGGGCAGAGAGTAGCATCCACTCTCTCCTCCCCTCTGTTCCTGGTACATGATTGGTCAGGTGCCCACCAGTCACAAGGGATCCGCCCATGGAGTTCCTCCTGGAAGGGGCAGCCAGAGAAGGATTGGGAGCACACCAGCACAGGGATAGTGGAGCCGCCAGGATTCACCGGGAGAAAGACTGTGCCATGAGAAATAAACTTTTAATCCCCAACCTACCCTTTTCCCTCGTCCTCCTTCAGTCTCATCAGATTCATAGGCAACTTGTCCTGGGTGGGGAACCACCTTCCTCACGGATCCACAACTGTATAGCACAGTCCAGTATGCAAAGCTTAAAATATTCACTAGTTGGCCCTTTACAAAAAACGTCTGCTGATCGCTAGTCTAGAAGACCTTGAACTGCTAAGGACCTTCTTGAACCCCCAGGAGGCAGGTACCGGAGGCAGGTGCAAGGGTCCAGGTCCACAATGCAGGAGATGCATATTCCTAGCCAAAGGCAGGCCCCATTGCCCCTCTTTGCCACTTCTAAGCCTTCACCACTCCTCAAGAGCAGACCACTCAGCCCCTCCAATTGAGCAAAACCTGACTTCCAGACTCTTTAGAAAAAGTGACAAGTTTTCATCAGGAACATTCAGCTTTTTGCTGGCAAATGATTGTTTTTATCATCTTAAAAAAATTCTCTCAATTCTCCTTGTTTAGCACATTTTAGCTAATCTCTGACCAGTATTCAGATCTTTGATTGGTCACTGACCTTTTTGAATGTATGATTGAAGCTATGGACCCTTCCCTGAAAATGTGCTTGCATAATTCAAGCAATATTTTACACCCAATGTTCCTCTCTGGGTCAGGGGTGGCTCACAGTAGTCTAAGATTCCAGAACATATAACCCCCGTAGCTTCTAAATGACATAATGTGTACAATAGTCTCACCATAAAGATCAGTATTACTATTTAGGATTGAATGACTATGTGACATAGCAGAAAGAATATCAGATAGAGAGCTAAAAAAACAAATTTATGCATTGTCTCTGCTACTACCTAGACGTGGCAGACCACTGAGGTGCCCTGGGCTTTTGGCCCTTTGCTCATTACACAGTGGAATTAATAAATGTCCCGTCTACCCCACAGGCTGTGATAAGACTCAAGGTAACATGTAACAAAAAATTTATAAACCACACAGGTCTTCACATTTGAGTGCTGAGGAATTTCAATAACCCATTTCACAAGAGGGAAAAAAGAACCATTTATATTTTATATTCAAAGCATGATCTCCATACCAACAGCATCAGCATTGCCTGAAAGCTTATTATAAATGCCGATTCCCAAGCCCTTCCCCAAACAGGGAATTTTAGCAAGATCATCAAGTGATTTGTGTGCATGCTAAAGCTTGAGTAACAATGCCATAGAAAGATCACTCTGCAGAATACAAACCACTTCATAAGGCTAATCTTGAGAGAAGGAAACTGAGGCCCACAGACATTATAGGACGTCCTGAGGCAGGCGTTTGCACAAGTCAAGTCGCAAAGAGATGGAGCATAACAGATGTTAGATTTCAGAAATGTTTTTAAAATAATTGTGTTCATGGCACTCACCGCCTAGTGAGATAGGCACATCATTAAATAAACACCACATGCTGAGGGAAGCTTAAAAACAGCTTGACCAGGTTGCCGAAATCCACAAAAAGTTGCCATCTGTTATTATGAGGTCATGGAACCATTGTCAGGGCTCAGTGAGGGTTCCTAGGTCTTTTTATCTGCAACTTGTGAGAACTGGCATATCAATTTCCCTGTAATATCTCACTGAGATGGAGTAAAGTCATTAATGAAAATTATACAGGCTTTATTGGCTACTCTTCCTACCACTACACATGCCACTTCTAAAGCAGAAATCCCAGAAAATAGCAAGATCAAGGACCCAACATGGAAAATATGTAGAGAGAGGAACAAAGAATGATTGAGGATATTAAAAGAGAAATTGCCACTGGGAGTATAACCAAGAAAAACCATTGAGAGAAGGTATGTGGGGAATAGTGTTTCTTTGGGGACAGAGGAAGGGGTCTTAGCTCCACCTTCCCATTCTTGCCAGGTTGAGGAAGTAGTTGAGGGGGGATGAGAAGTAAGGGAGAAGAAATGAAAAGTTTTAAACCAAAGAACTTAAACTGAGAGGAGACATGGGTGGGGTTTAGACCAGTGGGAATTTCTGCTCTAATAAGGCTACTGGAAAGCTGAGGGCTTCTGCGTTCTGGGGCATCTCTTTTTGGGAGATAGAGGTGCCAGACTGTCACTCAGAAGAGATAAAACAGAGTGCACTGAGAAGTTTCAGTTCAAGTTCAAAGGAAAACCAACTTCTAGGCTGTCCAGCTCAGACCACCAAGATGAGGGAGCAGCAGGGCTACAGAGCAGAGGCCATATAGTTGTATGTACCTTACAAAGTGGGTTAAAGCAATTTCCTTGTCTTCTATCTCTCAGAATCCTAAGCATGAGAGATGAGCATAGGAAAGAGACTAACTCAAGTTTCATGATAACATTAAGAAGTGATAACCCTGAGGCTGTGGGTGCTGTGAACTCTCAGGCTGTCATAGAAAGGGCAAAGAGTTGGGAATAAACGAAACCTGGGTTTGAACCCCAGTTCTGCCACTTACCACTGCTGTGTGATCTCATGTACCACAGCCAACCTCTCTGAGCCTCATCGGAACACTCTGAATTACTGTCACATTCCACACAGTGTGATGACAATTAAGTGAAATAATGATTATAAAGCGTTGATAAACTGTGAGTGCCTGTGGACATACTCATTCTTTCTTCCCTTATTACTAAGGCTCAGTTTCTTCGTCTTTACACACATAGTCATTATCCACTGTGTGTTGAGTATTGTATCCAATAATTCACGTGGGCTCCTTAATTAAAACAAAATGAAAATGGGTAAAATAATAAAGACCCTACTGCTTAATTTGGAGTGTCCCAGCCCTAACTGTCCTCAGCTCACCCTTCAGATTTGATTACCTAACAACAGTATTAGCCTGCTCTAAGATCACCCAGTGTGCATGGAAAAGCCATCCAAGTCTTTCATGTAATTATATACACAGTTGCTGTAAGGCCTCAGGGGCCCCATTGGCCCTCTGATAATGGAGGAGCATGGTAAGTCTGTCCCTCCCCAAATTAGAGCAGTGGCAGGCCATGGTCTCACCCTGGTAACAGATGGTTTTATTAGCTGTCACTGCCAGACACTTGGCTGAGGGCAAAGCGCATGGTCATCAGCGTCTGCTCCACTTCGGTGTGCACAAGGGAAGCTGGGTCTGAAAATAATGAATAGTGAGGGAGACAGTGCCCTCTTGATGTCACCCAGGAAAAAAAATAAGCTGAAAGAAAAAGAAAATCCTTGCCCTTGGCTCCTGTAACAGGAAAGATAAGCCCAAATAATTGTGTTATTTCCAAGGAAGAGAAAGGTCAGGATGTCTCCTGGTGGGGGAAAAATAAAGCAGGGAACAAGATGTCCGCAGGTGCCTCACACTCAGTGAATTTGTGGGAAGAAATTCTCACTCTGCCTACTCGGAAAACAGATTTAAAACAACAGCACAAAAACGTTTTCCTCTCTACCTCAAATTATAGGCCCTCAAATATGGTAAATGGGTGAGATTATCCAACAGCATACAGCAGAAAAGACACTCCACCATCAATGCCAAACAGAAAATACTCTTTTTAACATGAACAAAAGAATATGAATATGAGTATTTAATGGCTGGAATGCCAAAGTTGGTAGTTAGCTATGAATGCCAAGTAAAAGTATTTAGTATTTAAGGCAGACATTTGAAAGGTCGAGGAGTCTAGTTATTCACTCAAACAGAAGTCGATTTAGAGCAATAGTATTGAAGAGAACAACACCCAGTTTCTTCTCCCATCTGCATCTGGATGTAAATACTGTGACCAGCTGTCGTTTTGTTTTTTTTTTAAATCAAGTTCTGATAGGTTTCCTTAGTCCTTTGGAGCTTTCACATGGCTGCCTCCTCTCCCAACATGATGGCATCTACTACAGCAAACTGTCTTCTGAATGGCTCACCTGATTAGGTAAGGCCCACCTAGGATAATCTGCCTTACCATTAACTCAGAATCAACTAATTGCAGACCTTAATTACATCTGTAAAATTCTCATTTTTGCCGCATAATGTAATCTAACCACAGGTGTGATATCTCTTTAAATTTACAGTTTTGGCTTCCACTCACAGGGTGGGGATGATACAAAGCATGCATACCAGGGAAGTGGGAAACATGGGGGATAAATTAGAATTTCTATGATAAACAATTTTTTTAATTAAGGTGAAATTTACATTACAAAATTCACTATCTAAAGTGTACAATTCAGTGGGATTTCACACTATTGTTATCATCACTTCTTTCTAGTTCCAAATATTTTCATTACCCAAAGGGAAACTCCATACACACTAGAAAGTCACTCTCCATTACCCTCTCTCCTTGGCCCCTGCTCACCAATAATCTGCTTTTATTCTTTTTTTATTTTTTGTATCATTAATGTGCAATTACATGAACAACATTATGGTTACTAGACTCCCCCCATTATCAAGTCCCCATCACATACACCATTACAGTTACTGTCCATCAGCATAGTAAGATGCTATAGAATCACTAATTGTCTTCTCTGTGTTGTACAGCCCTCCCCATACTCCACCCACATTATGTGTGCTAATCGTAACGCCCCCTTTCTTCCCCCTATCCTACCCTTCCCACCCATCCCCCCAATCCCTTTCCCTTTGGTAACTGTTAGTCAATTCTTGGGTTCTGTGAGTCTGCTGCTGTTTTGTTCCTTCAGTTTTTTCTTTGTTCTTATACTCCACAGATGAGTGAAATCATTTGATACTTGTCTTTCTCCACCTAACTTATTTCACTGGGCATAATACCCTCTAGCTCCATCCATGTTGTTGCAAATGGTAGGATTTGTTTTCTTCTTATCACTGAATAATATTCCATTGTGTATATATATCACATCTTCTTTATACATTCATCTACTGATGGACACTTAGGTTGCTTCCATTTCTTGGCTATTGTAAATAGTGCTGCGATAAACATAGGGGTGCATCTGTCTTTTTCAAACTGGGCTGCTGCAGTCTTAGGGTAAATTCCTAGGAGTGGAATTCCTGGGTCAAATGGTATTTCTATTTTGAGTTTTTTGAGGAACCTCCATACTGCTTTCCACAATGGTTGAACTAATTTGCAGTCCCACCAGCAGTGTAGGAGGGTTCCCTTTTCTCCACATCCTCGCCAACATTTGTTGTTGTTTGTGTTTTGGATGTTGGCCATCCTCACTGGTGTGAGGTGATATGTCATTGTGGTTTTAATCTGCATTTCTCTGATGATTAGCGATGTGGAGCATCTTTTCATGTGCCTGTTGGCCATCTGAATTTCTTCTTTGGAGAAGTGTCTATTCATGTCCTCTGCCCATTTCTTAATTGGATTATTTGCTTTTTGTTTGTTGAGGTGCGTGAGTTCTTTATATATTTTGGATGTTAACCCCTTATTGGATACATCATTTATGAATATATTCTCCCATACTGTAGGATGTCTTTTTGTTCTACTGATGGTGTCCTTTGCCCTACAGAAGCTTTTCAGCTTGATATAGTACCATTTGTTCATTTTTGCTTTTGTTTCCCTTGCCTGGGGGGACATGTTCATGAAGAAGTCGCTCATGTTTATGTCCAAGAGATTTTTGCCTATGTTTTTCTCTAAGAGTTTTATGGTTTCATGACTTACTTTCAGGTCTTTGATCCATTTTGAGTTTACTTTTGTGTATGGGGTTAGACAGTAGTCCAGTTTCATTCTCTTACATGTAGCTGTCCAGTTTTGCCAACACCAACTGTTGAAGAGGCTGTCATTGTATATCCACGGCTCATTTATCATTATATTAATTGACCATATATGCTTGGGTTTACATCTGGACTCTCTATTCTGTTCCACTGGCCTATGGGTCTGTTCTTGTGCCAGTACCAAATTGTCTTGATTACCATGGCTTTGTAGTAGAGCTTGAAGTTGGGAAGCAAGATCCCCCCTGTTTTATTCTTCCTTCTCAGGATTGCTTTGGCTATTTGAGGTCTTTTGTGGTTCCATACGAATTTTAGATCTATTTTCTATAGTTCATTGAAAAATGCTGTTGGTATGTTGATAGGGATTGCATTGAATCTGTAGATTGCTTTAGGCAGGATGGCCATTTTGACAATATTAATAATTCCTACCCAAGAGCATGTGATGAATTTCCATTTATTAGTGTCCTCTTTAACTTCTCTTAATAGTGTCTTCTAGTTTTCAGTGTATAGGTCTTTCACTTCCTTGGTTAGGTTTATTCCCAGGTATTTCATTCTTTTTGATGCAATTGTGAATGGAATTGTCTTCCTGATTTCTGCTAGTTCATCATTAGTGTGTAGGAATGCAACGGAATCCAGTGTATTAATTCTGTATCCTGCAGCTTTGCTGAAATCAGGTATTAGTTCCTGTAGTTTTGGAGTGGATTCTTTAGGGTTTGTTATGTACACTATCATGTCACCTGCAAACAGTGACAGTCTGGCTTCTTCCTTACTAATCTGGATGCCTTTTATTTATTTGTGGTGTCTGATTGCTGTGGCTAGGACCTGCAGAACTATGTTGAATAAAAGCAGGGAGAGTGGTCATTCTGGTCTTGTTCCCAATCTTAGGGGACAGGCTTTCACCTTCTCGATTTTAAGTATAATGTTGGCTGTGGTTTTGTCATATATGGCCTTTATTATGTTGAGGTACTTGTCCTCTATACCCATTTTGTTGAGAGTTTTTATCATATATGGATGTTGAATTTTGTTGAATGCTTTTTCAGCATCTATGGATATGATGAGGTGGTTTTTGTCCCTTTTTTTGTTGATGTGGTGGATTATGTTGATGGATTTTCGAATGTTGTACCATCCTTGCATCCCTGGGATGAATCCCACTTGATCATGGTGTATGATGCTCTTGATGTATTTCTGAATTTGGTTTGCTAATATTTTGTTGAGTATTTTGTATCTATGTTCATCAGGGATATTGGTATTTTCTTTTTTTGTGGTGTCTTTGCTGGGTTTGGGTATTAGGGTGATGTTGGCTTCATAGAATGACTTTGGAAGTATTCCCTCCTCTTCTATTTTTTGGAAAACTTTAAGGAGAATGGCTATTATGTCTTCTCTAAATGTCTGATAAAATTCAGCAGTGAATCCATCTGGTCCGGAGGTTTTGTTCTTGGGTAATTTTTTGATTACTGATTCAATTTCTTTGCTGGTAATTGGTGTATTCAGATTTTCTGTTTCTTCCTGGGTCAGCCTTGGAAGGCTGTATTTTTCTAGAAAGTTATCCATTTCTTCTAGGTTATCAAGTTTGTTAGCATATAATTTTTCATAGTATTCTCTAATAATTCTTTGTATTTCTGTGGTGTCCATCGTGATTTTTCCTTCCTCATTTCTGATTCTGTTTATGTGTGTAGATTCTCTTTTTCTCTTAATAAGTCTGGCTAGGGGTTTATCTATTTTGTTTATTTTCTCAAAGAAGCAGCTCTTGGTTTCATTGATTTTTGCTATTATTTTATTCTTCTCAATTTTATTTATTTCTTCTCTGATCTTTATTTTGTCCCTCCTTCTGCTGACTTTGGGCCTCATTTGTTCTTCTTTTTCCAGATTCAATAACTGTGAATTTAGACTATTCATTTGGGATTGTTCTTCCTTCTTTAAATAGGCCTGGATTGTTGTATACTTTCCTCTTAGAACTGCCTTCACTGTGTCCCACAGAAGTTGGGATGTTGTGCTGTTGTTGTCATTTGTCTCCATATATTGCTTGATCTCTTTTAATTTGGTAAGCCTCCATATGTTTGTGAACCTTTTTGTTTTCTTTGTACAGTTTATTTCTAGTTTTATACCTTTGTGATCTGAGAAGTTGGTTGGTAGAATTTCAATCTTTTAAAATTTACTGAGGCTCTTTTTGTGGCCTAGTATGTGGTATATTCTGGAAAATGTTCCACGTGCACTTGAGAAGAATGTGTGTCCTGCTTCTTTTGGGTGTAGAGTTCTGTAGATGTCTGTTAGATCCATCTGTTCTAGTGCTCTGTTCAGTGACTCTTTGTCCTTACTTATTTTCTGTTTGGTTGATCCTTTGGAGTGAGTGGTGTGTTTGGTGTGTTGAAGTCTCCTAAAATGAATGCATTGCATTCTATTTCCTCCTTCAATTCCATTAGTATTTGTTTCACATACGTTGGTGTTCCTTTGTTGGGTGCATAGATATTTATAACGGTTATATACTCTTGTTGGACTGACCCCTTTATCATTATGTAATATCCTTCTTTGTCTCTTGTTACTTTCTTTGTTCTGAAGTCTATTTTGTGTGATACAAGTACTGCAACACCTGCTTTTTTCTCCTTGTTGTTTGCATGAAATATCTTTTTCCATCCCTTCACTTTTAGTCTGTATATGTCTTTGGGTTTCAGGTGAGTCTCTTGTCGGCAGCATATAGATGGGTCTTGCTTTTTTATCCATTATATTACTCTGTGTCTTTTGATTGGTGCATTCAGTCCCTTTATATTTAGGGTGATTATCAATAGATATTTACTTATTGCCATTGCAGGCTTTGGATTCCTCTTTACCAAAGGTTCAAGGGTAGCTTCTTTACTATCTAACCATCTAACTTATCTCACTTATTATGTTATTATAAACACAGTCTGATGACTCTTTATTTCTCTCCCTTCTTTTTCTTCTTCCTCCACTCTTTATATGTTAGATGTTTTATTCTGTACTCTTTTTTGTTTCCCTTGATGATTTTGTGGATAGCTGATTTTATTTTTCCTTTAGTTAGTATTTGGTTGGTCTACGTTCTTTGCTGTCGTTTTCTCTGGTGACATCTATTTAGCCTTAGCAGCACCTCCATCTAGAACAGTCCCTTTAAAATACACTGTAGAGATGGTTTGTGGGAGGTAAATTCCCTCAACTTCTGCTTGTCTGGGAATTGTTTAATCTGTCCTTCAAATTTAAATCATTATCTTTCTGGATACAGTATTCTTGGTTCAAGGCCCTTCTGTTTCATTGCATTGAATATATCATGCCATTCTCTTCTGGCCTGTAAGGTTTCTGCTGAGAAGTCTGATGACAGCCTAATGGGTTTTCCTTTGTAGGTGGTCTTTTTTCTGTCTCTGCATGCTTTTAATACTCTGTCCTTCTCATTGATCTTTGCAGTTTTAATTATTATATGTCTTAGTGTTGTCCTCCTTTGGTCCCTTGTGTTGGGAGATCTGTGGACATCCATGCTCTGAGAGACTATTTCCTTCCCCAGAATAGGGAAGTTTTCAGCAATTATTTCTTCAAAGACACGTTCTATCCCTTTTTCTCTCTCTTCATCTTCTGGTACCCCTATAATGAGAATTTTGTTCCATTTGGATTGGTCACACAGTTCTCTTAAGATTCTTTCATTCCTAGAGATCCTTTTATCTCTCTCTTCCTCAGCTTCTCTGTATTCTTGTTCTCTGATTTCTGTTCCATTAACTGTCTCTTGCACCTCATCCAGTCTGCTCTTAAATCTTTCCATTGTTTGTTTCATTTCTGAAATCTCCCTATGGAATTCATCCCTTAGCTCTTGCATATTTCTCTGTAGCGCCATCTGCATGCTTATGACTTTTATTTTGAATTCTTTTTCAGTAAGATTGGGGATTTTGGTCTCACCAGGC
Source organism: Smutsia gigantea (assembly GCA_032199065.1). Classification (NCBI taxonomy): domain Eukaryota; kingdom Metazoa; phylum Chordata; class Mammalia; order Pholidota; family Manidae; genus Smutsia; species Smutsia gigantea. Next base: position 281,092 of record JAVSCE010021666.1, on the reverse strand, counting down.
CCTCTCAGTGGTGTTTGAGGGATTTTAGACTGAACAAGGTTCTTCTGCTTTTCATGGTGATGGAAGTGATCACAGGCGAGTGGCACATGTGTCAGCTGGGAGAAAAAAGTTCTTTCCTGCTTGCTGGTCACCTTGCCCATCTCCACTGCCTGTGCCAGACAACCTCACACAGGGAGAAGCCTCTGGATTAATCCCCTGAGCTGCCATGGGCGGGGGCGGGCCTCAGAGTGGCCTACGGCACTGGTGGGGTTGCAGGCAATCAGTGCGTGTTCGTGGCAAGAACAGGGCCCTATGTGCTTCCCAGACTCCATGCTGGTTTCCTCTGTTGTGTCGGTCAGCTGTGCACAGAGGGCAGCATCTGGGTTAATAATCCCCTGGGCTGCCATGGGCGGAGCGGTCCTTGGGATGGCCCAGGGCACTGGTGGTGGTTGCAGGCAATCAGCGCGTGTTTGCCATGAGAACAAAGCCCCTAAATGCTTTCCGGAGTCCGTGCTGGCTTCCTCTGCCTGTGCCAGTCAGCTGCGTGCAGAGGGTAGCCTCTGGGTTGGTCCCCTGAGCTTCCGTGGGTGGAGCGGTCCTCAGGATGGCCTAGGGCAGGCAAGCGGTGTGTGCCGTGAGAATAAAACCCTTTTGTGCCTTATGGACTCTGCAACAGTCTCCGCTGTCTGTGTCGATCGACTGCGGGCAGGGGGCAGCCTCTGGGTCTGGCCCGGTTAGCCGCACACTGGGAGAAGCCTCTGTGTGGTTTCTGTGGGTGGGGCTGCTCTGTAGCAATGGTGTGTCAGCTGGTTTGGTTGCAATGCTGGTAGGGGGTAATGAAGGGAAGGCTGCTTATCACTGTGAGGGGCTTTGGTGCTGCGTTGCCACCAGGGGATTAGGGCACCTGAAGTTCCTTATAGTTCCCAGCCTGCTGGGCTGAGTATGCCAGGACAGTTTTTTCCACCTGTTAAACCCTTGTCCCTTTAAGACTTTTAAAGTGACTGCTTTTCTTTTGTCCCAGGGAAGCTGGCTGTGGGAACCTGTTTGCAGACAGTCTCGGATTTTGCTTTTTCATTCCTCTAATATCCAGTACATCATGCAATGTGTGCTGTGGTCCTGGTGCAGATTACTAAGGCTGGTTATTTAGCAGTCCTGTGCTTCCACTCCCTCCCCACTCTGATTCTTTCACCTCCCGCTGGTGATCTGGGTGGGGGGAAGTGCTGGGGACCCACCAACTCACGGCATTGTATCCTACCCTTTCCATGAGATGTTGAGTTCTCGCAGATGTAGATGCAGCCTGGCTCGTATACTGTATCTTCTAGTCACTCTTTTAGGAATAGTTGTATTTGCTGTATTTTCAAAATATATATGGTTTTGGGAGGAGATTTCCACCACCCTCCTCACGCCACCATCTTGAGAATCCCCAATATCTCTGCTTTTATTCTTTATGAATTTACTTATTTTGGGTATTTTATTTATTTATTTTTATTAAGGTATCATTGATATATGCAGTTATGAAGGTTTTACATGAAAAACACTGTGGTTACTACATTCACCCATATTATCAAGTTCCCACCATACTCCATTGAAGTCACTGTCCATCAGCCTAGTAAGATGCCACAGAGTCACTAATTTTCTTCTCTGTGCTACACTGTCTTTCCCATGGCCCTCCCCATGCCATGTGTGCCAACCATAGTACCCCTTAATCCCCTTCTCCCTCCCTCCCCACCCACCCTCTCTCACCCATCCAATTTGGTAACCTCTAGTCCCTTCTTGGAGTCTCTGACTCTCCTGTTGTTTTGTTCCTTCTCTTTGTTTTGTTGTATACTCCACAAATGAGGGAAATAATTTGGTACTTGTCTTTCTCTGCCTCGATTATTTCACTGAGCATAATACCCTCCAGATCCATCCATGTTGTTGCAAATGGTAGGATTTGTTTTCTTCTTATGGCTAAATAATATTCCATTGTGTACATATACCACACCTTCTATTATATTTATCTACTGATGGAAACTTAAGTTGCTCCCATATCTCGGCTATTGAAAGAGTGCTGCAATAAACATAGGGGTGCATACATCTTTTCGAATCTGGGATCTTGTTTTCTTTGGATAAATTGCTAGGAGCGGGATTCCTGGGTCAAATGGCATTTCTACTTTTAGTTTTTGAGGAACCTCCATATTGCTTTCCACAATGGTTGAACTAACCTTCATTCCCACCAGCACTGTAGGAGGGTCCCGCTTTCTCTGCATCCTTTGTTGTTCCTAGTCTTTTCAAAGTTGGCCATCCTAACTGGTGTGAGGTGATATCTCATTGTGGTTTTAATTTGCATTTCCTTGATAAATAGCGATGTGGGGTATCTTTTCATCTGCCTGCTGGTTATCTGAATTTCCTCTTCAGAAAAGTGTCTGTTCAGATCCTTAGCTCATTTTTTAATCAAGTTATTTGCTTTTCAGGTATTGAGGCATGTGAGTTCTTTATATATTTTAGATGTTAACTCCTTGTCAGATACGACATTTTTGAATATATTCTCCCATACTGTGCAAGATGCCTTTTTGTTCTACTGATGATGTCCATTGCTGTACAGAAGCTTTTTAGTTTTTTGCAGTCCCATTTGTCCATTTTTGCTTTTGTTTCCCTGGCCTGAGCAGATGTGTTCAAGAAAAAATTGCTCCTGATTATGTTCAAGAGATTTTTGCCTATGTTTTCCTCCAAGAGATTATGCTTTCATGACTTACATTCACGTCTTTGATCCATTTTGAGTTTACTTTTGTGTATGGAGTTAGAAAATAATCAAGTTTCATTCTCTTACATGTAGCTGTCCAGTTTTACTAACAACAGCTGTTGAAGAGGCTGTCATTTCCCCAATGTATGTCCATGGCTCCTATATTGGATATTAATTGGTGATATATGCTTGGGTTTACATCTGGGCTCTCTATTATGTTCCATTGATCTATGGGTGTATTCTTGTGCCAGTACCAAATTATGTTGATTACTGTGGTTTTGTAGTAGACCTTGAAGTAAGGGAGCATAATTCCCCGTTTTATTCCTCCTTCTCAGGATTGCTTTGGCTATTCGGGGTCTTTTGTGGTTCCATATGAATTTTAGAATTATTTGTTCCAGTTCATTGAAGAAAGCTGTTGGTATTTTGATAGGGATTGCATTGAATCTGTAGATTGCTTTAGGCTGGATGGCCATTTTGACAATATTAATTCTTCCCATCCATTAGCATAGGACGTATTTCCATTTTTTGGTGTCCTGTTTAATTTCTCTCAAGAGTGTCTTGTAGTTTTCAGGGAAAAGTCTTTCACCTCCTGGGCTAGGTTTATTCCCTGGTATTTTATTCTTTTTGATGCAATTGTGAATTGAATTGTTTTCCTGATTTCTCTTTTTGCTAGCTCATAATTAGTATATAGAAATATTGACAGATTAATGTGCATTGATTTTGTACCCTGCAACTTTGCTGAATTCAGATGTTAGTTATAGTAGTTTTGGGGTGAATTCTTTAAGGTTTTTTATGTACAATATCATGTCATCTGCAAACAGTGACAAGTTAACTTATTCCTTACCAGTCTGGATGCCTTTTATTTCTTTGTGTTGTCTGATTGCTGTGGCTGGGATCACCACTACTATGATGAATAAAAGGGTGTGTGGGGGGGCATCCTTGTCTTCTTCCTGATCTGAAAGGAAAAGCTTTCAACTTTTTGCTATTAAGTATAATGTTGGCTGTCGGTTTGTCATATATGGCCTTTATTATGTTGAGGTACTTGCCTTCTATACCCATTATGTTGAGGATTTTTAAGATGAATGGATGTTCAATTTTGTTGATTTTCAGCCTCTATGGAGATAATCATGTGATTTTTGTCTTTCTTTTTGTTGATGTGGTGGATGATGTTGATGGATTTTCAAATGTTGTAACATTCTTGAATCCCTGGAATAAATCCTAATTCATCATAATGGACGCTATTTTTGATATATTTTTAAATTCGGTTTGCTAATATTTTGTTGAGTATTTTTAAATCTATGTTTATCAGGGATATTGCTCCGTAATTTTCTTTTTTTGTGGTGTTTTTGCCTGGTTTTGGTATTACGGTCATGCTGACTTCATAGAATGAGTTTGGAAGTACTCCCTCCTCTTCTACTTTTTGGAAAACATTAAGCAGGATGGGTGTTAGGTCTTCACTAAACGTTTAGTAAAATTTACTGGTGAGACCAGCTGCTCCAGGGATGGTTTCCTCAGATAGTTTTTTGAATACCAGTTCAATTTCATTGCTGGTAATTTGTCTGTTCAGATTTTCTGCTTCTTCCTGCGTCACCCTTGGAATGTCTTATTTTTCTAGAAAGTTGCCCCTTTCTTTTAGATTATCCAATTTGTTAGCATATAATTTTTCATAGTATTCTCACGTATTTCTTTGTATTTCTATGGTGTCCATAGTGATATTTCCTTTCTTATTTCTGATTCTGTTTATGTGTGTAGACTCTCTTTTTTCCTTGGTAAGTCTTGCTAGGGGTTTATCTATTTTGTTTATTTTCTCAAAGAACATGCTCCTGCTTTCATTGATTCCTTCTACTGTTTTATTCTTCTCGATTTTATTTATTTGTGCTCTTATCTTTGTTATGTCCCTCAATCTACTGACTTTGGGCCTCATTTGTTCTTCTTTTCTAGTTTCATTAATTGTGAGTTTAGACTGTTCATACGGAATTGCTCTTTTATCCTGAGGTAGGCCTGTATTGCAATATACTACCCTCTTAGCACGGCATTCGCTGCGCCCCACGGATTCTTCAGTGTTGAATTATTGTTGTCATTTGTCTTCATTTATGCCTTGATCTCTGTTTTTATTTGGTCATTGATACATTGGTTATTGAGGAGCATGGTGTTAAGACTCCAGGTGTTTGTGAGATTTTTCATTTTCTTTGTGTAATTTATTTCTAGTATCATAACTTTGTGCTCTGAGAAGCCGGTTAGTACAACTGCAATCCTTCTGAATATACTGAGGCTCTTTTTGTGGCATAGTATATGATCTGTTCTTGAAAATGTTCCATGTGTACTTGAGAAGAATGTGTATGGTGCTGCTTTTGGTTGGAATCTTCTGGTAGATGTCTGTTAGGTCTATCTTTTCTAATGTATTGTTCAGTGCCTTTGTTTCCTTAATTATTTTCTGTCTGGTTGGTCTGTCCTTTCGAATAAGAGGTGTGTTAAAGTCCCCTAAAATGAATGTATTACATTCTATTTCCCCCTTCAATTCTGTTAGTATTTGCTTCACATATGTAGGTGCTCCAGTGTTGGGTGCATAGACATTTATAATGGTTATATCCCCTTGGTGGACTGATGCCTTTATCATTATGTAATGTCCTTCTTTTCTCGTATTATTAAGGTACAATTACATGAGCAACATTATGGTTACTAGACTCCCCCTATTATCAAGTCCACGCCACATACCCCATTACAGTCACTGTCCATCAGTATAGTAAGATGTTATAGAATCACTTCTTGTATTCTCTGTGTTATACTGCCTTCCCCATATGCCCCTCACTACATTATGTGTGCTAATTGTAATGCCCCTATTTCCCCCTTATCCCACCCTTCTAATCTTTCTTCCCCAGTCCTTTTCCCTTTGGTAACTGTGAGTCCATTCTTGGGTTCTGTGAGTCTGCTGCTGTTTTGTTCCTTCAGTTTTTTCTTTGTTCTTATACTCCACAGATGAGTGAAATCATTTGAATCTTGTCTTTCTCTGCCTAACTTATTTCACTGAGCATAATACCCTCTAGCTCCATCCATGTTGTTGCAAATGGTAGGATTTGTTTTCTTCTTATCATTGAATATTCCATTGTGTATATGTATCATTTCTTCTTTATCCATTCATCTATTGATGGACACTTAGATTGCTTCCATTTCTTGGCTATTGTAAATAGTGCTGTGATAAACATAGGGGTGCATATGTCTTTTTCAAACTGGGCTCTTGCATTCTTAGGGTAAATTCCTAGGAGTGGAATTCCTGAGACAAATGGTTTTTCTATTTTGAGTTTTTTGAGGAACATCCATACTGCTTTCCACAAAGGTTTAACTAAATTACATTCCCACTAGCAATGTAGGAGTGTTCCCCTTTATCCACATCCTTGCCAACATTTGTGGTTGTTTGTCTTTTGAATGGTTGCCATCCTAACTGGTGTGAGGTGATATCTCATTGTGGTTTTAATTTGCATTTCTCTGATTATTAGCGATGTGGAGCATCTTTTCATGTGCCTGTTGGCCATCTGAATTTCTTCTTTGGAGAAGTGTCTGTTCATTTCTTCTACCCATTTTTTAATTGGCTTATTTGCTTTTTGTTTGTTATGGTGCGTGAGCTCTTTATATAATTTGGATGTCAACCCCTTATCGGATATATCATTTGTGAATATATTCTCCCATACTGTAGGATGTCTTTTTGTTCTACTGATGGGGTCGTTTGCTGTACAGAAGCTTTTTAGTTTGATATAGTCCCACTTGTTCATTTTTGCTTTTGTTTCCCTTACATGGGGAAATATGTTTATGAAGAAGTTGCTCATGTTTATGTCCAAGAGATTTTTGCCTATGTTTTTTCTAAGAGTTTTATGGTTTCATGACTTACATTCAGGTCTTTGATCAATTTTGAGTTTACTTTTGTGTACAGGGTTAGGCAATAATACAGTTTAATTCTCTTACAATGTAGCTGTCCAGTTTTGCCAACACCAACTGTTGAATTGGCTGTCATTTCCCCATTGTATATCTATGGCTCCTTTATTGTATATTAATTGACCATATATGCTTGGGTTTATAGCAGGACTGTCTATTCTGTCCATTGGTCTATGGGTCTGTTCTTGTGCCAGTATCAAATTGTCTGGATTACTGGGGCTTTGTAGTAGAACTTGAAGTCAGGGCGCATAATTCTCCCCACCTTATTCTTCCTTCTCTGAATTTCTTTGGCTATTTGAGGTCTATTGTGGTTCCATATGAATTTTAGAACTATTTTCTCTAGTTCATTGAAGAATGCTGTTGGTATTTTGATAGGGATTGCACTGAATCTGTAGATTTGCTTTAGGCAGGATGGCCATTTTGACAATATTAATTCTTCCTAACCATGGGCAGGGGATGTGTTTTCATTTATTGGTATCTTCTTTAATTTGTCTCATGAGTATCTTGTAGTTTCCAGAGTATAGGTCCCTCACTTCCATGGTTAGGTTTATTCCTAGGGATTTTATTTTTTTGATGCATTTGTGAATGGAATTCTTTTCCTGATTTCTCTTTCTGCTAGTTCATCATTAGTGTATAGGAATGCAACAGATTTCTGTGAATTAATTTTGTGTTCTGCAATTTTACTGAATTCAGATATTACATCTAATAGGTTTGGAGTGTATTATTCACGGTTTTTTATGTACAACATCATTTCATCGGCAAACAGGGACAGTTTAACTTCTTCCTTGCCAATCTGGATGCTTTTTATTTCTTTCTGTTGTCGGATTGCCAGGACCTCTGGAACTATGTTGAATAAAAGTAGGGAAAGTGGGCATCCTTGTCTTGTTCCACATCTTTAAGAAAAAGCTTTCACATTCTCGCTGTTAAGTATAATGTTAGCTGTGGGTTTGTCATATATGGCCTTTATTATGTTGAGGTACTTCCACGTTATTCCCATTTTGTTGAGAGTTTTTATCATGACTGGGTGTTGAATTTTGTCAAATTCTTTTTCAGCCTCTATGGAGATGATCATGTGGTTTTTGTCCTTTTTTTTGATGTGGTGGATGATGTTGATGGGTTTTCCAATGTTGTACCATCCTTGCATCCCTGGGATGAATCCCACTTGATTATGATGGATCTTTCTGATGTATTTTTGAATTTGGTTTGCTAATATTTTGTTGAGTATTTTTGCATCTATGTTCATCAGGTATATTGGTCTGTAATTTTCTTTTTTTGTGATATCTTTGCGTGGTTTTGTTATTAGAGTGATCTTGACCTCATAGAATGAGTTTGGAGTGTTCCCTCCTCTTCTACTTTTTGGAAAACTTTAATGAGGATGGGTATTAGGTCATCACTAAATGATAAAATTCAGCAGTGAAACCATCTGGTCAATGAGTTTTGTTCTGAGGTAGTTTTTTGATTACCAATTCAATTTCTTTGTTGGTAATTGGTCTATTTTGATTTTCTGTTTCTTCCTGGGTTAGCCTTGGAATGTTGTATTTTTCTAGAAAGCTGTCCATTTCTTCTAGGTTATCCAGTTTGTTACCATATAATTTTTCATAGTATTCTCTCATAATTATTTGTATTTCTGTGGTGTCCATAGCGATTTTTCCTTTCTCATTTCTGATTCTGCTTATGTGTGTAGCCTCTCTTTATTTCTTGATAAGTCTGGCTAAGGGTTTATCTGCTTTGTATATTTTCTCAAAGAACCAGCTCCTGCTTTCATTGATTCTTTCTCTTGTTTTATTCTTCTTAATTTTATTTATTTATGCTTTACTCTTTATTATGTCCCTCCTTCTACTGACTTTGCACCTCATTTTTTCTCCCTTTTCTAGTTCAATTAATTGTGAGTTTGGATTATTCATTTGGGATTGTTCTTCTTTCCTGAGGTAGGCCTGTATTGCCATATATATTCCTCTTATCACGGCCTTCGCTACATCCTACAGATTTTGTGGGGTTGAATTATTGCTGTCATTTGTCTCCATATATTGCTTGATCTCTGTTTTTATTTGGTCATTTATGCATTGATTATTTAGGAACATGTTATTAAGCCTCCATGTGTTTGTGGGCTTTTTCATTTTCTTTGTGTAATTTATTTCTGGTATTATACCTTTGTGATCTGAGAAGCTGGTTGGTACAATTTCAATATTTTTGAATTTACTGAGGTTCTTTTTGTGGCCTAGTATATGATCTATTCTTGAATAGTTTCCATGTGCACTTGAGAATAATGTGTATCCTGTTGCTTTTCTATGGAGTGTTCTGTAGATGTCCATTAGGTCCATATGTTCTAATATGTTGTTCTGTGCTTCTGTCTCTACTTATTTTGTGTCTGGTTGATCTGTCCTTTGAAGTGAGTGGTGTGTTGAAGTCTCCCAAATGAATGAATTGCATTCTATTTCCCCCTTTAATTCTGTTAGTATTTGTTTCACATATATAGGTGATCCTGTGTTGGGTGCATAGATATTTATAATAGTTATATCCTCTTGTTGGGCTGACCCTTTTGTCATTATGTAATGTCCTTCTTTGTCTCTTGTTACTTTCTTTGTTTTCAGTTCTATTTTGTCTGATACAAGTACTTCAACTCCTGCTTTTTTCTCCCTATTAGTTGGAGGAAATATCTTTTTCCATCCCTTCACTTTTAGTCTGTGTATGTCTTTTGGTTTAAAGTGAGTCCCCTTAGGCAGTATATAGATGGGTCTTGTTTTTTTTATCCATTCAGTGACTCTACATCTTTTGGCTGGTGCATTCAGACCATTTATATTTAGGGTGATTATCGATAGGTATGTATTTATTGCCATTGCAGGCTTTAGATGTGTGGTTAACAAAGGTTCAAGGGTAATTCCCTTACTATCTAACAGTCTAATTTAACTCATTCATATGCTATTGCAAACACAACCTAAAGATTCTTTCTTTTTTCTCCTTTTTCTTCCTCATCCATTCTTTGTATGTTATGAATCATATTCTGTACTCTTTGTGTATATCACCTGGGTGACATCCATTTACCTTTAGGAATACTTCCATCTATAGGAGTCCCTCCAAAATTTACTGTAGTTGTGGTTTGTAGGAGGTAAATTCTCTCAGCTTTTGCTTATCTGAAAATTGTTTAATCCCTCCTTCAAATTTAAATGATAACCTTGTTGGGTAGAGTATTTTGTTTCAAGGCCCTTCTGCTTCATTGCATTAAATATATCATGCCTCTCCCTTCTGGCCTGTAAGGTTTCTGTTGAGTAATCTGATGATAGCCTGATGGGTTTTCCTTTGTATGTGATCTTTTTTCTCTCTCTAGCTGTTTTTAAAAGTCTGTCTTTATCCTTGATCTTTGCCATTTTAATTATTATATGTCTTGATATTTTCTTCCTTGTGTTGGGAGATCTGTGCACCTCCATGGCCTGAGAGACTCTTTCCTTCCCCAGATTGGGGATGTTTTCAGCAATTACCTGCTCAAAGACACTTTGTATCCCTTTTTCTCTCTTCTTCTTCTTCCGGCACCCATATTATGCAAATATTGTTCCACTGGATTGGTTACACAGTTCTCTCAATATTCTTTCATTCTTAGAGATTCTTTTTTCTCTCTGTGCCTCAGCTTCTTTGTATTCCTCTTCTCTAATTTCTATTCCATTTACTATCTCTTCTACTACAGCTAATCTGCTTTTAAATCCTTCCATTTTATGTTTCATGTCAGATATGGAATTTCTTAATGATTGAAGCTCTGTCTTAAATTCATTCCTGAGTTCTTGAATATTTTTCTTTACCTCCATAACCATGTTTATGGTTTTTATTTTGAACAGTCTTTCAGGAAGATTGGTGAGTTCATTTCCATTTGGCCCTTTTTCTGGGGTTTGTAAGATTTTATTCTGAACCATGTTTTTTGACATTTCATATTTCTGTGTGGTGCCCTCTAGTTGCCAGAAGCTCTAGTCTCTGGAGCTACTCAGCCCCTAGAGTGAGGTTGGGGGGTCGCAGCAGAGTGGAGCTGGTGCCTGGCGGGAGGAAAGATCTGTTTCCTGATTCCATTCTGCCATGCCTGTCTGCAGTATCAGAGCCAGTGGGCTGAGCATAGAGGTGTAAGCCTCTGTGGTCTGTATATGTAGCTGTTGTAGGCAGGGCCTCCCTCTGGCTAGCCTGACACCAGCACAGTGACTCCTGGTTTTTGAGCCTGTGCTGTCTGGCCAGGAGGAAGGCATAGGAGGCTGTTAGTCATGGTGGAGGGCCTCGGAGCTGAGTAGCCATCCACAGGGATGAAGTTCCTGAAGCTCCTCAAAGTTTGCAACTTGCTGGGCATTGTGTGCCCAGACAACCTTGTCGCCCTGTTCTTTCTCCCGAGCAGCAAGCTCCATGCAAACCCCCCCTTCAGCAGCCCTCTCACTGCTAGGAAACCTGTCAGATCACCCACCTTTCCTTAGTCCCAGAGCAGCCTAGTGTGGATCCCATCCTGCCCAAATGGTGAGAATCTATTTCTTAAGCACTCCGCCTGTCCCAGCTCACCATCCTCCAGAGCACAACACAGTGTAGGTTTCTGCTCATAAAGCAAATCTCCAGGACTAGGTGTTCAGCAGTCCCAGGATTCTACCCCATCCCCACTCCGTTTCTCTTCCTCCTGCCTGTGAGCTGGGTGGTGGAAGGGCCTAGGTCCCGCCGGATCAAGGCTTTGTTATGTTACCCTGTTTTGTGAGGTCTGTTCTTTTAGTGAGGTCTGTATGTAGTCTGGTGCAGCCTTCTTTCCTGTTGCTGTTTTAGAGTTAGTTGTATTAACTATATTTTCACACTATCTGTGGTTTGGGGAGGAGTTCTCTGTCTCACCTCTCATGCCTCCATCTTGAATCTCCTTGTCTAGTGTAATGTCCTTTTATGTCTCATTTCTTTCTTTGTTTTGAAGTCAACTTTATCTGATAGAAATACTGCAACTCCTGCCTTTTTCTCTCTACTAGTTGCATGAAATGCTTTTTCCACCCCTTCACTTTTAGTGTATGTATATCTTTGGGTTTGAAGTGAGTCTCTTGTAGGCAGCATATGGACTGGTCTTGTTTTTTTATCCATTCAGTGACTCTGTGTCTTTTGATTGGTGCATTCAGACCATTTACACTTAGGGTGATTAACGATAGATATGTACTTATTGCCATTGCAGGCTTTTGATTTGTGGTTACCAAAGGTTCAAGGTTAGCTTCTTTACTATCTAAGTCTAACATAACTCACTTAGTATGCTATTTCAAACACAATCTAAAGGTTTCTTTTCTTTTCCTCCTCTTTCTTCCTCCCCCATTCTTTATATATTAGGTATTATATTCTGTGCTCTTTGTGTATCCCTTGACTGACTTGGAGGGAAGTTGATTTAATTTTGCATTTACTTATTAATTAATTGCTTTACTTCCTTTACTGTGGTTTTATTTTCTCTGGTGACAGCTATTTAGCCTTAGGAACACTTCCATCTATAGCAGTTCTTCCAAAATATATTGTGGATATGGTTTGTGGGAGGTAAATTCTCTCAGCTTTTATCTGGAAATTGTTTAATCCCTCTTTCAAATTTAAATGATAATCTTTCTGGGTAGAGTATTCTTGGCTCGAGGACCTTCTGTTTCATTGCATTAAATATATTGTGCCACTCCTTTCTGACCTGTAAAGTTTCTGTTGAGATGTGTGATGATAGCCTGATGGGTTTTCCCTTGTACGTGATATTTTTTCTCCCTCTGTCTTATTTTAATATTCTGTCCTCATCCTTTGGGTTTGCCATTTTAATTATATGTCTTCATGTTGTCCTCCTTGGGTCCCTTGTGTTGGGTGATCTGTGCAACTCTACGGCCTGAGATAATATCTACTTCCCCAGATTGGGAAAGTTTTCAGCAGTTACCTCCTCAAAGACACTTTCTATCCCTTCTTCTCTCTCTTCTTCTTCTGATACCCCTATAATTTGAATATTGTTCCATTTGGATTGGTCACACAGTTCTCTTAATATTCTTTCATTTCCAGACATCCTTTTTTCTCTCTGTACCTAAGCTTTTTTGTATTCCTGTTCTCTAATTTCTATTTCATTTACCATCTCCTCTACTTCATCTAATCTGCTTTTATATCCCTCCATTATACACTTCATCTCAGATCCTGTATTTTTCAAAGTTTCTCTTTCTTGAATTTCTCCCTGTGTCTTGACTATTTTCCTGTAGCTCAGTCAGCATATTTATGATTTTTAATTTGAAATCTTTTTCAGGAAGACTGGTCAATTCAGTTTCACTTTGCTCTCTTTCTGGTGTTTGTAATTGCATACTAAGTGAGTTATGTTAGACTTAGATAGTAAAGAAGCTAACCTTGAACCTTTGGTAACCACAAATCTAAAGCCTGCAATGGCAATAAGTACATATCTATCGTTAATCACCCTAAATGTAAATGGATTTTGGTTTGTACCAGGTTCTTTTGACATTTCATTTTTTTAAATAACTTTGTGTAGGCGGTGCCCTCTAATGCCCAGAAGCTCTACTCTCTGGAGCTGCTCTTCCCCTGAAGTAATGGCAGGGGTTGCAGGCAAGTGACCCTGGTACCTGACTAGAGGAAAGAGCACTTTTCTGCTTCCCGGCTGCAGTGCCTGCCTCCACTGCCAGGGCCAGTGGGCCGAGCACACAGTGAGGAGTCTCTATGCTATGCTTTTTTAGCTGCCGTAGATGGGGCCATGCTCTGGCTGGACTGGTGCAATAGCAGAAGCAGCAGGTTTGCAAGCCAGTGCCAGCCAGGAGGAAGGAGTTACATACTGCGTATTGTGGTAGGGGATCTCAGACCTGTGTTTCCATCCAGGGGGATGGACCACCTGAAGCTCCTGAAAGTTCTCAACCTGCTCTGCTCTGTGTGCTTGAACAATTTTGCCCACCTGCCCTTTCTCCTGAGCAGCAAGCTCTGTGCAATCCTTGCCCCTTTATCAGTCCTCTTGCTGTTGTTAAGTCTCAGAGTGCCGGCCTTTCTTTTGTCCCAGAGTGGCCGGTTGTGGGTACCTATTCTCCACAAGCAGCTGGAATCTCCATCTCTCCAAGTATTCCATCTTTCTTAGCTTTCCAACCACACTAATGTCCTGAGCACCATGTACTGTAGGTTTGTGCTCCCAGAGAAGATCTCCAGGGGTGGGTGTTCAGCAGTCCCAGGTCTCCACCCCCTCCCCACTCCATTTCTCTTCCTCCTGCTGGTGAGCTGGGGTTGGGGAAGGGCTTGGGTCCTGCCTATTCATGGCTTGGGTACTTTATTGTTTTCCTTGAGGTCCACTCTTTTCCCCAGATGTAGGCAGTCTGTTGCAGCCTTCTTTCCTGTTGCTCTTTCAGGATTAGTTGTATTTGCTATATTTTCATATTATATGTACTTTTGGGAAGTTTCTGTCTCACCTCTCATGCCGCCATTTTTAAACCAATCCCTATTTTGAATATTTTGTATAATTGGAATCATATAATATGGGATCTTTTGTGTTTGGCTTCTAACAGTTGATGGACATTTAGGTTGTTTCTGCCTTTTGGTAGAATAGTGCTGCTATGAACTTTCTTGTGCAAGTGTTTTGAACATCTGTTACCAGTTCTTTTTGGTATACATCTAGGTGTGATATTTTACACCTAGCATATAAATGGCAAACTATCTTCCACAATGGCTGTAAAATTTTACATTCCTACCAGCATTATGCGAGCAATCCAATTTCTATAGATCGTCGCCAATTCCTTGTTACTTCAGGTTTTCTTTTTTTAAATTATATCCATTCCAGTGGGTGTAAAGTGAATCTCATTGTGGTTTTGATTGACTTTCCATAATGATTAACAATGTTGACATCTTCCATGTGCTTTTTATCCATTTTTTATACCTGCTTTAGCGAAATGACTAAAAAAAGTCAATTGGCCATTTTCAGTTAGGTTGCTTGTCTTTTTGAGTTGTAAACTTTTTATATATTCCAGGTACTAATGAGATATATGACTTTTTTTTACTGATTTTATTTATTTATTGCCTCTTTATCTTTTTTATCATTTTTAATTTAAGTGTAGTGGACATACATTATATCATTTTCAGGTGTACAACAGTGATTTGACAATTATGTACATTTAAAATGCTCACCACAGTAGTTTCCATCTATCACCATACAAAGACAGTATAATATTATTGACTATATACTCTATGTCATACTTTTTTCTAACTATTAGTTGCATGAAATATCTTTTTCCATCCCTTTATTTTCAGTCTGTATATGCCTTTGGGTTTGAAGTGAGTCTCTTGTAGGCAGCGTATAGATGGGTCTTGTTTTTTTATCCATTCAGTGACTCTGTCTTTTGATTGGTGCATTCAGACCATTTACATTTAGAGTGATTATCGATAGGTATGTACTTATTGCCATTGCACGCTTTAGATTCGTGGTTACCAAAGGTTTAAGGGCAATTCCCTTACTATCTAACAGTCTAATTTAACTTACTTCGTATACTATTACAAACAGAAGCTAAAGGTTCTTTTCTTTTTTCCCCTCCTTTTTCTTCCTTCTCCATTCTTTGTATGTTATGAATCATATTCTGTACTCTTTGTCTTCCCTTGGGTGACATCTATTTAGCCTTGGGAATACTTCCATCTGTAAGAGTCCCTCCAAAATCCACTGTAGAGGTGGTTTGTGGGAGGTAAATTCTCTCAGCTTTTGCTTATCTGAAAATTGTTTAATCCCTCCTTCAAATTTAAATGATAACCTTGCCGGGTACAGTATTCTTGGTTCAAGGCCCTTCTGCTTCATTGCATTAAATATATCATGCCACTCCCTTCTGGCCTGCAAGGTTTGTGTTGAGAAATCTGATGATAGCCTGATGGGTTTTCCTTTGTATGTGATGTTTTTTTCTCTCTCTAGCTGCTTTTAAAAGTCTATCTTTATCCTTGATCTTTGCCATTTTAATTATTATATGTTTTGATGTTGTCTTCCTTGGGTCCCTTGTGTTAGGAGATCTGTGGACCTCCATGGCTTGAGAGACTATATCCTTCCCCAGACTGGGGAAGTTTTTGGCAATTACCTCCTCAATGACACTTTCTATCCCTTTTTCTCTCTCTTCTTCTTCTGGAACCCCTATAATGCAAATATTGTTGCGTTTGGATTGGTCACACAGTTCTCTCAATATTCTTTCATTCTTAGAGATACTTTTTTCTCTCTGTGCCTCAGCTTCTTTGTATTCCTCTTCTCTGATTTCTATTCCATTTACTGTCTCTTCTACTACATCTGATCGACTTTTAAATCCCTCCATTGTATGTTTCATTTCAGATATGGAATTTCTTAATGATTGAATCTCCAACTTAAATTCATTCCTGAGTTCTTGAATATTTTCCTGTACCTCCATAAGCATGTTTATAATTTTTATTTTGAACTCTCTTTCATGAAGATTGGTGAGTTCAGTTTCATTTGGCCCTTTTTCTGGGGTTTGTGAGATTTTGGTCTGAACCATGTTTTTTTGATATTTCATATTTCTGTGTGGTGCCCACTAGTGAGCAGAAACTCCAGTCTCTGGAGCTGCTTAAACCCTAGAGTGAGGTTGGGGGTTGTAGGGGAGTGGTGCTGGTTCCTGGGGCAAGGAAATATCTGTTTCCTGATTCCCGTCTGTGGTGCCTGTCTCCAGTGTCAGAACCAGTGGGCCAAGCACACACGTGTAAACCTCTGTGCTTTGTGTCTCTAGCTGTTGTAGGCGGGGCCTCCTTCTGGCTGGCCTGATGCCTGAGCAGTGACTGCCAGTTTGCGAGCAGGTGCCTGCAGGCCAGTAGGAAGGCTCGGCAGGCTGTGTGTCACAGTCGGGTCCTTGGAGCTGAGTAGGTAGCCTGGGGGATGGCGCATCTGAAGCTCCCCAAAGTTCCCAACCAGCTGGGCAGAGAGCACCCAGAGAACCTTGTCCAGCTCTCCCTTCTCCTGCACAGCAAGCTCTGTGCAAACCTCACCCCTTCAGCAGCCCTCTGGCTGCTAGGAAGCCTCTCAGACTGCCTCCCTTTCCTCTGACACAGAGTGGCCAGTGTGGATCCCCTCCTCTACAAACGGCCAGAATGTCAATTTGTCAAGCACTCTGCCTGTCTGAGCTCCCCAACATCCAGAGCACCCACACACTATAGGATTCTGCTAACAAAGAAGATCTCCAGGGCTAGGTGTCCAGCAGTCACAAGCTTCCACCCCCTCCCCCGCTCCATTTCTCTTCCTCCTGCTGGTGAGCTGGGGTGGGGGAAGGGCTTGGGTCCCGCTGGATTAAAGCTTTCCTACATTACCCTGTTTCGTGAGGTCTGTTTGCAGTCTGGTTCAGCCTTCTTTCTTGTTGCTGTTATAAGGTTAGTTGTATTAATTAACTATATTTTTGTACAATTTGTGGTTTTGGGAGGAGCTCTCCATCTTACCTCTCACGCCGCCATCTTGAAAGTCCTATATCCTCCACCCATTTTTTTAATAGGGTTATTTGTTTTTGTGTGTTGAGGCATGTGAGTTCTTTATATATTTTGGATGTTAACCCCTTGTCGGATATGTCGTTTACAAATATATTCTCTCTTACTGTAGGATGCCTTTTTGTTCTGTTTATGTTGTCCTTTGCCATACAGAAAATTTTTAGTTTGATGTAGTCCCATGTGTTCATTTTTGTTTTTGTTTCCCTTGCTTGAGGAGATGCATTCAGGAAGAAGTTGCTCATGTTTATATTCAGGAAATTTTTGCCTATGTTGTCTTCTAAGAGTTTTATGATTTCATGACTAACAATCAGTTCTGATTCATTTCGAATTTACTTTTGTGTATGGGGTTAAACAATAATCCAGTTTCATTCTCTTGCATGTAGCTGTCCAGTTTTGCCAACACTAGTTGTTGAAGGGGCTGTCATTTCCCCATTGTATATCCATGTCTTTCTGATTCAATCTTGTTACTAGCAATCAGCTTCTTTTGTGTTTTTTATTTCTTCCTGGTTCAGTCTTAAAAGATTGTATGTTTCTAGGAATTTATACATTTCTTCTAGGTCGTACAATTTTTTGGCATTCAGTTTTCAAAGCAATCTCTTACAGTGCTTTGTATTTCTGTGGTATTAATTGAAACCTCTTCCATTTGTTTATTTCTTTTATTTTTGATTATTCTGGCTAAAGTTTTATCAATTGTTCTCTCTTTTCAAATAACCAGCTATTACTTTCATTTCTCTTTTTTTAAATCTCTATTTATTTACACTCCAATCTTTCTTATTTCTTTCCTTCTATTAACTTTGGGTTTTATTCTTTTTCTACTTTCTTCAGGTGCAAGGTTAGATAATTTATTTGAGATTTTTCCTGTTTCTTGAGGTAAACCTGTATCACTATAAACTTCTCTCTTAGAACTGCTTTGCTCTGCCACAAAGATTTTGATCGAGTTTCTATTTTCGTTTGTCTCCATGAGTATTTTGACTTCCTTCTTGATTTCTTCATTGACCCAATGATTTAGTAGCATGTTGTTTAGCCTCCATGTGTTTTTTTTTTCTTGTGATTTATTCTCAGATTCATACCATGGTGGTTAGAAAAGATGCTTGGCATGATTTCAATCTTTCAAAATTCATTGAGACTTGTTCTGTGGCCTGACATGTGATCTATCATAGAGAATGTTCCATGTGCACAGAAGGATATGTATGCAGTTGTTTTGGGATGGAGTGTTCTGTATATATCTGTTAAGTCAATCTGGTATAATGTGTCTTTCAAAGCCACTGTTTTCTTATTGATATTCTGTCTGGATGATCTATCCATTGATGTAAGTTGGCTGTTAAAATCCCCAACTACTATTATATTGCTGTCAGTTTCTCCATTCATGTCTGTTAGTAGTCGCTTTATATATTAAAGTGCTTTTATATATTAGGTGTTTTTTGTCTCTTGTGACAGTCTTTTTTCTAAAGTCTATTTTGCCTAATTATAAGTATTTCTACTCCAGCTTTTTGTTTATTTTTTCATTTACACGAAGTATCTTTTTACATCCCTTCACTTTCAGTCTGTGTGGTCTTTAGATGTGAAGCAAAGTCCTTGTGGGCAGTATATAGATGAGTGTTTTTTTAATCCATTCAGTCATCCTGTGTCTTGATTGAAGTATGTTGACCATTTAAATTTAGAGTAATTATTGATAGGTATGTATTTATTGTCATTTTGTTACTTTTTTTTTTTTGGTTGTTTTTGTCATTCTTCTCTGTTCCTTTTTTTCTTTGCTTTCATCCATTTTGTGTGGTGACTTTCTTTAATGTTATACTTGGATTCCTTTCTCATTATGTTTTGCAAATCTGTAATAGGTTTTTGGTTTTTGATTATCATGAGGTTCATATACAACATCCTAAGTATATAGCAGTCTATATTAAGTTAATGGTTGCTTAAATTTGAACACATTCTAACAGCATTACATTTTACTCCACTCTTCATGTTTTATGTGTATAATATTTTACGTATTTTTTGTGAATCCCTTAACTAATTTTTTGTATATAATTGATTTCACTACTTTTGCCTTTTAACCTTCATATCAGCTTTTATATGATTGACTAACTACCTATTTTTTTTTGTTTGCTTTTATTATTGAATCCTTTTATATTTTTCTTATTTCTAGTTCTGGCCTTTTCTGCTTAAAGAAATCTCTTTAACATCTCTTGTAAGGCTGGTTAGTAGTGATAAACTCCTGTAACTTTTTTTTCTGACAAACCCTTTATCTCTTCTTCAATTCTGAATGATAACTTTCCTGGGTAGAGTGTTTTTGGTTATAGGTTTTTTTCCTTTAAGCCCTTTGAATATATCATATATGGTATATTAGTCTTCTGGCCTGCACAGTTTCTGCTGAAAAATCAACTGACAGATTTAAGGGGTTTCCCACATACATAATTAGTTGGTTTTCTCTGCTGTTTTTAAGATTCTTTATTTGTCTTTAATCTTTGACATTTTAGTTATTATGTTTCTTCATGTGGACCTTATTGGATTCATCTTGTTTGTGACTCTGTACCCTGGAATTGGAAGTCTGTTTCTTTCCCCAAGTTAGTGGTTTTCAGCTATTATTTCTTCAAATATTCTTTATGTTCCTTTCTCTATTTTTCTCTTCTTTTTCTAAGACCTTTATAACATGGGTTTTAGGATGTTTGATGTTGTCCCAGAGCTCCCTTGACTTGATCCTCATTTCTATTCGTTTTTCTTTCTGCTGCTCACCTTGAGTGCTTTCCATTATTCTGTCTGTCTGCCTAATTGCTGATCCATTCTTCTGCATCCTCTAATCACTCTTGATTCCCTCTGGTGTATTTTTCACTTCATTTCTTGTATTCTTCATCTCCAAATTGTTTTTTTTTATATTTTCCATCTCTTTGCTGAAGTTCTGAGTTAATCACTCTTCTTTCAAGTCCAGTGAGCATCGTTATAACCTTTGCTTTGAACACTTTATCAAGTAGATTGCTTAACTCTTGTTAGTTAGTTTTCTGAAGTTGTTTTATTCTTCTATTGAAGCATATTCTTGAGTTTCCTCATTTTGTTTGACCTTCCATGTCTCTATGAATTAGGTAAAACAGCTACTTCTCTCAGACTTGAAGTAGTTGCCTTAGATAGGAACATCCCTTGTATAGACTGCATGTGCTTGGTGGCTTTGGCTGTCCGGAATTGTATTGGATACAAGCTGAGGGTCCCTGGGCACTTTGTGCCAGGGCCATCCTGGAGAGTTGGCAGGAGTTGAAGATGACAAGGGCTGGCACTCTGCACAGGGCCACGCTGAAGAGATGGCTGGAACTGAAGTGGATGCAGGCTAGGGCTGTCCCATTATGCACTGTCCTGGTGCTGTTTTGGTGGGATGGCTAGACCCTTTGTGGGTGTGGGTTGGAGGGCCTCTTTGGGGGAATGACTAGAGTTGGTTTGGCATAGGCGGCTGGAGTTTGCTGAGCCAGAAGGTGGGCTAGAGCACCCAGACTCTGCTCCCATCTGTGCCATCCAGGCAGAGGGATGATATAAACTGTGGTGCTCATCAGCATCTCCAAGCACAGAGAGAATTCCAGCAGTTTCCTTACCATTTGGAAGATGCTCCAGGATTAGTAAATGGATTTTCTTTACCTAAATTCTAGTTGTTCTTTAAACTGATCTTTTCTTCTGTTCCCCATGGTGGTGAATATGTGTGTGGGTTTGCTAGTGATATCACTTTTTACTGCAATTCCTAGCATTGGGGGTAGGGTTCCTGTCATTACTGTGTCTCCATCTCTCATGCTATTCTCTATGTAGTCTCTCTTTTGTTATACAGAATTTGTCCAATCAACCCTCAATTCTTCTTTAGGAGAGATTGCTCTATATGTAGGTATAGATTCAGGTGTCTGTAGTCAGAGATGATTTCTGGGTCTTCCTATGCTGCCATCTTGGATCTCTCTCACAGATACATGATTTGCAGGTATTTTCTTCCATTCTGAAGGTTATCTTTCCACTGTCTTGCTAGCATCCTTTGATATATAAAATTTTTTATTTTGATTAAGTTAAATTTATAAAATGTGTCTATTTTTTCTTTTGTTCCTTGTTCTTCTGGAGTCTTATCTAAGAATTATTTGCCAAATTCCATGATGATTTACCCCTATGTTTTCTACTAAGCATTTTAATGCTTACATTTAGGCCTTTGGTCAATTTAGTTACATTTTTTTGTATGGTGTGAGATATGGGGCCAATTCATTCTTTTTCCATGTGGATACCAGTTGTCCTAGAAATATTTGTTGAAGAGACTATTCTTTTCCTATAGAATGGTATTGTACCTTTTTTGAAAATCTAATGATTAAAGACTTATGGATCTAAACTCTCAGTTCTAATCAAATTATCTCTAGGTCTATCTTCTTGCCAGTATCATACTGTTTAGATTATTGTACCTTTGAGATTGGGAAGTGTGATTAGTTCAACAACCTTGTTCAAGGTTATTTTGGTTATTTGAGGTGGTCTGAAATTCCATATGAATTTTAGGATCAGCTTGTCTGTTTATGCAAAAGCATTAATTGAAATTTTGAAAGGGATGGCATTGAATCTGTAGATTGTTTTGGATAGGAGTGTTGCCATGCTAACAATATTAAGTCTTCCAACCCATGAACATGGCCTGTCTCTCGCATTCATGTAGGTCTTCTTTAACATTATCAGCAATGTTTTGTAGTTTTCACTATACAAGTCAAGCACCCCCTCAGTTAAATTTACTCCTAAGTAATTATTCATGCTATTATAAATGGAATTTTTTAACTTTCTTTCTCAGATTGTTCATTCACTAGTAGTAGACATATAATTTATTTTTGCATGATGATTTTGTATCCTACAACTTTGTGGAATTCATTTATCAGCTTTAATTGTTTTTGTAGATTCTTTGGGATTCTGTAGGTTTTTCTTTATATGAGATTATGTCATCTGCAAGTATAGTTTTTAATTCTTCATTTCCAATTTTTAAGCTTTTTATTTCCTTTTCTTGACTAATTGCTCTCTAGAACTCCTAGTATTAGTATCCTTGTCTTAGTACTGGTGGTGGGTTTTTCATAAATGCTATTTACCACATTGGGGAAGTTGATGTCTGTTTCTAGTTTGAGTGTTTGGTTTTTGGTTTTAATAATGAAAGGTTATTGGATTTTTCCAAATGATTTTTCTGCATTGAGATAACCATGTGCTTTTTCTTTTTATTATATTGATGTAGTGTATTACATTGATTGATTTCATATGTTGAATTACCGTTGCATTCTTGAAATAAATTCCACTTGATCCTAGTATATAACACTCTGAATACGTTGCTGGATTCAGTTTGCTAGTATTTTCTTGAAGATTTTTGCATTTTTAACATTAAAAGTTCTATTGGTCTATAGTTTTTTCCCCCAATATCTTTATCTGGCTTTGGTATCAGGGAAATGCTCACCTTATAGAATGAATTTGGAAGGATTCCCCACTCCTCAATTTTTTGCTGAGTTTTGGGACTGGTATTAATTAATTTTTAAATATTTGATCAAATTCATCAATGAAACCTTCTGGAGCTGGGTTTTTTCTTGTTGAGCTTTCTTTTTTTTATTGTTCTTAACAACTCACTCTCTCTCTTTTCATCTACCTGTTTTTAGTTATAAACTTCCAGCTAACATAGCTGAAACCTGACTGATGCACTATATCCTTTCTCTCTGGCCAAAACACTTGCATGATAAATCTACTGTGGCAAACAGGAAGATCACATTGGAGGGAAATAGAGTTAACAGTTCATGTGGCTGCTGTGGTTTAGTGAGGGACAACGAGTCATTTGCCATCTTAAAACTGGGACTTAAAGAAAACTGTTATTATTAACTTAGAAGTCCTTAACCTTGAATGACTTAGAAGATAAATTATCTATAAGGAATTAATGTTTAGCTCATAAACTCCAAAAGGAAAATGTAAACAATTAAGAAATGGTACTTCTTTTCCCAAAGGGGAAAGAATATAATCTTCAACTTTTAAAAGAGACTGGCTGGCTTTCTTAAACTAGGGCAATCAGAGGCTATAGAAATGTCTAATCAATTCATTTCCTTTAAGGCTAGGACACTGTGCATAAAAATCTTATTTATGGCTCATGAAAATGATGCACATTAACTAATGTAGATTGCAAACCCAATATTGTCCAGCACTTTATACATATGAAGGAGTTAATATATGTTAAATAATGCAAGAATAGACTAAGAAAGGTTTTGAGCTTCAATCACAGAGTCATTTCTTTGATAATTCTAATTATTGTTTCCATAGGGAAATGGACTCACTTCTCTGCAAAGGATTTTTCCATTACTGTTTCCAAAAAAAACCTGTTTTTTCTTAAGACCTCTATCACAAGATTCTGAGCCCCTTCAAAAGCACAGAGTCAAGACAACGTTTATGTAATAGATATCTTCAAATAAATAAAATAAAACACTTGAATCAGTACCTCATCATTCTGAAAGTAATTTATTTTCAGAGTAGATGCATTTTGGTTTATAAAGTATAGTAGGTGCAACCTAAATCATATGTGCACGGGTAACCAGCAGGGTAGTTCACACAGGCCAAACTGCATCAGATGATAGTGTCCTACTCTGGAGGTAGGAACACACTCAATAGAACACTGCCCTGGCAGTTCCATCTCACCATCTGTGTGAACCATGGGCAAGACACTTAATCCCAGAGCTCTCATTTATTCGTCTCTAGTTTTAGGATAAAAATGCTCACCTGTCCATCTGGACAGGTTAATAATATAATGTTTATGAAATGCTTTGAAAACCACCAGACCTAAGCCAAGCTAAATATTCAGCATTTGCATGCAACTGATTGATTGGGATGTGCTCCCAGGAGAAACAACGAAGGGAATCAGGGAAGCAGCAAAGATGGAAAGACGAGGAGAACAGAGGGAAGAGTGAGAAATTAGGCAGTCTAGATCCTGTTGGGAGCTTTGGAATTTTAATTCTGTCATAGTTTGTCTCTCCTCAAGGCAAGAAGGCTGTAAGTGACTGTTAAGGTCACCCCTGTGGAATAAAAACCCAAACCCTTAAGCATTCCAATTCTCTGTACATGTGAGCAAAGTAGCTCCAGGAACCTAAGGGCAGTCCTCCAAAGAGAGTCACAGGCATAGGTGGCCCCTTAGAAGCAAAGCAACCAATGTGAGGGAGAGAGAATGGACAGTAAAGTGGTAAAACAGATCTTCTAGGATCTGGGTCCACCAACAGAGTCCACTTGAACATTTTCCTTAACACATCATTTTCTTCCCAGATTTTCATTTTTTAACATTT
Source organism: Smutsia gigantea (assembly GCA_032199065.1). Taxonomy (NCBI): domain Eukaryota; kingdom Metazoa; phylum Chordata; class Mammalia; order Pholidota; family Manidae; genus Smutsia; species Smutsia gigantea. The sequence goes on along the minus strand of JAVSCE010021666.1, from coordinate 256,756 downwards.
TTTTAGAAAATTGTCTAGACACAGCTTTTTCTGGGAAAGAGTAGATGTTGTCACTGCTATTTAAAATCAAGAAGCTTTAATGACTGTAAACTAATTATGGTCCCAGAACTCAGCATAAAGCCTGAATATTCCATAATAAAACAGTCCTTCAAAATTTTTCAATTTTCAGCTTAATTTTACAATAAAGAAAAAATATTTTTCTTGAAAACTATATGAAATAGATAAGAAAACAATTCAAGGAAATATCAATGTTTGTTCCAGTACATAAAGCTACATGTACAGTCCCTGTCATAATTCAAATAAAATGTAACTTCCCCAGAAAGCACATCAAAAACATCAAAAAGCCAAAACATTCTTCTCAGGCTTCACCACTTTTTTGGATTCCTGAATTGGACAAATTCAAGTCATTCTTGAATATCTCCATATGAGGCACACTTTGCATGGAATCATCTATCCCAAGAGTCTTGGAAAGCACACCGGTGGATGGGGAAAACACTTTAACAAGTCCCCATGGGACGATTAATCATGGCTTAATTTGGAACTGTGCTCAGCATCTGGGGCACAGTCATTTGGGGATGAGAAATTCAGTATTCTTCAACCACAATAGGAATTGTGTCAAATTCCGTATTCATTTCATGCTTAGATGATGAAGGAATTTTGATAGAATTATCTCAACTCATTGCAAACCAAAGTTAAGAGACTTTAGAAATGTGTGAATTATTTCAATTGAGAAATTAACATTGCCACAGGGAAAATTAAAACTACTGTACATTTTTTATCTATAATGAAACTACTTGGATATAATTATGACTAAATTAAACTGTTCGACACGGTTGCTTTAGTCATCAGAATAGAGATTTTTTTCCTACCACGTGCCTATCCTTCACAGCTATTGCCCTCTATGAAGTTTGAATTTTTTTCTTACATGATGAAATATAATTTTCATCCCCAATTGAAAAGGCTAAATAAATAAATTTGGGAGCTGTAATTAAAATGAACACACATGCGGTGAGGGCGGTTACCAGTAGAGAGTAAGGTTTTAAGAAATCGATCAGATAAAACATTAAGTAAATCTATTGCAAGGAAGTACTTCAATTTCTCCAGGGAATGCAGACTGACTATGAAAAAGAGACGATTCAGAAGGAAAGGTAGTGATATTCCTTCTCCATTTGTGAAGTCTTGCCCAAAGTGGCATGCCCGAGTGTGTGAAAAGTACACATGCACAATCAAAAGTGTTTGAACCCACCTTCCACTGTGAAGCTTTTCATTCTTGGGCAATTCATTTTAGCCTCTATTGTCTGCAGATTCTTCATAATTTACTTAATTTCAACTGTTTTTAGTTATTATTTATATTATTTACTTAATTTTACAGATGAGGCAACTGAGTGTCAGAGAAGTCAAATAGTTGGTCCAAGATCAGAAATGATGAAGCTGGGTCCATCTTCATTCAACACTATTCTATTTCTATTGTTTCCACTGCCTTTCCCTGTGTATTTCTATCACTTCATTGTTAGAAAGAATCTTGCTTGGAAAATCAATCTCAAGGATGAAAATTTAATAATTATCACTATTTCTTCTTTGAGAAATTAAAGTTCAAACAGCAATAAAACTCTCAAGAAGAGTCTAGACTGGAGCTATGCCATCCATTATGATAGCCCCTAGTCATCCGTGGCTATTTACATTTAAATAAATTTAAAAAATTTTACCAAGTACACATTCCTCAGTTGCAAGAGTCATATTTTGAGTGCTTGATAGACACATACGGCTTCTGGCTACCATGCTGGAGTGCACACATAAAGAATATTTTCATCATCACAGAAATTTCTACTGGATATTGCTGGCTGGAGTCTAGATTCAGGACTTCCAACATTATATCTTATAGTTACTAATGTTTACTGTGGCTATTATGTCTGATTCCTAGGCGTTGTACTTTAGCTGACTTTTTATACCAATATATGGCAGTGTTCATCTTTAAGTATTTTGCCAGGTATGTGGTAACATAGAAATCATATTGCAAAATAACAAATAAGTCAAGAAGTTTGAAAACACAGACCTTCTCTCATTATTTGAGAAGCCTGAAACCAGTGCTAAAACTCAAACTCCAGGCAGCTTAGAGTCTTCGATAGACAAGAATTCAAGCAGAGAAATACCAAAAGCCCACTCTACTATTAAGTGTCTCTGACCATATGACTTTGACCTGTGGCTCCATTGGAGACCAATTTTGCCATTTATAAAATCAATAAGCTGAGCAATCATTGGCCATCCCACCTCTAACATTTGGATTCCTATCCCATCACAGCTTTCCTCAGAGTTGCCAGGAGTCAGTAGTACCAACAAGACTGGATTTCACTTTTTCCTCTCCCATCTATCAAGTGCAGATGCTAATAAGCAATGACATGGCCATAATGCAGATGTGGAGAAGGACTGGGCAGCTGCTTGGATTATGAGATCACATAGAAAACGAGACAATCTTCCTGGGTAATGAGCATTTGGCTGCAACGCCTGCTGCTTGTCCTCTTACCTCCCACAGACCACAAGATGGCAATCTGGGAGACGTCACTTTCAATATACTTTGGAAAACTTAAAAAAAAGTCTGTAAATAGACAGCATTTGAATAAACATCCTTGCATTTGCCCTTATTCTCAGTTGCCTTGCACAACTGATCTGCATGTTAGCCAAACAGCAAAGCACGCTTATTTTCCTAGTACTCAGTTGGGGGTTACTTTCTTTCTTCCCTTCTGTTCCCTTCCCTCCTTCCTTTCTTTCTTTTGTTTGTTATACCAGTCTAAATTCCTTTTGCATTTAGCACCTGAAAAGTGAATATTATGACACAAGTATAAAGTAACACTCTTGTAGATATGGACTCCAACACCATCATATCAGGAATCTTTCTCATTCCATTTCTCAGATACTATTGGGATCACCAGCAATGCCCTCCAAGAATTCCTATTTACCAAGTATTCTGAACCACCCATTTTGTTTCTAAAAATCTAGTTCCTCTATTAAATATAATACTACTATCTTATGCTAATTAGGACCAGAAGAAACTATATGGATGAGAGAGAGCTTGTTTGTGGTTAATTGAGGTCATAATAAAAGTATACATGAAGCTAGTGTAACTTTTATAGGGGAGCAGAGCAGAATGTCATTCTAGAGTTTCTTCCCTTAAACCACAAATGCCTAATTTTTTTATAGACTTTATTATCAATGCAAGGAAACATATGGTACATAACAATGAAATTTAATTTTCAAATCAACTCATAAAAATTTATGCTTTATCTGCCTTTCTTAGTGGTTCCCAACTTTCCTAATCAGAAAATTACCTGAGTCTCTTGTTAAAAATACAAACCTGGAAACTTCCTCTCGATCTGGATTAAGAATCTCAAGGAAAAAAATCTTACCATCTGTATTTTCATAAAGCACCAACAGTATTTCTTACAAAAAGGGCCAAGTTTGGAAACCACTAATTTATCTCCAAAATGGAAATTTCATTGCCAATGTGTGCCTTTCTGAAATCAGTGCCAACCTCCTTATTTTTCTGATACGACGCTTGCCCATTACATAATTCACATTGTTGTAGGAAACCAGAGGAAAGAAAGAAGGAAATGAGGGATTTAGAATATCACTGTCCAGTGAAAATAGAATGCAGTCACATGTATAATTTTCAACTTTCTAGAAGCTACATTTTAAAATGTAAAGTAGTTGACATTAATTTTACTAGCATATTTTATATAACAATATATCCAGAGCATTAGCATTTCAACATTTAAGTAATATAATAATTATTGAGATATTTTGCAAAATCTTATTAAGTCTGATTTATACCTGAAACTTGACACTTTTTAAGTGTTTGATGACCTCTGTATCCAGTGCAGATTTCAAATATAATGGTTTATAACACAATGAAATTAAATCTGTCCCACCCACTTATCCTCTAAAAAATTGCAATAATTTGTGGGTATCATGATGCTGATCGATTTACCAAGGTTAAAGGAAAGAGAAAACCAGGAACATAGATTACAAAAATAATATGGCCAGGCTTTGGAGTTTCTTGTAGATTATATTTCACTTTTGTCATGTAAAATAATGGTATTGACTTAATAAATACAATAGTGAATATATTCTAATTCTCATTAGTAGGTATTAGGTATTAAATCTTACTATGCTATGTACATACTATACTTAAGATATATTTAAATAATTAAGGTTAGTATCTGTGTAACTGAGTCATGGGAAAATAAATGTTCCTTGGAATATTCCAGTTTCTTCTTTTAATATTTTGGACAAAATAAGAATTCTGTTCATATTATTTCTTAAGCTTTTCAGAATACCAGCTTCTGTTTTTCAATGGAAGTTCCAAACACTTTGGTTTTTAAAAAAGCTCTACTTCTAAGGAGGTTTTGAGGAAAGTCTCTGAGATGCACTTACAGTTCTCACAAAAGTTATTTACTCAATCCTCATATGCAAGCCCTGAGAAAAAGGCCCAGATACATTTTTCACATTTATTTTATTAAAATAAAGTAAGACTACAGACTAAGTCAAACATCAGTATAGATCCTCCAAAGTCAATCCATTTCCTTGATTAATGTATGGAGACAAATTTGCTCCCTGAAGTAAACACAGTCATAGTAAACACTGTAAGTTTGCAGTTGCCCAGATGCTTACCCTAACTTCAAAATCTGCCTTACTTTTAGCGTATAAATGAAATCTATAGAAAAACATTGTTTCCTGGACATCCGCATTACGTCAGAATTCAAATCTTAATCTTGGATTAAGTCCAACCTCACGTATGGCCAAATGTATTTGTAACAGAACAACCTAGCATAGATCTTACTTTGGTCATTGCTCCCTGATCCTGCAATGAAATGAAAAACAGCTAGGAATCCACAAGCAGAATTAGGGAGAAAAGACCAAAAAAGTAACTTCCCAATAAAATATGTCTACGTATAACAAACAGTGGTAACGTCTTCCTTTTTTGTTGCCATTGCATATATGTATTGTTGTTTATATGTATTTACTACTTTTCTTATATGTACAAACACACACACACATAAACACACATTTTGGAATAAGACAAAACAGCTACAAATCTCCTGAGATCCTCACATGAAGGAAATTAAAAAATACCATATTGAGCACAGCGGCACATATTTTGCATCATTCTCCACTCTCTAATTTTCTAGTTTTCTTTTCAAGTAGAACTTGAATTAAGTGGGATGTCAATATTGCCAATCTCCCTTGAAGTTTGGGCTGCCCATGTGACACAAGGACAATCAACTAAAGGTAAGCAGAAGTTTCTGGTTGGGACATTTAATTAAGCCATTTACAGTAGAAAAGATGGAGTTAGTTTGTCCCTTTTTTCACTACTCTTTGCATTTCCTCTTGTTGCCTAGACTGTAGAGTTGATGTTGCAGATAAATTAGCTCTTTGATCTTTAGATCAAATGGCATAAGGATTGTGGGTTGCCCAAAGATGGGGAAGTAAAAAGACAGAATAATCTTGAGTGTCTACTGACTTCACAGATTACTGTTTCTATACCAGCCTTCTTTCAACTACAGCCGAAATTAGTCTACTTAGTAACTTTCCTTGAAAATATGAAGAAAGTTGAAAAAAACTGAAGAGCTCTTCTGAATATATGAGAATTTTTCTGAAGGAAGAGTTTGCTCAGTGATAATGATATTCTCTCCTCTTCATAACAGCTGCCTCAAATAGTAAAAATACTGAAAAGGTCCCCTGATTTCCTAAATATTTTGTCGTGGGCATAATTTTATAATTGTGTCCTATTAATACATGACATGATAAAATGAATGGGTGGAAATCAATGATTAGGAAGAAAGTTTTAAAAGATTTGCCCACGGGGACTAAATATATTAACAGGGTCATCTTGAATTTGCTAAGGTACTGGGTTTAAAAAAACAGAAAGCAGTTCACTTTGACTCAGAATGTCTCCAAAAGCTGTCAGAAACTTTCTACAGTAACCACAGACAGGAGCTGCATTGTGCTGATAAGAAATAGAAAGTAATTTCTTACATATAATATATAAACTCTTTAAATTGATTTTTAAATCTACTCTTTCCAAATTGTCTATTCCATAGCTCATCCTGATATTCTCACTGCCTAGGAAGTCAATTGTGATGGCTATTGCATGCCAAATACATAGTCCTGTCTTTCCTTGACTTACAAGAAAACATAAGATTGTCCACCTGCTTCAGATGCAAAAGCTTTATCAGAGGCTGGACTCCACAAGGCAGATGAAGGGTGCCATCAGTTATCAACTGTAATATGCACTTTCTGAGGTAGGCTTTGCTCTAACCTACTAGGTTTCTTTACAAAAGAAACAATTCACACTACAGATATTTTAGAAATGAAAAGCAAACAAATAAAGAAAATAAAGATAACACATTAAGAAAATGTGAAAAATTATGTAATTTAGAAAATGTATTATCATGATATATAAAATATTATATGCTAATGCAAAAATTGTATAATTTATGAAAACTTGAACATGCCAATTGTCAAAGATAAGGTAGTAAACTTACATTTTAAGACATTTATTTTAACGTGATATTAATATTTATGTGAACTACATAAAATATCATATGTACATATGCAATCACTAGTGTTAATCTTTAAAAAAATATGTATAGCATAACAAAATGCTGGAAACCACATGAAAATGACAAAAGTAACTATTCCTCACGTAGTTTAAGTGATAAAGGTTCAGGCAAGAACTCAAAGTTAGAGAGTTTACCAGAGAGCTTAGTTCTTTAACTTAAAAAGACAAAATGCTCACCTACTCAGTATGCTTGTATATAAAGTAAAAGTGACACAGTATACACAAAGGATTGGAATGCCCTCAAATATATGAAAAAAGCAAATTTGAAGATGCTTGAAGGATTGAATTAAATAAATAATTTAGGCACACTTTTTTAAAAAGTCACCCTACATATGCTCTTTACAAAAGGACTTGGGAGATAAAACCCTTTTGAAAACACTTGCCCTACTCCAGGCAAACACCAGTAACCATGACTCCCCTCTCCCTTCTAGGGGCTGTGGCCTCAGAGACTGTGTGGAACTTGCCTGTTGACTGGTCCCACCTGTCCTAAGTGAATGCAAACAGAAATGGCATCCATCCTGCTCACCTCTGGGCATAGCAGTTGCAGAAGCTGTGAAGAGAGCTCTGCTGATGACCTCTATTACTACCTGCACTAGTGTAAACGCCACACCTCTCTTTTGCTTTGTCAGCTCCGTAGCCATAGACACTGTTGGGTGGAGCATCATCAACTATTTCTCTCCTGCCCTAAGCTCATTATAGCACAGGGCAAATCACTTCTCTCTCCTAACTAGGGTGGGTGAAGGGTGATGGAAAGGACTGAGCTGGATAGAGCAATGCTTTAAACCAGTGTTTGAAGTCCCAGGGCACACCCTGGAGCAGTCCATGCACAACATCAATCAGAATCAACACTGAAACAGCCTTCAGAACTGAACAATGGTGTGTAACACTGCCCAGGTTTCAGAGTGGCCTCTGGGTAACACCCAAGTGGGACAGACTGGAATAAATTGTACTGCAAAGCCTTTGGAAACTAAACTGACTTTGAACCACAGCCCACGAAGGACAGCTAGGACATGCATTCTAAACTTCAAGGGGTTGCCTGCATGCTATAATAGATTTAAATAGGAACCAGAGTATCATAACATAAAATGTCCAGATTACAATGCGAAATTGCTCATCATATCTAGAACTAGAAAATCTCAATTGGAATGAGAAAAGATAATCAAAAGATGCCAAGTGCCAAGATGACACACATGTTGGAATTATCTGAAGACTTTCAAGCAACTATCATAAATTTCTCCAGAAAGCAATTACAAAGACTCTTGGGGGAAATAAAAGGAAAAATGAAAGTCTCAGCAAAACAGAAAAGAAATAAAAATTTAGGAACTTTTCAGGAATAAGTAAAGAACAACAGAAACAGTAAATATCTGCATAAATATAACAGACTAGTCTTACCCTTTTAAGTTTTTAAAAGTATGTTTGATAATTGAAAGCAAAAATTATAATCACATTGCCTGATGTGAATTCCAAGGCACAAACATGTAATATTTAAGATAATTATAAGGGTGGGAGGAAGAGGACCTAGGGAATAGAAATGTGTTTACATTCCTCTCAAAGTCATAAAATATTGATACCAGAGAATAAATTGTGATATGGAACCCCTAGAGCAATCATTAAAATCACAATGCAGAAATATATACTCAAAAACACTAAAGATAAATTAAAATTGAATAGTAAAAAAATGAACAAGAAGGCAAAGAACAAGAGAAGAACAAAAAACACAGAGGGGATAAACAGAAAACTAAGAGACAATCTGAATAGAGTGATAACTAAAAATGGAAAACAGATTCCCAGTTAAAAAAAAAAGAAAACTTGAAACAAAATATCTAGCAGACTACTGCACTGGAGAATTCTCCCAAACATTTCAGGAAGAAATCACTCCCATTTTACACAATCTCTTCCAGAAAGCAGAGGGAAAGGAACATTTCTCAATTCATTTTATGAGGCCAGCATTACTGTGAAAACAAAACTGGACAAAGATGGTATAAAAAAAATTCACAAACCAATATTTCCCAAGAACATTGAAAGAAAAATCACCAATAAAATATCAGTAAGCCAATTTCAGCAATGTATAAAAAGAAAAATATACCATGATCAAGTGGGGTTTATTCCCAGAATGCAAGACAGAAAAAAAAATTAAAAATCAATAAATCTAAATAATCAACCTAAAGACAGAAATTATCTGATTGTATCAATTGATATAGAAAATGCATTTGGCATTCATGATAAAGAAATATGCTACCTTTTAAAGAAAGTGATATATGTGTGTGAGTGTATCACATATGTGTGTGTATATGTATGTTGCATATATACACATATATGTAAACCAAATGTAACCCAAAACTAAAGAAACTGGTTACCTATGAGGAAGGAATGGAACTAGGTGGAGAAAATAGAGATTGAAGCTGGATTCATTTCAACTGCAGTAGAAGGGCTCTAATCTGAAGAAGGGACAATTTTAACAAAAGAAAGAATATGAATATAATTTATTGAGTATATATACAAAAACATAACTTGAAAACTCAATAAAAACAACACACACAAAAATAGAACTCAAACGTATTTGGAGGCTGCTAATATATGGCACCAATTATCCTTAAAACTCAAAAAAAGGAAGGCATCTAACATTTTTTCTGCCTTTTTTGTGTCAAATGTACCTCAGGAAACCAAACAATTGATGATGAAAGGTTCCTCTTTATAAAGGAATTAGAGTTAATTAATGCAGAAGGAAAGATGAAATTGGAATATCACCATTTTGCAAACTCTAATGAAAATATGTAACTAGGCAATGATCATCAACTGTTGCTAAATTCTTTAGTAAAAGGCTGATTGATAGTGAACTATATAATAAATGTATGAGGATAATAAAACCTGAACCCACTGAGCAGTTTTACACCACAGAAAGAGACATTAAAATATTTTGTACATTCTGATAAAATGCAATACAGAGTACACAGACCACCTATGAAATATTCTTGCAAAAAAAATAAATCCTGAATTTATCAAGTGTAAATATAACTACTAGTTTATAGAAAACACAGGGAATAGAGGAACAAGTTAAATGCCACCAAAGGAATGTAATCAGTCAAGCTCAGAACATGAAAAATTTCATAGAAAAAATAATCTGGTTCCTTTAATAAAAAGAAAATAAATAGGGAATCGAAACTCATAGAGTAAAAGTTACTTTAAAAGATACTCAAATAATCAACTGTAAAAATATATTGACAGGAAAACTGGGGGAAATTTGAACAATGACTAAGATACTAGGTGGTATTAAGGAATTGTTTTTATATTGCATTCATGACAATCATGTGATTTGAGGAATAAATCAATTCATTTTATGAAACCATTGTTACCCTAATACCAAAACTGAATAAAGATAGTACCAACAAATCACGATTGTGATAATGTGTTCATGTGTGTGATTATAATGTGTGATCATGATAACGTGTTAATTTTAAATAGTCATTATCTCTTAGAGATACATTTTGAAAGTTGTCTAGATTAAAAAACAATAACTAGGATTTGCTTAAAATAATTCATTAGGATAGTGAGGAAAGAGGCAAAGAGTAACACTGAAACAACACTGGCCTCTATCAGTGCAGATGTTAATAATTGTGGGAGCTGCGTGACAAGCATTCATTTTACAATTCTCTTCTTTTCTGTATATATTCTAGAATTTTCTATATTAATAGAAAAAGGAATTCCAGGTTGAAGGAAATGCCAGAAGGAAAGAAGGGTATTAAAGATCAACTAAGGAACAAAGAAACTGAGAACATGGGGATGAATCTAATCCAGCATTACTACAATAAGCAATGACAAGTATACTTAATTTTTCATATTGGAAATAAAACAAAATAGAACTAAAGTTATTATAGAGAACTGCATATACACAATGAGGATGTGATTGACAGCCACAAGTTCTAAGGGGCTTATGTTTTTCTGGAATAGAAAAGATATTTCAATTTGTGTTTGGTTATAGTAAATATGCTGTGAAATGTTTTCTCAAGTAACCACTAAAAAATGAGCAAGGAAATAGAGAAAAAGAAAACAATAAAAAGGCAAAAAGAGAAGAAAAAGGGAAAAAAGCAGAATTAATTAAGATGCAGAAATGAATTCAAATACATCAATAATCACAATCAATATAAACTATAGAAAGAAAAGTCAAAGATAGGCAAGATGAAAAAGCAAACTAATTATATGCTCTTTAACAGAGAATCACACTTAACATAAGACAACACAAAACTCTGAAAGTAAAACAATAGGAAAATATATACCAGCCAAATACTAAGTATAAAAGAATTCAAAGTTGTTAAAATATTTTAACAGGTACAGATGGTTTCTCAGAGATGTTTTATCAAATTTCAATGACCAAATAGTTCCAATGTTATATAATTTCTATTCTTACATACAATTTTACAGGGAAAATTTTCTATGTAATTTTATAAAATAAGGATAGTTAGAAGGCAATTATACTATAAGACAAACTCATAGATGAAAAAAATATTCATCAAGATTGAGTAAGTCAAATTCAGTAAGGCACTTAAAAAATGTAAACTACCATAAGTAGATTTTATCTCAATAGTGCAAGGTTAGTTCAAGTAAAAAAATCATCTCAATATTGGAAAATTATTAAACATTTGACAAATTTTTTAAAGACTTTCACAATTTAAGAAAACCTCCTAGTAAAATTCAAACGGAGCTCTTTCTACTAACAAAGCTACTTAGAATTAAAATATATATATTAATATTATCAAATATCGTATTAAATAATTAAATGTTAAAGCTGTTCACTTTAAAATCAGAAATAAGAAAGCTGATAAACCCAATGGAAAATTTGTCAGAATATTTGAATAAGCAGCTCAGAGAAGAAAAAAAAAGCAATTATCTTCATGCTTGTAGAAAGATGTACAACCTCACTGGTAATCAGGAAAATGTAAATTAAAATCAAAAGGCAATGCCATTGCACTCACCAGGTTGTCAAAATTTTTAAAGATGACTAAACCCAAGTGTTGATGAAATGACAGGAACTCACATACTTTGCTAGTGGGCATGAAAATTTGTACAACCATTTTATAAGACAATATGTCATTACTTAGAAAAGTTAAAAGATGCATGTATCCTATAACCGAATGATTCTGTTCTTAGATATATAATCTATAGAAACCCATGCAAAGATACAAAAGAGAGAACATGATCAGAAAGTTAGCAGTGGCATTATTAACAGAATAAAATTTGGAAACAAGCCAAATATATATAGTTCCAGTAAAATGGCTTAAGGACTTGTATACCTACAGATTTGAAAAGAGCAGGAAAGGAAAGCAACTAGTGACATGCATCAACGTGGGTGAATCTCAAAACATAATATCGGGTGAAAAGAGCCAGTGAAGAAAGAATGCATGTTGAATCTTACATTTATGTAAAGATCAAAAGCAAGACGGCAAAAGTGCAAAAAACATTATTTAGAGGTATGTGCATAGGTTATAAAACTATAAACAAATGAAAAGGAGATCACTCCAATTTCAGGAGAGTAGATTCCTGAGAAGAGAACAAGAAGAGAAGGAGTTTGCAAAAAGTGTAACACAAGAGGCTTGAAAGATATTGTAATTTTCTACTTTTCAAGGTGTAGAGTGAACACACAGATGTCCTTTTTATTGTCATACTGCACACATACATTATATATATATACATATATGGCATTATATATATATACATAATATATATGGAATTAATAAAATGCTGCATAAAAACCTTCAAAGACTGTATAATTAGAGAGTAGGTAGAAATATCAACATCATAGTTTGTGTAGTTACTTATTTATACCAAATCTAATGTTATATAAATTAGTAAAATACCATTTTGGGCAACTTTAGGCTTAAACCATTGTAGGTAAATTTTCACTACCATAACTTTCTGGGTGTTGGCAATTCCTATTTGTATACTAAACATGGATTTACTGGACTTGCATTCATTAAATGCCACACCTATGTGCCCTCTTCTATGGCCCCCAAACACACACACTATGTGTATATAGCATATAACACATTTTGTTTTAATTCACTTCTCTTTTCATCAGACATTATAGGCTCTCCCTGGGGATGAAGTCAACATTGCTATGTTCAGGTGAGTTTTCTGGCCCAAGGAGATAATTTTGCACACAGTCAATGGCAATATTCCAGAAGTGAATCAGAAATCTCAACCAGTGAAACAAAATTCAATAGCAGTATCAGAGCAGAAAACTCCTTAACCACAGAGGGTATGTTTTCCAAGGACCACACCAGCAAATGTAAATGGAGCATGTAATACCTACATATGATCCAAGATGACTATGCCACATTGTTAGATAAAGTTGCAAAAGAAAGAAAGATAATTCTGTCTGTAATTCCCAAGGGTCTCTATTGCTTAGGTTTATTGAAAGTCAATTTATGTTAATAGATTACACAGAGCTGTACATCAAACCTGTGGTAAAGTTGTCACTTTACTGAGAAATCATTAAATGATCACACTGTTTAATGATGCATGAAAACAGAATGCAATTGTGAAGAAAAGCATTTGGGTATAGACTGTGCATTTTAGTAATGCAAAATGATGCATTTCTGTCAGTTCCCCAAACACAGCATGGCCATCTGTGCAAACCTAACACTGACAGGAGCTGAAAAAAGATGACTAATTAAAACAAGACTTCTTTCAAAATTCATGATGTCACAGTACAGTGCACCACCTGAGGTCTTGAGACATCTGAGCAAAGCAGTGGAGGATTACCCCTCATTTTGTTTAAATTAACTTTATATTCAAAACAAAATAATATGCCTTTGAGAATTTTATAAAAAGTACACAGCAATTGTGCTTTAAAAAAAAACTGTTGGGGTACACATGTGTCCATATACATGAGTAAAATAATGTAAAAATATGCATACCTATGAAAATCATTGGCTCAACATAAAAAAGGCCCAAAGCTAATATACTCAATGACAAAAAATTCAAGCTTTTCTTCTAAGATCAGGAACAAAACAAGGTCGCCACTGTCACCACTTTTATTCAACATAGTATTGGAAGGCCTACCCATGGCAATCAGACAAGAAAATAAAATAAAAGGTATCCAAATTAGTAAGAATAATTAAACTGTCATTATTTACAGATGACATGATACTACATATTGAAAACCCTAAAAACCCCACTAAAACTATTAGAATTAGTAACTAGATTCAGCAAAGTCAGACGATACAAAATCAATATACAGAAATCTGTTGCATTCCTATATACTAACAACCAACTAGCAGAAAGGGAAATCAAGAAAATAAGTCCATTCATAATTACATCAAAAAGAATAAAATACCTAGGAATAAACCTAACCAAGGAGGTGAAAGACCTGTACTGTGACCCAGATGAAAGAAATTGAAGAAGACACAAATAAATGGAAATGGAAGGGAGAATTATTACTGTCAAAATGGCCATCCTGCCCAAAGCAATTTAAAGATTCAGTGAAATCCCTATGAAAATACCAGTGGCATTTTTCAATGAACTAGAGAAAATAATCCTAAAATTTACATGGAACTACAAAAGACTCTGAATAGCCAAAGCAATCTTGAGAAAGAAGAACAAAGCTGGGGGGGTATCACACTCCCTGACTTCAAGCTATACTACAAAGCTACAATAATCAAAACAGTGTGGTACTGGCACAAGAACAGACACATAAATCATGGAATTGAGAGCCCAGAAATAACCCCCCCCCAAAAAGGGTCAGTTAGCATATGACAAAGGAGTAAAGAATGTACAATGGGGACAAGACAGTTTCTTCAATAAATGGTGTTAAGAAAACTGGACAGACAAATGCAAAAGAATGAAACTGGATTACTGCCTAACATGATACACAAAAGTAAACTTGAAATGGATTAAAGACCTAAATATAAGACATGAAACCATAAAACTCTTAGATGAAACCATAGGCAAAAATCTCTTGAACATAAGCATGAGCAATTTTTTTATGGATTTGTCTCTCTGGGCTAGAAACACAAAATCAAAAATTAACCAATGGGACTACATCAACCTAAAAATCTCTGTACAGCAAAGGACACTATAAACAGAACAAAAAGGCAATATGTTACAGTATGTTAGAATATATTTTTAAATGACATAGCTGATAAGGGGTTAGTATCCAAATATATAAAGAACTCAACACCAAAAAAAATCTAAAAAACAAATAACATAATTAAAAAATGCACAGAGGACCTAAATAGACATTTTCCCAAAAAAAGATACAGATGGCCAACAACACATGAAAAAATGCTCAACATCACTAATCATCAGGGAAATGTATATCAAAACCACAATGAAAAATCACCTCTCTCCAATCAGAGTGACTAGTATCCAAAAGACAAGAGATAACAAGAACTGGTGAGAATGTGGAGAAATGGGAACATTGCTACACTGTTGGTGTGAATGTAAACTGGTGCAACCCTGTGGAAAGCAGTATGGAGGTTCCTCAAAAAACTAAAAATAGAAATACTATATGATCCAGTAATTCCACTCCTAGGAATTTTCCTGAAGAAAACAAAATCTCTGATTCAAAAAGATATATAAGCCCCTATATCTACTGCCACATTATTTACTATATGTAAGATATATAAGTAACCAAGATATGGAAGCAACCAAAATGTCCATCAAGAGATGAATGGATAAAGAAGACTTGATACATATACACAATGGAATATTATTCAGCATTAAAAAAGAAAGAAACCTTGCCATTTGTGACAACCTGGATGGACTTGGAGGGTATCATGCTAAGTGAAATAAGCCAGGTGAAGAAAGACAAATACCATATGATTTCACTTGTATGTGGAATCTAAAAACAAAACAAAACAAAACAGCAAAAGATTTATAGACACTGAGAAGTGACTTGTGGTTACCATAGGGGAGAGGTTGAGGTGGGTGTGTGAAATAGGTAAAGGGGATAAAGAGACACAAAATCTTAATCATTAGTCATGGGGATGAAAGCATAGCATAGAGAATATAGCCAATAGTTCTTTAATATAGTCAATGATTCTGTAACATATTTCTATGTTGACAGATAGTAACTACATTAGTTGGGGTAACCATTTAATAATGTAGATAACTGTCAAATCACTATGCTGTACATTTGAAATGAATGTAATATTGTATAGCAACTATACTTCAATAAAAAGAATCAAGAGCAACACAAAGAAAGTTATTGGTATGCAAAATCAATAAAAAATAAAATTTTCTTTAAGTCAAAAGATTGTAACACACACATCTGGGTATATGAGTGTATACATACACATGTAGGACATACACATATATGTCTCTATATATGCCTCATCTGATCTTATATATGTTATATATCCTGATCATGTATATATGTAACTATCCATAGTTATATATTACAACTGTGTAACTATATATATGTGTGTGTATATATATAGTTATGTAGTTATATGTGCAGCCTAGATTTCTTTCAAAAACTTGGTATAGAATGATGGTAAAACTGAGTAGAAACTGAAATGAAACAAATGATTCTACTCGGCGGCATTGTCAATTTGAGAGTTCTGGTATGTGAAAAACAATCTAGAGAATTAAGAGAAACAGAAATTGTTCTAAAATCCCCAGCCTAGAAGACCCAATAACTGTTTTCACACTATAAGGAAATGGTGAGAAAATGCCAGCTGTCTCCTCTGCACCATTATGCTGATTGTAAATGTGATATGATAATGTGGCATTTCAAACAAAATTACTTTGATTAAAAATGTTATGTATAAATGCTTTTTAGGAAATTAATATATTCAGATTTTGAGATGGTAACAAAGACTCCCATATCATTTAAATATTGATCCAATTGTCTGTTTGAGATTTTTCAATGTTTATAAGTATCAGTACCACATGTGTCTTTACAAAGAAAAACGTTCTTTTAATATTTACATCTTTATTTCCCCTGCCAATATTTAATGAATGCATACATCAATGCAAACAAGAATAAGAACACCATTTTTTGTTCCCTAAAGAATGTTCCAAAAATGACAAGCATTCCTAACTGGGATTTCAAAAGGAACTTGAAATCCAAGTGAAACTCCATGAGCTCCATAAAGCTTTAATTGAACTCATGTATCATTTCTTTTCTTACCTATAGCATTTATTGTCAGAACTCTTTTGCCACTTGAGTACACACTATTTTGTATTCTTCTCAAATTACTTCGAGTGTTTGTGGTTTGTCTTCTCACATCAGTTGAATTGTGTTTAGTTTCAAGAAACAAAGTATGAAACTAAGATTGGCTAAACATCTTATATTTGCAAATAACAAAAAGTATACAGTTAGGTTGTCCCAGGGTTGTTTCAGTGTCTTATAAATTTCATGAAAGACCTAAGCTCTTGTGCAGTGAATTGCAGGATTTCCAGAATCTCCCACCTAGGCTTAGTTCATTTACATATCAATTGCCTATGCTGTGTCATTAAATAAGGTTTTCTTCTACAGTCCTTGCAGATTGGACCCACCTCTTGGCCACAGCTGCTACTTGCTGAGTGTGCACAGAGCTCCCTACCAATTCAGCTGCTGGCCTGTGGAATGGGCAAGCTATAGACTTAATCTGAGTAGGACTTTGAACCCAGCTGGATCCTCAGGCTTGAGGATTATGATTTTATTGCTCTGTGTATATCTGTTGTTACTGTGTGTTATTTGTCTGGTTACAGTGTTCTAGCTTTCTTGCACAGGGGCCATTGTGGAAGATTGGGGGTGGGGGCGGACGTAGATTTCGAGGTGAGAATTCTGGAGGGGTGGATTGTTGGGTAAATTACAGAATTTCCAGAATCTCCCTCCTAGCCTTGTTCGTTTACATATCAATTGGTGTTTACCATTGCAGAGCCTCCCAGTTGATCTGGGGCAAGGGGTGGAGAGGGAATGGCTGTTCTCACCTGCTCTATGTTCCTGGTAAGTAATTGGTCTGCCATCTGCCAGTCACCAAGGACCCGCCAATGGAGTTCTTCCTGGAAGGGGTGAGTGAGAAGTAGCATCCCGTGGCAGCGGAGTGTGAGTGGCAGCCAGAGGAGATGGATGGGCCCAGGCCTAGCTAATGAATTCAAGCAAGCTGTGAGCAATAAAAATGGTTTCTTCCAATTGACCCTTTCTCTTGACTTATTTTGGTTTCAGTAGTTTCATAGGGGATTCACCCTGGGCTGAGAACACACTTCCCCCTGGAGCTACACTCTTTATTTTCACTCTGCATTCCTCAGATAATTAGTATTGTCCTTTCTGAAGACCATAAAATGGCTGTAGCAATTTAATACCAAGTTTTTACAGTTTAACATTAAAGAGCAGGACAGAAGGGAAGGCCAGTGGGAAAAGGAGAATGAGATTGTTTCGCCAATGCCTCTCTCTCTCTCTTAAATTATGGAGGTCAATTGTTCCCATAAACTCACCAGCAGAATTTCTCCGATGTTTCTTTGACCAGAAGTAAGTTATATGATTATTTCTATGAGTGAATGAACCTGGGAAAATAACCTGGCCTTTGTTGTCTCTATCATGGAAGGCTGACTGTACCAATAAGGGGATGACAGAGGAGAATGCCTGGTGGATAGGAAATCAACAATGTCTACTGAAGTCTGTGCCCCTCTCCCCATTGTGAGTTATCTAAAGACTTGGGCCAGGTGATACATTACTCATGTTTCCCAAAAAGCAATCTGTTCAGCACTGGTAGATTAATACCACCAGCAAAATTCCCCTATGTGGCACTCATCAGAAGGAATACCTGATAGGGGACAAAGAAAGCCGTATAGTTATTGGTGTCTACACAGTGGTGGTAGTTAGGGGAGAGGTTCAGTTGGCAGTTCACTTGGAAATTATCCCTTTTCTTCAGAAAGTGTGGGTGATCTGGGTAACTTTTGTCACTGTTCTGACAGAAAAGCAAAGTTGGTGTCCTACACAACACCTGTTCGGCAGAACAGAAACTATAGTAGGGGTGGGGGATATACTCCCTAAAGAATCTTGCAAATAGATGGATATTTTCTATAGTGATGAAGACTTTGTTAATCATTAAACAACAGCAGAAGAAAGCTAGGGAATTCCCTGCAAATGGTATAAACAGAGAAGAATTGGAGGACTGTCAGGAAACTGATAGAAGATTATCTTGCAGGTCAAGGGTGGGTATTCTCAGGGTCCTATTCTGGACATAGCTGAGTGAAACTGACCAGTATGGGCTGCAAGGTCAAAATGCCTGAGCACAGAGCTTGGCTCTGCCACCTGCTCAAGCGTACAGCTTTCCTTAACTCCACCTCTCTGTACCTCTGCTTCTTTAGCTCTAAAACGGGGATTCTGGTAACACTCCCTCACATAGGTATTGTGAGGATGAAATTAGGTAATACATATAACATACTTTGAAAATTGTCACATTCTAAATACACAATTCCTGTTAGCTTCTGTCACCACTATCCATGCTATTTAGACACACCTGACTTGGGAATTGGCAGTCCCTTCATGAAGAAATTTGAAATCCCTGAACACTGTTTATTTTATATTAATGCATCTTTCAACCTGCTATTGTGCAAAGTAGTTATGATCTCATGCACACACACATATATGTATATATACATAACATATGTATGTTTGTGTGTGCATTTAATTGGATCATTTGAAGCTTGTTACAGGCTTCAGAGTCCTGACTTACAAAGACTCCTTCAAATATTTTTAGATCAACTGGCACTTGTGGGCCAGCAGGACCCCTTATAATAGGAGCCTGGTTTAAATTTATTCATATCTCAAGATGCCACATGCTACACTAGTGTGTAAAATCACTCTTGGATGAAATTCACATACTAAGTAGTTTATATTTCACCCAGAGTTCATATAGGAAGTTCGTTAGGGTTAGGGTTAGGGTTAGGGTTAGGGTTAGGG
This sequence comes from Smutsia gigantea, assembly GCA_032199065.1. Lineage (NCBI taxonomy): Eukaryota > Metazoa > Chordata > Mammalia > Pholidota > Manidae > Smutsia > Smutsia gigantea. The sequence continues at coordinate 237,248 of JAVSCE010021666.1, read as the reverse complement.
TTAGGGTTAGGGTTAGGGTAATCACACCACAGCCTCCTTATATTAATATACTGAGTGCCTCTATTTTGAAGTATTCCAAATACTCTTGGAATGCTGAAGGATGACAAATTACAAAAAGAATAATTCTCCCAGGAGGGACAACTTTAGGAAAGAAGTCTTCAAAATGTGCATGACGTTTGGCTTGTCATTCAAATGCAATTTCTGATCCTTTTGAAGTTTGCCTTTCACTAGTTAAATGCACAGTACAGGAAGAAACACACTGAATATGCAGCCTATGTTTCTCTCTATATTCAGAGAATTGGTAGAGGGCTGAACATATTGAGGACAATTAATGTTCAGCTTATTTACCTGGATAAATGCCATTGCCAGTCAGTTGTATTGAATATTAAGAAAAACCTGATTTGCAGTTCATGAATTCTTCTGATTACCTTTTTTTTTTCTTTCCTATCCTGTAGTTAGAGCTAAGCCCAATCAGAAATATAACCATAAATGAGCACCTTGTGTTTTACAAAGCAACAAACCCACGCATACCAGGGTTGGTTATAATTCTGAAAACCAGAGCCATATTTCCTACAGAAGACATTCCCTTTAAACCAATGTGCTCATCTGTGCTGAAAAGTTTGTGGCCACATTGTTACATATATTTATCCTGCCCCTGTGGTCTCTGAAGGTCGGTTCCAAGGAAACAGGCAGACAGGTGCTCATACACACTTTCAATAAATCTTGAAGCTGGCAGGGGTCATATTTTAAATACCTTCTGATATGTTATAATCAACATACATTGTACTACATTTTGTTGCCCACTAGAGAAATAAGCAAAAGAGAAAGTGGGGCATTTTATGGCTTTTTAAAACAAACGGTTCTTGTAACTAGAGTAGTATACAGTCTATATCATTTCAGCACCCACACCGTCTCATAAGGAAATTTTGGCACATAGCTTACATTTGTTTGTTTTACAGATTATTTATTGGCTATTTCCTACATGTCAGGCAGGTATGGACAGGATGGATTGATCAGGGTGAGAAGTAAACATTTGTATTAGTTTCCTGTTGCTCTCCTAACAAAGTACTACAGACTAAGTGGCTTACAACAATGCAAATTTATTATCTCACAGTTACAGAGTCAGGAGTCTGAAATTAGTTGACGTGGGTTCTTTCTGGAGATGCTAGGAGATATAATTTCCTTGCCTCCCCACCTTCCTCGAGAGGCCACCTCTTTAGCTCTTTGCTCCTTTCTCCATTTTCAAAGCACATCACTGCAGCCTCTGGTTTTCCTCCTTCCACCTTTTACTGACTTTGACTCTCTTGCCTCCTCTTAGAAGGGTCCCTGTGATTATACTGGGTTCACCTACATAATCCACAAAACTCCATCTCATGGTCCTTAACTTAATCACATCTTAATCCCTTCTGCCACTTAAGGGAATGTATTTACAGTTTCTGAAGATTAGAATATGGACATCTATGGGGGCTGGGCAGTATTCTATCTCCCACACCAGGTACCTGCTCTCATGAAGCTTACCTTCTAGGAAGTAGACAATAAATATACAACCAAATCCATAAACTGCATAATGCCAGGAATGACTATGAAAAGCTTAAGAGAGCAGTAGGAGAGTAACTGGATATGGAAGGAGTGGCTCTTTTCTCTGAGTTGGTCAGAGAAAGTCTCTGAGATTTCAGATCTAAATGATGAGAAGGAAGAAAAGAGCTTCCCAGGTCGAAGAAACGAAAGTGCAAAGGCCCAGCGTTAGTAACACCCTTGAGTGTTTCGGGGCAGGAAAAGAACACTGCAATGGCTGAGAGAGTGGCAGGAGAGAGGAAGGCTGTACCCTGACCAGATAGGTCTCTATAGGTCACGGTAGAAAGCTGGAATTTTATCTTCAAATTAGAAGTGAAAGCAAAGGGGAATTTTACTCAGTGGGAAGATATGATACAGTTTATTCTTTGAGAAGATCACTTTGGCTGTTACTTTAAAAAGTGGACAATAGGGGGTCAAGCAAGTAGCGATGACATGGCTGGGGGTAGCAGTCGCCGTGACCGAGGAGGGACGTGACGGAGCCTTGAGTTTGTCTTCATGGGTGATGTGCTAGAAGTTACTGGAATATATTTAGAATAGCTCTCAAAAGATTTGCATTTAAGCCTCTAATTACTGTAGCAAAAAAAAAATGCAATCTTTCTATCCACCAAACCGACACTGTCAACTATGTCCACACAGAACAGGCATGAATACTTTGGGATTGTTTTTTTCTAGTTAATTTGGTCTGGCAGTTGATTTGACTGATATTTGTTTAACTGAGTTGACCAGCCATTTGGCCGAATTGATTGGATTGATCTGTTATTTCAGCAGGGTTGATGTAGCTTTCACCATCTCTATGGTATCTTAGGCTCTACACGTATATTCCTTTGGTGAAAATCTACTTGTCATCATCTTAGCTGATAACCTTGTGGCTACACTGGAAACAGCCACTACATATAATTTGTACCGATAGTTGCTTGATGTCCAAATTGATTCTGTAGCCAAAACTGTGTCTGCTTAGCCATTCTTACTCAGTGTTATATTTGTGTCTTTTCTTCATTTCCCTGCCCGTCTGTCTGGGATGAGGAGAACTCTGGCCAACATCTTGCTCACAGTATCTTTATTATTAGCATGGTTGTGGAATGTGCCTGTCAAATTTTGAGAAGGTGTTCCACGTTTGTGTTTTCTTTTCCTTAGCAAATGTTTGTGTCTGGAAATTTTGTTGCAGTGTACAAAGAAACCTTGTACTCCTGGTTAAAAAAAAATAGGCCCATATTTGCTGTTGCCTTAGGATAGAAATCCTGGAATGTATCTGGAGGAAAATATTTATGCAGTTGATCTACTTTATTCACCAAGTTCTTTTGGAGGATGCCATGTTCTACATTGGCTTTAAAAGCTGATTTATAAAATATTCTATTAAAAAACCTAGTATTTGGGTTTTAAGAGTAAAGTTTCTGTAAAATTAAATGAGTCAGATTCCAGGACTCCAGAATTTATGTACACAGTGAGACTGGAGACTGAACCTAAGCATGGAGGAAATGATTTTTTGATGTTTCTTTTCAAAACAAATCAACACTTGATGTTGTTTTTAGAGGCACAGTTCAGTAACTGTGTAAAAACATTTTGCTTAAAAATTTCCTCTCCTTTGCTACCTGGGATGCTCTTTTTCTTATGTTCTATTATTTCCTTCAAAATTTAACTGTTCCTGGACCCTTCCCTGATTAATCTCACTTGCGGTGCGAAGGAAAAGAAATCATACTTACCTCCAAGGATACTAGAATAAAAAGGAAACTATATATAAAGCCCTGTGGTGAAGACATAAGTACTCAAAATTGGTACACATTTTATTTATTTTATATTTTTCTGCCCCTTTATAGTTAATTGATTTATTGGCAAATTGTTCTTGATGAATAAGCCCTCTACCAGAAACAAGAAAAACTCAACTTTGTTCCAAGCTAGTGGTAGGGTTTGAACTTAAACCCAGGCCTTTCTACACTCAGTTCAGAGGTCATCTATCCAATTTAGCTCTTCATTTATTCAGTAAATATTTACTGAGTTTCAGTCAGTTTCAAATCAACTCCATTCTACCCATGAACACAATCTTTGGGAACACAGACTGATGGAACCTTTCCCCTGTTCTAACCAATGGGGAGGTACACTGCTCTCCCCTCTGCAGGGCATACATGTGCACAGGACTCCTTTACAAGCCACAGTTCCAAAAGTGGGGCCAGACAACTAACTCTGATCAATTCTGGATTTTTATGGTGAGTTTCACCACATAGAATTTCAACTATGTTATCTTAGTAAGATATTTAACGTTGCATAACTGTGCTCATACCAAAATAACCTAGTTTGAAAACATTAAAAGAAGCTTACATGTACATCTTAAACATTTTCTGAGAAAATGGGGTAAGAAATGTGCTTTTAAAATATAAACATTTTGACATTAAAATGCATCATCTCTTCAACTAGCATGGATATCATCTTTCCAGATTTACTTATAAAAATATTAAAAATCAACCCAATGAAGGCATAAAGGTAGTTTATCAAAAGCTTTTAGCACCCACTGTATTAGTAAAAGTCTTTGATAGTGTGACGGATTTCTAAAAAAAATCAACCCAATGAATTTCCTAGTTGTTAAATAATTTATCTGTTGCTTATTTCTGTCTTGTTTTCTCCTCAAGCCCATACATTTGAATTCTTTTTTTATTTTATGTTGAATATATTAATAAATCACATCTTATTTGATTCCTTTTTCTTCTCATCTACTTCCATTTAAAAATGGCTCAATAAAAATATGAAAAAATGATTACAGCATTTTATTTAATATGACAAACCTTTCAGCAAATCAACTCATCCCTATAATGTTGTCTGCCTTTTAGCATTTTATATGTTAGGCTCACTCACATTCTGTCAGGGTTTTATGATAAATAATAAATATAGTTTTCAACAAGTAATCTGAAAATCACTGGTGCTCCATCCCTACTTCTCAGTAGAAATGACCTGCCATTTAATTGTGTGCCTTGCATCCTCATGGATTGGTTTCTCAGGCTTGCAGAAATTCGAAATACAGGAAGTTGTTTTGCTTTTGCCAGGAGATCCTCCCAAAACTTAGCAATCGTAACTGCTCCAGACAAAAGCCTGTGTTACTGGGTCACGTCCATCGAAGCTTTGTGTTATTCACCTCTACCCTTCATGATCAGCCCAATGATAAAACAGGCTGCGCAGTCAGGTGACGTGATCCTCTGCAACTGGGACATCTAAATGGAAATTGTCAGGGTCTCACAAGAGTGATCATTTGACACAGGGTGTGATATTAGACTAGATAACATTTCAGGCCCTTTCAGACTTGAAGATGATCTGATTCTATGAGCTTCTTTGCTCACTTTCATATCTTCTGTTTCCTACCCATAATAGGGAAAAGATTCATGAAACAGATAATCAGTTATGTCTCTTATCTCACTAAGGACATCCTTATGACTGAAACGTTTTATGAGAATTTCTGAATATCTTACATAAAAATCAGTCTCACCTCCTCAACTATGCTCTTCACCCATATATTCTTTTCAATGGTAGGGCACATGCTACCAGTATCAGGACACTTTCCATTCCAATAACATGATGTATTTATCCATTAATCCATTCAACAAATGTTTATCGAGTATACACTATGCTAGACACCATGTTGTGTTTGGATACTAGGAACACAGCAGAGATCAGGAATCCTGTATCATTGAGTTTCCCTTTAATCAGATTTTAGCATGGTATGGTTAGTGGTCTAAATGATGGCCCTAGAGATATGTCCATATCCTAGTCTCTGGAATCTGTGATTATTATCTTATATGGCAAAAGAGTGATATTAGCTTATATGGCAAAGGTGCAATTAAAATAAAGCTCTTGAAGGAAGGAATTTATCCTGAATTATTCAGGTGGGCTGCAAATGCAATCGCATGTACCCTTGTAGCAGAGAAGAGGGGGAGGCTCAACACTACACACAGTAGAGAAGGTTATGTGAAGATTGAGCAGAGGGAGATGTAGCCACAAGCCAAGGAATGCCAAAACCATCAAAAGGGTCAAGGAATGAATTCTGCCCTAGAGCTTACTGGGAGAGTATGGCCCTGTAGACACCTTGATTTTGGATTTCTGGCCTCCAGAACCACAAAGGAATAAATTTTTGTTTTTTTAAGACACTCAATTTGCAGTAATTTGTTACAACAGCTCCAGGGAACAAAAATAGTATAGAAAATCAGGACTTAGGAAGTGAAAGACTTGGGAACTCTGAGCTCTGCAACCTAGTAAATGTATGGCTTCAGGAAAATCACTTAATCTTTCCAGCTCTTAGTTGACTAATCTATAAAACAGGGAAGTATTACCAACTTCCTATTTTATCATTGGTTTAAAAGGCAGTATGTGTTTGAGTGACAAGCCCAGCCATAGGAAGCATACAATAATGGTATGCTTTTGAATATGCTAACAGACAGTCATCTTAAAAATTGTGTAAAAGATAAATCAATTTTAGAGGAGTTCTTCAGTTGAAAATATGAAGGAGTCATTTTAGAATTACTTTTGGGGTGATAATGAAATTAATACACACAAAACTTTTATATATTTGTGATCTTTGACAGTGAACAATAGAATAAAAAGAAGACAATAAACTAAAAAGACAATAAAGGAAAGGGAGATGAATTGCTCTATAACATCAAAGTCTCATGAGTTTCACATACATAAAAGTGGCTGAAGTAGATACAGATGTTTGGTTACCTGACATCCGTTCCCTTCTGTCTCTTTACTGAAGTTGCTTAAGTTATGTTCAAACACCCACACAATCCATGAGACTCAGAGCCACACCATCCATGGGTCTTGACTTCTCATCTTGAGCTCCCAGTTCAAGTACCAAAATCCAAAGGATTAGCTCAAGAATGGACATGTGCCATGATTTAACCAATGAGACACAAAGCACCCATCTATTGAGGGCTTCTTAGGAAGTTCTTTGTTACTTGTCTGGGAAAGAGTCTAGGGGGCTCTCTGCTTCTACCCAATGTGAATAAGGAAGAATGATCCTGCAGCCACCCTGACATTTTAGGATAAAAGTGGCATTTTGGATTGCAGAAAGGAGAGATATGATTCTATCACTGATCTTTTGAATCAGTCAACACTGAGATTCACCCCTCCACTGCATTCCTGGTTAAGCAAGCCAGTAAAAATTCCCATTTAAAAAAAGATAATTAAAATTTTGTTTTCTGTTACTTGAACATATCCTAAGTGATAGACTGGCCTAGCAAATGCTAGACACAGTTCTGGCACTGGATAAGCCCACTTGTTCCCTAGAAATTATTGCCCTAAATGAGCACACATTCTCAGTGATACAGTTATTATTTAAATTCAGATCTACTAAAGGTATTGTCATATGTGAGAATCAGTCAGAAAACAAGAGGCTTGATAGCTAAGAAGGAACAATTAAAAGTAGTGAGGATAATTATATTTTGCATATTTTTGTGGTCTGGGGAAAGAAGCAAAAAGAGATGTAGTTCTTAGCACTCAATAAATTCTGTGTGGCTATATAGCAAATGGCTCATGATCTTCCATTGTAAAACTTGCTTAGAATAAATTTTCTCTCCAGAAAATTATCATGATAGTATATGTTGCCTCCAAAATTCTCCACTTGGATAATGTTCCCTGCCAAACTGGGTACTTGGCCCTCCTAGGAATATAGTAAAGAGAATGTGATTTGGAGGTTGGATCAGTGAGCTTACTTACAAAAACATAACTAAACCAAATACATATGTTCATAAAATAAAAGACAGAAGTAATAAATATTAGCATATGGTCTAATAGGAAAAGCTAAAAAATATGGAAAAAGAGGCAGGCAGCCAAAAGAGGGAAGGTTTTATATATAATTTGGAAAGGTTCTTGGTAAACCAGAAATGATGTTTGCAACTCTCTTGCCACAGAGAAAGAGCACTTGCATTCCCTTCTTCCATTCATAAGTAATGGTGTGTCATTTCGAGAAAAAAAAAATTATTCTAGGCTTAACAATTATTGTTTCTCTAACCAAGCATCTCTTGCAATTTGGTATCCTAGGATTTTCTTACATAAACCCTCAACAGTTGTAGAAGCAAAGCATACTAATGGATTCTGAATACGATGTTAAGGGAAATCAAGGGGCTTTGGGGACTATTTGAGTGAGGGTGGGAGGGAGGTGATGCCGTTAGATGCCTTGGAGCCTGTGAAGGTCAGGCAGGTAAAGAAAAATGTGCGTTTTACATATATTTATTTACCTACTGTGACTGACACTATTACACTAAATATCTTTGGGGAACTGACACTCGGCAGTGTTCGGTGGTGTTCCATCTAATTCTAATGCTCTACCGTTATTTATATAAACATTAGCTTTTGGAATGTGCTGGACTATTACTTTTTCATCTATTCAATAAAGTTTGAGAATTTACCCCTTTTGTTAGGTACTACATCTTAACACCATGCTGGAGATGCTGACATAAAATGTGTAGTCCTCAGCTGCCAAGAGTTTGCGGTCTACAAGAAACCAGGAGTTGAGTAAATGAGCATGATTGAGGATAACCTGGTAGCACAGGTAATGGACATATCACACCTGGCTTGCTCAATTTAGCATCCCTGATAAGCTAGGCTCCTGCTGCATGTTTAAGAACATGGAAGAATTAGACAAGAGAGAGAAATGGCTTGCAAGTAAGAAAGGGAGAGCAAGTCAAAGGCAAGGAGGCAAGGACATTCAGGAGCAAGAATGGCACCAACTATTTACACTAATCTTCAGCTTAGGTTTTGCACTAAACTGCATTTCATGAGGACCGCTATAGATCAGTGATTAACAGACCCAACTCACCTTTTTTAATAGCTGCAGAGTAATCAAAAAACCAGATGCAGATTATTTTATTAACTATTCCTCTACTGGTGGTCATTCAGGTTCTCTCTAGCATTTTGCTACTAAAAAGAATGCAGTTGTAAATATTCATTTCTGTGTGACCGTATGCTTATGTGTTTTGATTTCTCTTATGATCAATTCTGAAATTTGACATCATTGGGTAAAGGATATTTCATTAAAAGAAAAAAATACCAGACTGCTGTGTCAATTTGTCTTCTCACACAGCAGTGCTGTTTACAAATCTTACTAAATAGAGCTGATTTTATGAGTGCAATAATAGATCTTCACTGTAATCTGTACAATCCTGACCATGGATAAGGTTGAAAATGTTCCCTTTCCTGTCATTAGTCTGTTCATATCCATTTGACATTTTCCTGTTGTCTTTTTCTTGCCGTTTTTAGTTTTTTTCTTTTAAATTATATTTTCCTTTTAGATTATACATACTTTTCCTATTATATGTCTTTTGATGTTTTAAATGATGACTTTGACTTTGTTGACGTCATTTATGGCATACTTGTTACAATATTTTTAATTTGTATAAATGCATCTACATTTTTCTTTGTCTTAATACATTTTTCACTTTCTGATCCTCCTCTCAAAGGTCTCCCATACCTTGAAGTTATACAAATATTAACTTAAAATTTATTCTAATACTTTTACCATTTCTAAAATGTGTATTTTTTGTTCACCCTAAAATTATATATCTTTTTAGGGTGACTTTAGCTTTCAGGTAAAAAAAACAAACAATGATGGATAACTGGTTTTGATACAGATAATAATTCGACATGTAATATTTTCTCACCAGTAATGGTCAGCTGGGATTAGACTCTGTTCTGAGGCCCAGCCTGACAGAACAACCACTCTCTGGAAAAATAAGAATGTAATTGGAAATACCTCTTATTTTGGATGGGTGTGCTAATGGGGAGTTGGGAAAGGAAGGATTCAGGAAAGATGGAGAAATGAATTTTATCCTGTAATTTGATTCCTAGCAGATCTGATTCCTATTGCTTATGTGGAATTCCTCCACCTATTTCCAGCAGTTATGAATTGAATTTGACCCATTTTTGCAAGGCCAGGCAGTAACCAGTAGGCATGTGAGATGACTACAAACTCAGTTTGGCTGACCACAGGTTCCTGGGAGCCATGGTGGATGCTCATGCTATTGTTTCTATGTATTGATTTGTGATTAGATCTTTGAAACGACTCTTATATATGTTGGTCTGAGGATGTGAATTTATATCCAAAGGGTCATTTTACAGTTGTAAAACTTTGAAAGTGGAATGAAAGCCTTTTCGTGCTTAGTTCAGCCCCACAGTCAATCCATCACCTTTTGACTGCCAAAATGGTGCAGAAATGCAGTACTTTTCAGCTTTGGGTACCTCTACGTTTAATCTGCTGTCAAACAGCAGTTAAGCTAATGCAGGAGGATCGTTTTGATAAGGCCATTTCAAAAGACAGAATTCAAAACAAAAACATTATGATCTCCTCCATTAATGTCAAATAAATGGTATTCTGCCAGACATTGTTGGGGCACTTCTGAAAATCTGTTCTCTTTTGAATTTTACTGTGTTATATTTTCTGAAGAACGTTTGGTCTTGGAAATAGTTTAGAGTACAAGCTTTTAAGAACAGTGTCTTCAGAAGCTGGATTGGCTTTTACTGGAAACTGCAGTTTACCCTAGAGCACAGTTCCTGGATAAGTGCTAGATTTTGCCTCTGGTCCTATTTAAAACAAGCTAAACAGGGCCATCCTTGTGTGAGGAGCTCTGACCAGTCAGAGAAGATGATGTCAGGGCACTGAGTTCTTGGGTGTGGGGATGAGGGCTTCCGAACCATTAATCTTAGTTTCTCTATCACTCTAGTTTTTGCTGGGGGTCTGAAAATGGGCCCAGTCATTATGTGGCATTAGTGGCCCAGGACTGAGGCTATGTTCCAGCCCAGGATAAAGGTAAACCTATTGTCTATTTTAGAAAAGTGTGCTCTGAGGATACAAAACCATTTATGTTTCTCATGCTCTGTAGCCCAAACAGGTGAAAAGTAGACTCTGATGCAAGGGTGATAATAACTGACAACATAAAATTGTTACTTCAAATGAAATGTATTGAGCCCTTAAAATATGCAGGATCCTGTCCTAGGCACTACAGGAAACATGAAGATGAATAAAACCAACGCATTCTCTAATAGCGGACATACATTAAAGTCACAGTATAGCAAATAGGAAAAATCAAGCATTACCAACTTTGCAAAGGAAAGAAATGCCAGATGGTGAACAAAATTCCATATGAATTTTGACAGGTAGAAATCATCCCAAGGGTCCCAGGTAGAAAAAGGAGGACTGGTACCTCCAAGGTACAAGATCATTCATTCTGAGGCCATCAACTGCATGCAGAGCATCATGCTTCCTGCTGGGGGGACAAAGCTGAAAGAGATGTGGATTGTGCAGGAAGACTCCAGAGAGAAGATATATTCATAAATAAATATGATACAAGGTAGGAAGTAGTGCATTACACAGACAGTATATACATCCTTGTTCTGGAAATTGTGTTGGGATTTAGAGAGATGATCCTGGGCATGCCAGGAGGCCAGAGATGGGGGATTTGGAGACACTTACATACATCTTACAGCGTTTTCACTATGTTATCTAATTTTAATCTTAAAAGAACTGTGAGAGGTAGACAATACAGGACAGGCTAACATTTATAATCCCTGTTTTATAGGCGGGAAACTCAAGTGAAGAGATGAGGGTTTTCTTACTAATTTTTTGCTGTAGTTGTGTCTCACTCCTCAATCTTCAGACAGTTCTTGCTGAAGGGAATTCATCCTGAGTTGGGAAGTGAGAATCACCTGCTTTATTCTAGTTCATCAGCTGACTGGACATTGTGGATGCTGCTTTCTTGGCATTTGTAATGGGCAACATGTGTACTAACATTGTCTGAAGCTCGTTGTCCCCTCTGTGTCACATAGCAGGTAATTGAGCCTGCCCTCCTTACAAAAATCAAATGGGAGAGCCCTTTAAAAATGATAAATTACCACACAACAGTAAGGTGTCAAGTTTTGCACAGTGAACATTCAGCCCAAATTCAGGGCCATGACATCATTTTAATAATTCATCCCCATGAAAGACGCTTAAAATCTGAAATATTGAGGCCTCTGAGGAATTCGTCACAATCGGCACAGTGGCACAGTCCCTAAATTGCTCCCATTCTAACTGGAGCTAGTATTTTCCTTCAGCTTTGAAAGGCAGAAAAGATCAATTTACTGTAATTTTACAGAGCTGCCTCATTCAACCGCACAAACAGATAAATATCAGTGTATAGCACTGCTGCAACCATGCTTAGATGATTTAAGAGGGCCTGGTGGACTTCAGAATGGGTTTTATAGTTACTGGTTTCACTTAGAGGACTATTGCACCTCTGACACTTCAAAACATGTGTTGGTGTACTACTAAAGCATGAACAGAGCCAAAAAAAAGCAACAACAAAGACACAGCACTTGATCATCTCTGACACACAGGTCTTAAGGTTACTCTGCAACTTCTTCCTCCCAAGAGAATCACTTAAAGTGGTGGAAATACTCTTTAGTCATTTACTCTCCAGTCTACTTATGTGAATGTCAGCTCACAGGTTGCATATCATGCTACAAATCTGTTGTCTGTAAGAGAGATTCCTCGGAATAATAAATAATAAAAAATAAAAATAAATAAATTTAAAAACAAAAAAGTAAGATTGTAACTCCTGGGGCTGGGGGCTGGGGGGTGGTAATCTGTCTCCCAGCCTAAGGCAAATTACCTTTGAAACCGAAATCAGTCAAAGGGAGAAATAAAGTGGGAGAAATGCGTTTATTGCTTACAGTCATTCACTTCTGCTTGCCCATGTCTCTCCCAACCTGGCTGCAAAAAGGGACCCATCCAATCTCTCCTTGCTCCCCCTTGTAATTACCTATTTATATGGAGATGAACTACTTCTCTCCACCCCTTGGAAACACCTATTGATATGGAGATGCACTGAAGCCAGGTGACAGATTCTGGAAGTACAGCAATTTTACCCACAAAAAACCCCACAAATTAATGGATTAAATAAAGGGGAAAACAAGTGTGGAGACTGCAATCTGCATTGTGGCAATATTTTTCTGCACAAATGTGACTTTTGGTGTAATCAAAACACAAGAGGGATGATAATTTTGGTTGTGACATAAATTCACACAGAAAACCAAGTATGCAGGATCTCCTACAACTAGCACTGTTATATTCTCTCTTAATTCTTCTTATCTGTCTACTTTTCTTTCTGCTTTAAATCACTTTTCAGTAAGGAAATCTACTCTCTGAACAGATACGGAACTCTTTCTAAGAAAAAAAAAATTTGTTCAGTGTTAAATTTTGGAAAGATGAACAAACCATTCCATTAATCCTGAAAATCTCTGAGTCTTCAAGTTTTTTCCAGGAAGGATTTTTCTGTTCACAGTCCTGTAAGTGCTTTCTGATGTACAAAGATACCCTCTGAAAAGACACCTGAATAACCTCAGCTACATTTGCCATACTGTAACAACACGATGTTCAGTGAAACAGCTTAATAGATTTGATCACTAAAGATGGAATTTCTGTGGTTAATGAGATCTCAGAATCAACATCTGTGACTCTTAAAAGGAAAGAGCTTGACTGCAATTTCTACATCAATGTCAGGTTAAGAAAATATGCCTGAATATAGGAAAATATTTGGAGATTCACATGAAAAAAGGCCAGTAGAGTGAAAATAAAATAATCTTATTGATAATGACTGGGAACTAGCTTTTCACAATGCCTAGGCTCTAAAGATAAGAGTGCCAGAGCTGACTCCTCTGCTACAGTTTGATTGTAGGGATGCCAGCTTGTAACAGAGAAAACTTCTGCTTCAAAGTCAGAATGAACAGGTAGGCTCCACCCACTTGGGTCATGGAAGTTAAAAAAGAGCCGTTGACTAGATTTTGCTGTGGAAAGGACTGAAGTTACAGCCATACAACTGAGGAAACTGAGGCTGGGCATGGTAGAGTGGACGATTTGGAAAAAGGTATTTGAAAGATGATTCTGGGTTCTGGAGTTCTCCAGATTCTCAAATCTAATTAATATAACTTTCAGCCTTTCACATCTCCATCCTTTCACACTTTCAACACATTTTCATCTCTGCCCACCCTGCAACAGGTAATACCCAAATTATTCAAAAGTCTCCTAAAGTTGGAGTAGGTTTTACAGATTTTAAAATCAGTTTCCCATGGACTAGTACAGGGGGAATATTACTGGCATTAAATTGCTTATGTTCTCTTGGTAGTTTCTCTTGTCTGAATTTGAACAGGCAGCAAGAAATTGCAATGTACTGCCTTAGGGTTTTCACTACGGCTGAAAGGTGAAGCAGCATTTTCCTGCAGGCATATAAAAAAAGCAGGGTTTTAAAAAGAAGACTAAGACACATGGCTGGAAGGACAGAAAGCAGTAGAGTGTACTAGGAAGTAGGGGAGATGGAAGAGAATGGAGAACACCTGAGATTCTCTGGGTCCCTGGGTCTGGCTCCTAGGCATTACCCCCCACCTCTGCTACACACATCTCAAGTTTGGAAAGCAAGAACAGGAAGGAAGACTCAAAGGAGTGCCTCAGAGGTACCACTTTAAGAAAATTGAACAAGGGACAAATCACAGCCCAAAGGCAGACATATGGGACCTGAAGGGACCTGAAGGGACCTGAAGGCTGAGATCATGGATGTCCCGGCAAACAGCAATGAGTACTGATGGCCTAGGATTGCTGTATTTGATTTTCACAACACTATGGACTTACAACTTAACAAGATTGTGGGTAAAACTGTAGTGTTTCCAGAATTTCTCGCCTGGCTTTAGTGCATCTCCATATCAACAGGCGTTCCTAAGGAGTGGAGAAAGTAGTTCATCTCCACATCAGTAGGTAATTGCCTGGCGGACCAAGGGCTTATCTGAACCTGAGAGGCTGGGGGAAAGCTTTGCTTGCTTCTGCCAGAGCAGGAGAGAGACAGGCCTCAGACTGCTGTTTGTAAGCAATAAACACGTTTTAAACTTAATTTCTTCCTTTGATTGATTGCAGTTTTAGAGGCATTTTGCCCCAGGATTTCCTCTCTCCGGAGTTACATCTGATGGTAGTTGGCAGGACCTCTGAACCAGAAAGCTGTCTACATGGGTGTGACCCTTGGGAGGGCTGCCCCTAGAGATAATGGGGAGATGCCCAGAACCTCTCCTGTGGATGGTGGAGAGGCCCCAGTGGTTGCAGTGGTAGAGGGTGCAGCTTCATTTGGGAGCCCCCTGTCTGTGGGGCTTCCAATTTGGGAGCCCCTAGTGGGGAACTGGTCTAGGGTAAAGCACTCCTAGAGGGTTGGGCCTTCCTCACAAATGGGGAAGGGTGGAGACACGGGAAGCTGCAGAATAAGCCCTCCATGAGATAGAAGACTGCTTAGAGGCCCTGAGTGGCCATGTAGCAACTTGCATTGTAGAGTCTCTTTTCATCGAGATAGTGGAAATTTTATCGAGAAGAAAGAGAGGTGTGGGTAAAGTGGGGTTCCTATGGCCAGGATCCTCACTGAACTTAAATGTAACTGGCCTGTTGCTATGCTACCGCTTCCACACCTTTAGGCAATAAGCCATTATTGTGTTAATGTAAAGAGTTCTGCCCAGTGCTCTGACAGAGACTGTGTGGTGGGGCTGCAAGGCTGTAGGAGGGCGGAGCGGAGGCTGGAGTGGTGGCAGCACCGAGGGACTGACCTGCCACCTGGAAATAAAGTTGGGTATAACCTTTTCACCCCAAGAACCCTTTGCTGTAAATTTCTTTGGTCACAGTGAATCTATAGTGAACTTGCCTGGGGCTGAAACTCATTTCCAAGACAAGAGGATTATCCAGAGGGTTAGCTAGGAAAGAGAGGGACTTAGGCAGGAGAGAGATGCACTTCAGCATTGCTTGGAGGAGCGGGGCGATAACCTATGGGATGCCATTAAGGAAGAGAGACAGCTGTTGAAAAGACAGGTCACGCTCCTGGAAAGTTCCTTAGCAGTGGCAAGGAGGGAAGTGGCAGAAAAAGCCACACTGCAGGAGGCCATGGGGTGGAGGAAGAAAGAGTGGTGACTTCAGCCTCAGAGGTGATGACAGAGCCAGGGGGAAAAGAGAAGGAGGCGGGGTCGTGGGCAGATCAGCTGCCAAGGCCACTGCCTGAGGTACGAGCCTCTCCTGTACTAAAGGTCTGACCAGCTGTTTTTAAGAAAATAAAAATGAAACAACTGTGGGCTCCTCAGGGGGAGGAGCCACCCCCTCCCCAGGTTGTGGAGCAGTCCATGCTCTGCCTTATACCCAGGATGAGCTGGTGGACATGAGTGTCCGGTACAAGCAGAGGCCATCGGAATCTCTGCTTACATGGCTTTTACGTCTCTGGGATATGGGGGTGGAAAACACTGTTATGTCGGGTACTAAGATGAGTAACTGGCTTCTGTGATGACTCACCCTCCCCTCTGGCAGCAGGTGCAAAGTCTCCATCATGCCTCAGGGAATCAGACACTTCTGGAATGGCTGACAGTGCCATCAGGGCAGTTTGGCCTACTCAGGATGAATTACCATATTTACCCACTAGTTAGAAAATGTATGTAGAGCTCCAACAATTATGGCGGGACTTGGGTATGAAAAATATCACCTATAATATGGACCCCCCAGGACCCGATGTGAAGTTGTTCATTGTAGGAATGAGAAATCTGGTGCTGCATACAACGTCCACATCTCTTTTTGGGTCCCTAGTGACTACTTCTGCCCCCACATAGGGCAACCCATAAGTGAGGCTATTCGTACTTTAGCAGATCTAGGGGAGGCTGAAACAATGAGGGCACGGAGGGAAGTACAGGCCATGACTGAAAGGAGAAGTGCAAAAGGCCCTGTGAAGGTCTCGAGGGCCCAGATGTGGGTCAATTTGATAAAGGCCGTGCTAGTGAAAGGAAAACTTAATTGAGCAGCTCTGCCTGTACCTTGGCGGTGACAAACACTAGGCAGTATAAATTGCCTCGGGGACACAAAGAAATGGGAGAAACTCTACAGGAGTTGGAGAAGGTGCCCATCTTTTCCAATGATTAAAGCCCACTCATAATTCTTTTAATTCTGCAGTGTGGCCAGTGAGAAAGCCAGACGGCTCCTGGCATATGGGTGTGGACTACAGGGAACTGAATAGTCACATCTCCTTTGCGTGCTGCTGTCTCCTCTGTAGCAGATATTATGAACACCCTCAGTCATGAACTAGAAACATATCATTATGTAGTAGACCTTGCTACTGCTTTCTTCTCTATGGACATAACACAGGAACAGCTTGCCTTCACATGGGAAGGCTGGCAGTGGACATTCACTGTCCCTACACAGGGACACCTCCACAGTCCCACCAGCTGTCATGGACTTGTAGCCCAGGACTTGGCCACATGGAAGAATCCCCAGATGGTACAGTTGTATCACTACATTGATGACATTATGCTCACATCTTATTCTCTTTCAGATTTAGAAGGGGCAGCACCTAGACTGTGGCAACATCTACAGGAGAAAGGATGGGCTGTGAACAGCACCAAGGTTCAGGGACCTGGTTTGTCTGTACAATTCTTGGGGATTGTCTGGTCGGGTAAAACTAAATTTATTCCTGAAGTAGTCATAGACAAGGTCCAGACTTTCCCCCACCTCTACTACTGTGGCAGAATTACAAGAGTTTCGGGGTCTTTTGAGCTACCGGAGAATGTTTATCCTGCACTTGGCACAAATTCTGAAGCCCTTATACCAGTTGGTATGAAAGGGCATCAGGTGGGACTGGGATGAGACGTGTGCAGTTGCTTTTACTGCTGCTAAGTGGGCAGTCAAGGCCGTACATGCCTTGAATGTAATGGACTCATCAGGCCCTGTGAACTAGATGTTCAAGTACGGGTTATGGATGGGGCCTTTGACAGCAGATTGAACAGGCAAGCCAACCTATGGGATTCTGCTCACAACTGTGGAAAGGAGCAGAGGTCCAGTACACCTTGATAGAGAAGCAACTGGCTGCTGTGTGCCATGCCTTGCTGGCTAGAGAGCCCATCACTGGAACAGCTCCGATGAAGGTAATAACCATCTATCCCATTGTGGGGTGGGTGCAAGACTGGACCCAAAGGCCAAGGAGTGGCGTGGCACAGACGCCTACACTGGGCACATATATACAGCATATTTACAGCAGCATAGCACCCTATTTACTAGCCCCATAAGTCGAGAACTCCAACACTTATTGGGACCAGTGACATATACCAGTAGAAAGCAGGAAGAACTTGCTTTTGAGCCATTGGTAGATGGGACTCCTTATCAGGAGGGAAAAGCCCCTATACCTGAAGATGCTTGATATACAGATGGCTCCAGTCATGGGCAGCCCCCAAAGTGGAGGGCTGTGGCTTTCCATCCTAAGACTGAGACAATATGGATGGAGAATGGAGAGGTGAAGAGCAGCCAGGGCAGCTGAGTTGTGGGCAGTATGGCTCATGATCAGCCAGGAGCCTTCTCCCACAGTTGTCTGCACTGACAGCCAGGCCGTCTATTGGGGCTTGACCCTGTGGCTACTGATATGGTACCATGACAACTGGATAGTTGGTCACTGGCCCCCTTGGGGCCAAGAGTTGTGTAAGACCTATGGGCCTCTGGTCAGACTAAGACTTACCATATATCACATGACTGGCCATTTGCTACTGGCATCCCCAGGGAATGATGAAGCAGACACACTGGCCCAGGTGCACTGGCTAGAAGGAGAGCCTGCCTCTGATGTGGCCCAATGGTTATATCAGCATTTGTTGCACGCAGAGCAAAAGACAATGTGGGCTGTAGCCCATCGGTGGGGCTTGCCATTGACCTTTGATAAAGTCAGTTGAGCCTGGAAAGGGTGCCTTGTGTGCTCTAGAGGGACTTACACGGAGTCTCACAGCAACACGGGACAATAGTAAAGGGGCTGATACCCTTCATCAGGTGGCAGATAGACTATATTGGGCCTCTGCCCATATCAGAATATCGGTATGCCATGAATTGTGTGGACACAGCTACTGGACTATTGGTTGTTTTTCCTGCACATCTTGCAGATCAGCAAACCACCAAGAGGACCCTATAGCATCTCTTTTCAGACTATGGCTGGCCACAGGTGATTGAGAGCAATCAAGGCATCCACTTTACTGGACATGCATTATAAGAATGGATGCAGCATTTACGAATAAAGTGGAAGTTTCATGTACCATATAATGCTACTGGGGTAGACATGACAGAAAGGTACAATGGTTTGTTGAAATCTGGCTTGAAGTTGGACACCAATAGTCTACAAGGCTGGGCAGTTCACTTATGGACAGTGCTACAGAGTTTGAATGAGATTTCCCAAAAAGCAGCCTTGAGCCCTGTGGATATGCTAACACACATTGCTGCCTCTCCTATACAACTGTGTGTGCAAAGTAAAGAGGAGTTATTTAAGCCAGGATATGGCCAGCAAAGCAACATCCTGCTGTCAGCCGCTACTGCATTAAACCCTGGAGACACTGTTGAATGGACGTGTCCCTGGACATTTCAACACATGGACCAGCAAAGGCTGGCCCTTCTGGCACCTTGGGGAAAAGGCCTGGAAGCTGGCCTTGTGTGTATTCCTGGAGTAACAGCAGAATGGCCCCCAAAGATCATGGTAGTGTACCCAAAACGTCTAGGAGGTAACATCTTATGACCCATCTGTAACTCCCACAGGGAGGGGGTGAAAGTCTGGTATACTAGACCAAGACGAGATCCCATTCCTGCCACTGTTCTATCACAGGGCCACTCTCTTGCATGTATCCTACCTTATGGACAAGATCTGCCTATGCTGGTGTCATTAAAACATGTGTCTTATCATCCTTAAGGTTATTTTCTTCTACAGTCCTTGTGGCCTGGATGCGCCCCCTGGCTGCAGCTGCTTTGTGATGACTGCTCTGAACTCTCTAACTCTTCAGCTACTGCCTGCCTGTGGAATGGGTGAGCTATGGACTTAATCTGCATAGGACTTTGAATGTAGCTGAATCTTCTAGCTTGAGGATTACCATGATTTTATTGCTGTTTCTATTGTATGTCATTAGTCTGGTCACAATGCTCCAGGGACCATTGCAGAAGAGGGGGAAGGAGTAGGTTGTAAGGTGAGATTTCTGGAGGGGAGGCCTGTGGGTAAAATTGCAGTATTTCTAAAATCTCTCGCCTGGTTTTAGTGCATCTCCATATCAGCAGGCGTTCCTAAGGGGTGGAGAGAGGTAGTTCATCTCCATATCAATGGATAATTATCTGGGCCATCCAGCGCTTATCTGAACCTGAGAGGTTGGGGGAGGCTTCGCTTGCTTCTGCAGAGCAGGTGAGAGACGGCCCCCAGACCACTGTTTGTAAGCAATAAACGGGTTTTAAACTTTATTTCTCCCTTTGACTGATTTCAGTTTTAGAGGTATTTTGTCCTGAGATTTCCTCTCTGTGGAGTTGCAAAGATCATATGACTAGTCACAGGGAAAGCACAGGCAAGAACTCAGATCTTCTCAAGCCCCATCCAGATTCCTTTCTGCTATAGGACTCCATCCTCAACTTTTTCAGTTGAAACTAATTCTAAATTCTAATCCCACATCAGCTTCCCAAGATTTCACCTCTGGAAATCTAGTTGCTAAAGCTATTTTTCACCAGTAGGAACATGGAAGAATTCATATTTTTGTGACTTATTTCCCAGGGACTCTGAATGAATAAAAAGCTGTATATACAAATGGCTCTTTTTAGTTTAGTTTTAGTTGTTTGGAAGCAACCCATCAACTATATTCAAATAGTTGATTTGGGGGTTCCTTTGCTTCAAGAGAATTAAGACTAGGATAATAAGGAGTCTATGACTAATTATAAAAATTTCAAAAGAAAAAAATATATGTAAATAATAATAAATTGCAGCTCACATTGTTGCAAGTGTCCATTGTTTTTAACTTTTATGACTGAGCCATTTGTAACGATATACCAAAATAAATACACTGTAAGGATATGCCAAATTTGTTTATCCATTCACCAGTTAATAAATATTTGGGTTGCTTCTAATTCTAGATTTTACAAACAAAACTTCTATGAATATTCATATACAAGTTTTTGTTAGATGTATATTTTCTTTTAGGTAAATGATCTAGAGTAATATTGCTATGCCAAATATTAAATGTATATTTAAATTCATAAGAAACTAAAAAAAACAATGTGAATGTATCATTTGACAATTCCAAAAGTAATGTTTGAGAGTTCTGATTGCTTCATATATTTGGCAATACTTTGTATTATCAATTTTCTGAATTTTAATTATTTTAGAGGGTGGGTAATGGTATCTGATTTTGTTTTTAATTTATGTATGTCTAGCAACTAATGACATTGAAAAGTGTTTATGTACTTATTTTGTCATTCATATATCTGGTAGTATCTGCTCAAATAGTTTCATCATTTTTTAAACTGGGGTGTTTGTCTTATTACAGAGTTGTAAAAGACATACTTGACGATGTACAGATTGGAAGGAAATAAATAAAAATATTTTTATTCTAAGATGATATCACCTGTGTAGAAAATAGTAAAGAATTAAAATAATAAGCTATTAGAACTAATACATGAATTTAGCAAAGTATAGGGTTTTGTCAATATATAAAAACCAATTATATTTCTGTATGTGAATATGAACAAATTCATAATAATACATAAAAACCATCATTTATTAAGGTATTAAAATGAAAAAGAAACAAGTATAAAATTAGCTGAATATCTATAAGACCTACACATTAAAAGCTGCAAAAAATTGCTGACAGAAAATTTTAAAGAGACAAGTTAATAAAGATGTCAGTTCTCCTCAAAATGACCTCTAGACCCAAAGCAACCCAAATTAATATCCCAGTGGATTTTTGTTTTAGATATGACAAGTTAATTCATATATATATAAATGCAAAGGACTTAAAATAGTCAAAGCCATTAGAAAAGAAGAACAATATTATAGGACTCATAATTCATGATTTTAAGGATTATTATTAACCTATGTTAATAGTGATACTGGGTAGAAATAGACAAATGGATGAATGGAATATTATAGGCAGTTCAAAAATATGCCCACACATATATAGCCAATTGATTTTCATCACAGGTGCCAAAACAGTTCAATAGGCAAAGGATAACCATTTCTACTAGTGGTTCTGGAATAACTGGGTATCAATATGCATACAATAAAAAGTTATAAAAATGAAACTTGGCCCTTATATCATACCATACAATGGATTATAAGCCCAAACATAGAGAGAATGTTATAAAACTTCGGGAATATGGAAAAACGAGAAAATATCAGTGACCTTAGGTTAGGAAAAGACTTTTAAAATAGGAAATAGGAAGCACAAACTACAGAAAAATTTAGAAAATAAGACTTTATCAAAGTTAATAGCTCATTTATCCAAAAGGAACTACTAAGAAAATGAAAAAGCAAAGAATGACTTTTTGAAAACATTGGTCCCTATAAACAGGCAGAGATGATGAAGCAAAGGGACTCTAGCTAGTGAAATCTGGGAAAATCCTACTTAAGACTGAATTTTATTCCTAGGGTTGCCAGACAGTTTGGTTCACCTTGTGGTCCTATGTAATGAACAATTTTCACTTGGCCTCTCCTTTCTACTGCTCGTCCCATAAATTTGGGCACAGCTATTAGAATCCTGCAGTGAAAGCAAAGACACATTTCTCAAGCATTGCATTTGGATTCTAGGGAAAAAGTCCCTACCACATGTGAAGTAGGAGATCTGGGCTAGAAGTCTTTCTGATTGTACCTTCCAAGTTCTGCTTATAACTCAAGCTTCCATGATGTTAGTGTCCGATGTGAATATCAGAAACTTGGATACATAATTACAGTCATGAATGGTTCTGATGCATAACAATACTGTTAAATAATAGACAAAATAAATTAACAATAGCTTTACTTTCTTTTTGGCTATTTTTCTCCATAATCTGATCTATGAAAATAAATTTGAATGTATTTGATATTTTAAAAAATGAAAAGACCTTTCAAATAGTTTTCCAAGTATTATTTAAAATGCTTTTTTCTTTCTCCTGAACTGTACCTACACATTGCCCATAGAATCTCAAGAGAAAAAAAAAGCATTTTTTAAAACATTAAAGTCAGTGTAAAGTAGTTTTAGAGTTATCAATAGGGATTAGCATTTAAAGTTTCAGCAGGATGTTGCTATCTTATTTTAAGGACCTGTTCCCACACTGGATGCATAGGACATTGTGCTTCAATCAAGTTGCAGAGAAACTGGAATAAAAATGTCCCAAACTCACATATACTCAACCACTAAATGAGTCATAAATGACTGAAACCTTGAAAATTGGTTGATTAGCTTAGAAATTGAAAGATTACTTTCATTATTTCGTTTCTCTTTGTTCCCATCAGACAATAGTGCATACCTAATAATACTACATTTATTAAACTTCTGACCATTTTTTTTGGCCCAAAATTGGACTTTAAAAATGCCAAAAGACATCACATATTCTTGGTGATTAGATAATTAGAAAACATGTTCTTCTATTTTAGAACATAGCCATCATTACAAAGACATAAACATTGTCTCCTATGAAAATTTTCATTACTTAAACACATTTTAGACTCCTGTCTTTAGGTTTTATCCAAAGTGTAAAAATACTTCTCTATGATTACTCTCATCATGTCAATATTTTATAATGCATTTAAACTCTGTGATATCAATTGTTGCCTACATTATTGGTACTTGGGAATTACACTTATGCATATATCTATTATATCTGTATTTTTTATTTAAGGTATTTTACTTTTTATGTATTTTAAGTCTTGAAAAAACCAACATCAAAGTAATTGCTTTTCAAAATACCTAACTTCACCTTATGCATCTTATATATTCAGTGTAATAGTGCTACTTCCCAAATGGTAAGAAAGTAGTCTAAAGTAATATTAAAGAGTGAGCTAATACTT
This sequence comes from Smutsia gigantea, assembly GCA_032199065.1. Lineage (NCBI taxonomy): Eukaryota > Metazoa > Chordata > Mammalia > Pholidota > Manidae > Smutsia > Smutsia gigantea. Next base: position 213,846 of record JAVSCE010021666.1, on the reverse strand, counting down.
AAGCATTATCTCATTTTTATGAATTATTTGTTTAAATATTTACAAATTGTTTTATAGCATGTTTTTCCATTTCTTTAACACAAGAGAATATAAAATCTGATAGTCAACATGTCCTTTCTTCAACACCCATCATTTTCTTTTAACTAAAAGAATAAACTATACAGCACAGATCCTAAAATGGTACATTAAATTATTAAATAATAAATTTTCTAATTCTTTTCTTCCATTTATGCCCCAATTCAAATTTATATTTCCAAACTATATGACAAACCCACTCCTTTTTCCATTTTCACCACAAACATCACCCTACATGCCATCATTTTTTTTGCCTGAACTACTGTAACATCTACAAATAATAGATGTCTTCTAAATTTCTTGTTCACATACTTCTTCAGATTTGAGACCCCTATTTTGTTCTCTTTGCATAATCTTAAAAAATTTATGTAAGCTTAAAGTTTAAATAGTTGAAAGGATGGTAATTTGTGACTGCTTATCAACACTGATATAAAAATAAGCTGCTAAATCTCTCTAAGTTTCATTGGATGATAAATAAAATTAAAGTTTGATACTTACTGTATCAAGTATATACATATGATAGAATATCTGAGAATAACATTTATGCTCTAAAGGACTAGAAAATTGGAAAACTTAAAAAAAAACTATTTTCCAACACTGCACAAAAAGAAACATGGGATTAGGGTAAGACTTCACAAAGCAAAACAAAGAATAACTAAAGGAGACAGAACAACTATCAGGGAGCTAAAATTTAGTAAACTAACAGAATTTGCACATTTGGAAAATGTTAAAGTTCTGTCCATCTAAAGTAGAGAAATCTTGCTGAAAAATTAAAACATTTAATTGAGATTCTAGAAAGGTTATACCTTTAAAGGAAGAATAAAATGGCCCTGCAGTAAGGCTTACTCTAAATATGTCCTAAAGAAAGCCTTAAAAACATGCCTAAAAATGATAAAACTGACCCGCAAGTAAATTAATTGTTTGCCATAACAAAACTTAAAACTCTTTAAAAGGAAACAGCAAAATCCATACAAACAACAATGCATCATTCAAATATCCAACATCCAATAAAAAATAATTAACATGTAAGGAAGCAGAAAAGTATAACGTGATAAGTCAGTAGAAACAAACAGGATTGAAAAAGTTAGAGGGCAGAGGTTTATAAATAGCTATTATTATTATGTTTAAAGATGTAAAGGAAAACTTGGACAAATTGAAAACATAAATGGAAATTATAAAAACAGAACAAAATGGAAATTGTAGTAGTGAAAATATATTGTATGAAATGATAATATCACTGAATGGGCCTGAAAACTGATTAGTAACTATAGAAGAAAAAAAACTGTAGACTTGATGAAAGGGACTTATGAACTATATGAACAGATGAAGAGAGAGGAGGAAAAGCTGAGATAATGAAGAAATACTCAGGGACTTGTGGGACAGTATCAAGAGGCCCAGCACACATGTAACTGGAGTCTCAGAAATGAGAAAAGAAAAATTAATTTAAGGAAATAGTGGCCAAATCTTTTTCAAATCTGATGGAAAACCATCAACATATATTCAAGAAACTCAAAGAACTTGCAGAAAAATTAAAAATAAAATTAACAAGACAGAATAAGAAGCTTGTTGAAAATAATAAAAAAGTCAATCACAGAAAAAAGTATATTAAATATAAAGAAACAAAGGTAATACATCCACTGATTTCTCATCAGATCAAATGCAAGCCAGATGATGATGGAATAACAAAATTATCTGAAGGAAAAGAAAAAGTGACTCTAAAATTCTAATACCAGAAAAAATAGCCTTCAAAAACAAATAAATACAAAGCTAAAATAAAAGCCAAAAGAAAAAAAATTTTTTTCAGAAAAACAAAAGCTGAGAGGTTTTGACCCTGGGAGATTCATGTAAGACAAATGTTAAAGGATGTCTTTTAGGCTGGGCAGCAATTCTCCCCAATGGAAATTTGGATCAACTAAAGGAATAAAGAGTATGCAAGTAGGACAAGCATGTTTTTCTTATTACTAAATTTCTTTAATGGCAATTGGGGGTTTATAACAAATATAGAAAGAAAACTTCTGAAAAAAGGATAAGATGAATAAAAATAAAAACATACTATTATTAATTTTTTTCATTAGATAAGAAATGGTAGAAAATTATTTGAAGGTAGGTTGTGACAAGTTAAAGATATAAATTTTAAATCCTACAGTGAAACAAAAATTAAACAAAGGGATAGGATAGCCTGTAAGGTAATACCAGAGATAAAGTAAAATATTAACAAATATACGATCCAAAAAATACAAAAATAAAAATAGAAAAAAAGGAACAAAAATAATGAGACAAAGAGAAAAACAATCTCAAGATGATAGACTTAAACCCAGGTATATCCATCATTATGTTAAATGTGAATCATCTAAATAAACCAAAAGAAAGGCAGATTCTAAAAGAATGGATTTTTAAAAGGCAAGAAGCAATTTTATACTGTCTTCAAGAAATATACTTTAAATGGAAAGGCTTAAGAAGATTAAAGACATATGGTAGAAATAGATATGTCATGCCAATAATAAACAAAAAGGTTGGAGTGACTATATTAGTATCAGATGGAATAACAAAATTATTTGAAGGAAAAAAAAATGACTCTAAAATTCTAGTACCAGGAAAAAAAAGCATTTTTTCCTGGTAGTAGAATTTTACTGACAAAGAATACTAAGATAAAGATGGATATTCATGATGTTAAACATCATATATAAGACTAGAACAACTTAATGTACTGAGGGACATTTGTAAAACTCTATCTACAATATAAAATATGTGCTCTTCTTAAGTACATAAGAAACATTCACCAAGATCAACAATATCCTGGGTTATAATACAAGTCTCAAAATTTTAATCAGTGGTTAAAACAAAACTTTTGTTCAATGTTTTACTGAAGATCCCAGACAGTGTAAAGGGAAAGAAAAAGCAATGGAATAAAAATAAAATAAATAGTATACAATTTGGAAAGTAAGAAATAAACTATATTTACAGATGACATGATCATGTAACAGAAAACCTCAACCAATCTACAGAAAGCTACTAGAAACAGGCAGGTTAACAACATTATAGAGTACAATATCAATAAAAAAGGTAATTATATTTCTACACATGTTAGATAATTATATTATATTTTTAAAACATCATTTTGAGGCATTAAAAAAGCTTAAAACACAGGGTTAACTTAAACAAAGATATGTAAGACCTATATGTTGAAAAGAACAAAATATCACTCAGGAAAATTAAAGAAACCAAAATAAAGGTATGCCATGTTCATGGATTAGATGACTCAATATTGTTAAAATGGAAATTCTTCTCAAACCAATCTGTGCTTCAATACTACCTAATCCAAAATCCATGCATGCTTCTTTTCGAAGTTGACAATCTAATTCTAAAAATTATGTAGAACTGAAAACATTCTAGATTAACAAGACAATTTTTGAAAAATCAGAATAAGGTTGATTTTTAACAACTAAAACAAAGTTTTATACTATACATATACTATAAAGTTACACTAGTGAAGAAAATGTGGTATTTTGTTAAAAATATAGGCATATAAGGCAATGAGACTGAGTAAAGAGCCCCAAAATAGATGTACACATAAACAGCCAGATAAATTTCTTTATTCCAATGTTATTGAGCAGGAAAAGATGTGGGGAAAAAATGAACCTTGATGCCTCTCTTGCACCATACACAAAATTAAATTCAAATATATCAAAGACTTAAGCATAAAAGAAAACTTACAGCATTTCTGGAAGAAAATATGGCAAAAATCTCCATGTCCTTGGGATAAGCAAAGATTTCTTAGCTCTGTCATAAAAGTCAATAATCATAAAAAAAGAAAATGAAAACCTGGATTTAAATTAAAATTTTCTGGTTTTCAAGATTTCTCCTTAAGGAAATGAAAAGCAAGCCACAGAGTGGAAGAAAGTATTTCTAATACATATACTTAAAAGAAACTTTCAGCCAAAATTTATAAAGAAACTTACAACTCTATAATAAAGAGGAAAATGACTCATTTTTAAAAAAAGGGCAAAAGACTTTAACATACTTCACAAAAGAAGGTACACAAATGTCCACATGAAGAGATTCTTAATATAATAGTCATCATTAAATGCAAATTAAAACTTCAGTGAGACACCAGCACTCCCTTACTAGAATGGTTAAAATTAAAACTTCTGAAAATATCAAGTATTAGTGAGGATTTGGATCAACCAAAACTAACACTTGCCTGGTAAGAGAGTATAATGTACAATTATTTTTGTTAGGCAGTTTCTTATAAAGATAAATATACATTTAACATATGGCTCAGCAATTCCACTCCAAAGTATTTACACAGGAGAAATGAAAACATATCTCCACATGAATGTTCACAGAACCTTCATTTAAAATACTAAAATCTACTAATCTAAAATCTACTAAAATCTACTAATCTTCCAAGTGTCCTTAAACAGCTAATGGATAAACAAACAATACCACATTCTTTTAAAGGAATACTAAATAGCATAAAAAGCAAGAAAGAAAACCTCCTGTGATCATAAGACTCATAGGTGTTAAAAATTTTCTTATTAGTAATTGATTTTTAAAGGAATATAAAGTAACAAATTTTACAAAATAGTAAGACTGTTGATTAAAAAAGATGGGAGCGTGAGAGGTGAGACAGAGGCTTCCTCCTAAAACAGCATATAATATGAAAATATAACTGATACAACTACTCCTGAAAGAGCAACAGGAAAGAGGACTGCACCAGACTGCATACACCTGGAGACAAGAGCAGACCTCACAGAACAGGGCAACAGACTAAAGCTCTGGCCCAGCAGGACCCAAGCCCTTCCCCCACGCAGCTCACCAGTGAGAGGAAGAAAACAGAGCAGGGAGAGAGTGGAGAACTGGGACTGCTGAATACCTAACTCCGGAGATCTGCTCTGGGAGCACAAACCTACGTTTCATGGTGCTTGCATGATACTATTATAATTAGGGGGTTGGAAAGCTAAGACAGGCAGAATTCCTGGAGAGAATGAGATACCAGCTGCTTGTGGAAAGCAGGGATCCATATCTGGCTGCTCTGCGACAAAAGAAAAGCGGGCAGTCTGAGAGACTTCCGAACAAGGAAGTCCTTAGCAAGAGGGCTGCTGAAGGGAAAGGGATTGCACAGAGCTTATTATTTAGGAGAAAGGACAGGTAGACAAAATTGTCTGGGTGCACGCTGACCAACAGGTTGGAGCTTTCACAATCTTCAGGTGCTCCAGCTCCTTGGCTGCCTACACAGCTCCAAGAACCCCGTTGGTGATAGGCAGCCTACTGTGCATTTCTCCTGGCCAGCCCCAACTGGACTGCAAACTGGCAAAACCTACCCTGGTGTTAGCCCAGCCAGAGGAAAGACCTGTCTACAGCAACTACAAACGCAAAGCATAGAGGCTTATACCTGTGTGCTCAGCCCACTGGTTCAGGCAGTGGAGAAAGGCATAGCAGCTGGGAAGAAGGAAACAGCGCTTTCCTCCCCCCAAGGCACCAATACCACTCCCCTGTGACCCTCAACATTGCATCAGGGTCTGAGCAGCTTCAGAGAGTAGAGCTTCTGGGCACTAGAGGGCACCATATACAAATATGAAAGGCCAAAGGAACTTAGTTCAGAATAAAATTATTAATAAAACTCCTGAGAAAGATTTAAATGATATCAACCTCATGACTATCCCTGAAAGGGAGTTCAAAATAAAAACCATTAACATGCTCATGGAAGTACGGAAAGACATTCAAGAACTCAGGGATGGTCAGAGATCCAATCACTGAAGAGCACAATAAAGGGTATTAAAAGCAGATAGGACACGGTGGAGGAGACGATAAATGAAATGGAAAATAGAGAAGAGGAATGCAAGGAAGCTGAGGCACAGAGAGAAAAAAGAATCTCTAAGAATGAAAGAATATTGAGAGAACTGTGTGACCAATCCAAACGGAACAACATTCGCATTACAGGGGTACCAGAAGAAGAAGAGAGAAAAAGGGATAGAGAGTGTCTTTGAGGAGGTAATTGCTGAAAACTTCCCCAGTCTGGAGATAGTCTCTCAAGCCATGTAGGTGCACAGATCTCCCAACACAAGGGACCCAAGGAAGACAACACCAAGACATATAGTAATTAAAATGGCAAAGATCAAGGATGACAGACTATTAAAAGCAGCCACAGAGAGAAATAAGATCACATGCAAAGGAAAACCCATCAGGCTATCATCAGACTTTTCAACAGAAACTTTACACGCCAGAAGAGAGTGGCATGATATATTTAATTTAATACAATGAAGGAGAAGGGCCTTGAACCAAGAACACCTTACCCAGCAAGATTATCATTTAAATTTGAAGGAGGGATTGAACAATTTCCAGATAAGCAAAAGCTGAGAGAATTTACCTCCCACAAACCATCTCTACAGTGTATTTTGGAGGGACTGCTATACATGGAAGTGTTCCTATGGTATAAAAGCTGTCACAAGAGGTAATAAAACCACAGTAAAGAAAGTAGAACAGCTAATTACTAAACAAATGCAAAATTAAACTAACTATCCCCAAGGAAATCAAGAGATAGGCAAAGAGTACTGAATATGATGCCTAATATATAAAGAATGGAGGAGGAAGACAAAGGAGGAGAAAAAAAAAGAACCTTTAGATTGTGTTTGTAATAGCATATTAAGTGAGTTAAGTTAGACTCTTAGATAGTAAGGAAGTTAACCTTGAATCTTTGGTAACCACAAATCTAAAGCCTGTGATGGCAATAAGTACATACCTATTGATAATCACCCTAAATGTAAATGGACTGAATGCACCAATCAAAAGACATAGAGTCACTGAATGGAGAAAAAAACAAGACCCATCTATATGCTCCCTACAAGAGACTCACTTTAAAACTAAAGCCAACACAGAATAAAAGTGAAGGGATGGAAAAAGACATTTCATGCAACTAATGGGGAGAAAAAAGCAGGAGTTGCAGTACTTGTATAAGACAAAATAGACTTCAAAACAAATAGTCACAAGAGACAAAGAAGGACAAGACATAATGACAAAAGGGTCAGTCCAACAAGAAGATATAATCACTATAAATATCTATGCGCCCAACACAGGAGCACCTACATATGTGAAACAAATACTAACAGAATTAAAAGAAGAAATAGAATGTAATGTATTCATTCTAGGAGACTTCAACACTCCACTCACTCTCAAGGACAGACAACCAGACAGAAAATAAGTAAGGAGACAGAGGCAGTCAAGAACACATTAGAACAGATGGACCTAAGAGATATCTACAGAACTCTACAACTGAAATCAGCAGAATACACATTCTTCTCAAGTGTACATGGCACATTTTCAAGAATAGATCATATCCTACACCACAAAAAGAGCCTCAGTAAATTCAAAAAGATTGAAATTGTACCAACCAGTTTCACAGACCACAGAAGTATGAAACTAGAAATAAATTATGCAAAGAAAATAAAAAATCTCAAAAACAAATGGAGGCTTCAGAACATGCTCCTAAATAAAAAATGGATCAGTGACCAAATAAAAACAGAGATCAAGCAATACATGGAGACAAATGACAATAATTCAACACTGCAAAATATGTGGGACGCAGCGAAGGCCGTGTTAAGAGGAAAGTATATTGCAATACAGGCCTACCTCAGGAAAGAAGATCAATCCTTTATGAGCACTCTAAACTCACAATTAATGAACCAAGAAAAAGAAGAATAAATGAGGCCACAGTCAGTAGAAAGAGGGACATAATAAAGATTAGAGCAGAAAGAAATAAAATTGAGAAGAATAAAACAATAGAAAGAATCAATGTAAGCAAGAGCTGGTTCTTCAAGAAAAGAAACAAAATAGATATACCCCTAGCCAGACTTAGCAAGAAAAAATGAGTCTACTCACATAAACAGAATCATAAACGAGAAAGGAAAAATCACTATGGACTTCACAGAAATACAAAGAATTATGAGAGAATACTATGAAAAATTATATGCTAACAAACCAGATAACGTACAGTAACTGGACAGCTTTCTGGAAAAATACAACCTTCCAAGGCTGACCCAGAAAGAAACAGAAAATCTGAACAGACTAATTACCAGGAGCAAACTTGAACTGGTAATCAAAAATCTACCTAAGAACAAAATTCCTGGACCAGATGGCTTCACCCCTGAATTTAATCAAACATTTAATGAAGACCTAATATCCATCCTCCTTAAAGTTTTCCAAAGAGTAGAAGAAGAGGGAATACTTCCAAACTCATTCTGTGAAGCCAGCATCACTCTAATACCTAAACCATGCAAAGACACCACATAAAAAGAAAATTACAGACCAATATCCCTGATGAACACACAGGAAAAAATACTCAACAAAGTATCAGCAAACCAAATTAAAAAATACATCAAAAAGATCATCCACCATGATCAAGTAGGATTTATTCCAGGGATGCCAGGATGGTCCAACATTCAAAAATCCATCAACAGCATCCACCACGTCAACAAAAAGAAGGACAAAAACCACATGATCATCTTCATAGGTGCTGAAAATGCATTCGACAAAATTCAACATTCATTCATGATAAAAACTCTCAACAAAATGGTTATAGAGGGCAAGTACCTCAACATAATAAAGACCATATATGACAAACCCACGGCCAACATTATACTTAACAGCAAGAAGCTGAAAGCTTTTCCTTTAAGGTCAGGAACAAGACTAGGATGCCCACTCTCTCCACTTCTATTCAACATAGTACTGGAGGTCCTAGCCATGGCAATCAGACTACACAAAGAAATAAAGGGCATCCAGATTGTCAAGGAAGAAGTTAAACTGTCCCTGTTTGCAGATGACATGATTTGTACATAAAAAACACTAAAGAATCCACTCCAAAACTGCTAGATCTAACATCTGAATTCAGCAAAGTTGTGGGATACAAAATTAATATGCAGGAATATGCGGCATTCCTATACACTAACAATGAACTAGCAGAGAGAGATATCAGGAAAACAATTACATTCACAGTTGCATCAAAAAGAATAAAATATCTAGTCATAAACCCAACCAAGGAAGTGAAAGACCTATACTCTGAAAACTACAAGTTGCTCATGAGAGAAATGAAAGAAGATACCAATAAATGGAAACACATCCCATGCTTATGGACAGGAAGAATTAATATTGTCAAAATGGCCATCCTGCCTAAAGCAATCCACAGATTCAATGCAATTACTATCAAAATACCAACAGCATTCTTCAATGAACTAGATAAAATCGTTCTAAAATTCATATGGAACCACAAAAGTCCCCAAATAGCCGAAGCAATCCTGAGAAGGAAGAATAAAGCTAAGGGGATTATGCTCCCTAGCTTCAAGCTCTACTACAAAGCCACAGTAATCAAGACAATTTGGTACTGGCACAAGAACAGACCCATAGACCAATGGAACAGACTAGAGAGCCCTGATATAAACCCAACCATATATGGTCAAATAATGTATGATAAAGGAGCCATGGGCATACAGTGGGGAAATGACACCCTCTTCAACAGCTGGTGTTGGCAAAACTGGACAGCTACACGCAAGAGAATGAAACTGGATTATTGTTTAACCCCATACACAAAAGTAAACTCGAAATAGATCAAGGACCGGAAGGTAAGTCATGAAACCAGAAAACTTTTAGAGGACAACATAGGCAAAAATCTCCTGAATATAAGCATGAGCAACTTATTCCTGAATGCATCTCCTTGAGCAAGGGAAACAAAAGCAAAAATGAACTCATGGGACTACATCAAACTAAGAAGTTTCTGTACAGCAAAGGATACCATCAACAGAACAAAAAGGCATCCTTCAGTATGGGAGAATATATTTGTAAATGACATATCTGACAAGAGGTTAACATCCAAAATATATAAAGAACTTACATGCCTCAACACCCAAAAAGCAAATTACCCTATTAAAAAATGGGCAAAGGATATGAAGAGACAGTTCTCCAAAGAAAAAGTTCAGAAGACCAACAGGCACATGAAAAGATGCTCCACATCACTAATTTTCAGGGATATGCAAATTCAAACCACAATGAGATGTCACCTCCCACCAGTTAGGATGGCCAACATTGAAAAGACTAGGAACAACAAATGCTGGTGAGCATAAGAAGAAAGGGGAACCCTCCTTCACAGCTGGTGGGAATGTAAGCTAGTTCAACCATTGTGGAAAGCAATACGGAGGTTCCTCAAAAAACTAAAAATAGAAATACCATTTGACCCGGGAATCCCACTCCTTGGAATTACCCAAAGAATATAACTTCTCAGATTCAAAAAGACATATGCACCCCTATGTTTATTGCACCATTTTTTACAATAGCCAGGATATGGAAGCAACCTAAGTGTCCATCAGTAGATGAATGGATAAAGAGGTGATACATATACACAATGGAATACTACTCAGCCATAAGAAACAAATCCTACCATTTGCAACAACATGGATGGAGCTGGAGGATCTTATGCTCAGTGAAATAAGCCAGGTGGAGAAAGACAAGCACCAAATGATTTCCCTCATTTGTGGAGTATAACAACAAAGCAAAACTGAAGGAACAAAATAGCAGCAGACTCAGAGACTCCAAGAAGAAACCTGTGGTTACCAAAGGGGAGGCGTGTGGGAGAGTGGATGGGGAGGGTGGGAGAAGGGGATTGAGGGGTATTTTGTTTATTACACATGGTGTGGGGTATCACGGGGAAAACAGTGTAGCACAGAGAAGGCAAACAGTGAATCTGTGGCATCTTACTACACCCAAGGACAGTGACTGCATTAGGGTATGGGTGGGGACTTGATAATATGGGTAAATATAGTAACCACATTGTTTTTTCATGTGAAAACTTCATAAGAGTGTATATCAATAATACCTTATTTTAAAAAATCACATGAAAAAAATAGTAAGGCTGTTACAGACTTCAGCATCAATTCTGTTTTTTGTAGATGTAAGCATTGAGCATTACATCATTTGCTTAAGTACATGGAAAATGGATGTTTTGTAATAGCAATATTACTGAATCATTGGAGCTCTCTATAAGTGAGCAATACCATTATGATCGCCCAAAAAATATTTTTAACAATCTTATTAAAGTGATGGATAGGAAATCACCTGATATGCAAAATAGATTCATTTACCTTTTCAGTACCAAAACCAATATTCTACTTGTCCCTTGTTTGGTGTCCTAGAGTGTTTTACTATGCCATATAACATAGTAGACTCTGGATGGATAAGAAGTGAATCTTCCTTTTGTAAATTATGAAAGGTGGGTTGAGAAAAATAGAGCATGCATGGAGTATTTTCTGGAAGACCAATTTTACAAAAGAGCACATATGAAAGTTGAGGAGTTAGAAATGGACTCCATTAAAACAATTCACACCACAGAGCACCCTTTGGAATGACTGCCCCCAGGGATGGCATCCCTGGTCTGAAGTCCACCACTCTAATAGCTCTTCCTTCTTATGTCTTGCCCTTGGCAGTCTGTTCTCATGACAGCAGCAACCTAAGAGATTCTTTGGCAATTAAAATCAAATTTAAAAGAAAATTTCCTTCATTGCTATTCATTCAAAACCCTCCCCTACATGCCCACTGAAACTAGAACTAAGTGTCAACTACTCAGCTCTGAGGCTAGTCAGTCTCTTTTGCCCCATTTGGTACTTCTCTCCTCTATTCTGGTTTCCAAATATATACATCCTCCTGCTTCACACCTACTTTGGCCTTTGTCCCCTGCTTACTCAAGCAAAAGCAGTCCCTGTATAAACACTCCTTGTCTCCTGCTCCGTTTCACCCTCCTGACATTTATCACTGCTGTTGCTCATTTCCACCTTCTAATGGGCCTCATGACAGCAAAATCAAAACTGTTCGTGTCTTTTATTTGTTTTCTTTCCATTGCCTACAACTGTGCCTGGTGGGTTCTCAAGACATATTTCTTCAAAAGAGTTAACGAGCCAACGAATGAATACCAAATAGTTTTCATAAGTTTTCAGGGGACATTTTGGTGTTGAGCAACGAAAACTTGCTCTATTTTCCTCTGCGAGTTTATTGTTTCCTAAAGCTATAGGAAGCACATGGTATATCTCTCATTTGTCTGTGCATCTCTAAGGAATCTTTGACTGCAAGGCAATTTAGAGAAGGTTGAAATTTCAACAAGTTCAATTAATTGCATAGTATTTCCCCTTAGGACATTTCCAGCACTGTTCCTAGGTCTTATTCATAAAAGAGCTTCCCTAAGTGACTATAATAGACAGCATTCGTTTGAAAACTGTCACCTATAGACCTGCGGTTTTATTGATTTCTGTATTGCTTTTACTTTTGAGGCATCAAAGTCAGAAACAAAATGAACATCATGCTAAAGGGTTGATTGTAAAGGGGGTTATTTTCTCCAAACAATTCTGAAGAAATGTTACGATTCTGAATAGGATACGATTAGGCAGTAATTACTGTTGTGAGCTGAGCAGTAGGTTCTGTTATTTCTACAGTGGAATTTAGGACAAGATGCTGGTACTGTAATTAATAAGAATTCACTAACAATAAAATGGTGGACAAGATGAGAAATTACGAGTTGAGAAACTATTTCAAGGGATAAAGGTCAGCATGAAATAATTGAACCGTAATGAAAAAGGGAATAGAGCAGGTGTTATGATATTGAAAAATAATGGGACCTGAGGGAAATTGTATCCAAAGAGAAAATGTTCCCCCTTAAACTCTTGAGAAAGACATCATGACATACAAAAGGATAATCTCATGAGAAACATACGTTTAATATCCAAGTTCAGAAATATTGTGGAAGACCTGAGCTCAGTTTTAATTTCTTCCACACACCAATGCAAAATCCATTTGTACTAATTTCTAAGATTTCCTTCCCTAGCAGTAAAAGCCAATTAAATTTCTGCATATGTTTCAAAAATCAAACTTCCAGGGACACTGAAATTGAGTTTGTGATAAAATTAAACAAGCAACAAAAATACAGTTGATGATTTTTTTTAAAAGCAGTAAATATGTTAAAATTTGCTGTGATTAAAATTATACATTCTTACCTACATAAGGGGATAAAACTTTTCTTATTGTTGGTAAGAAATTCCCACAGTTATTTTCAGTGAAAGGAGAGTAAAAGTTCTAGAAAAATATATATGGCGTTATATAAAAATCTATTTTCTTGTTTGGTGGCTTAAAAATGTTTTGAAGAAAAATAGTAGTGTCTTTATTTCCCCAGAAATAATGTTTAGTGAACCAATTCACTTTCACATTTATAGCAGAGCGATGAACAGGTCTTTATGAATGAAAAGGGTAAGGTTATCAGCTGTTTTAGATCATTTTTCAAAATTTGCATTCCTTTTCCTTTTGAATCCTGGAACGTCACTTTATCACACTACAAATGCCCAAGTAGGCAGTCATTAAAAAAAAAAATGGAGGGGAAATTTATCTTAGAGTTAGAGGGATAGATTTTGAACTTTGACTTTATTACTTGTTAATAATGTGATGTGACATGTTATTTCCTAACTGTAAATCCTAATTTCCTCATCTGTAAAAAAGGAGGACAAGAAATAATTTCTTCACAGTATCACTCTCAGGATTAACTGAAAATATAGCTGTCAAGTCACTCATTAAAATAAAGAGCATAAAAGAAGAGTATGAAGAGTATATACCATATTATCCCATTTGCATGAAGCTCAAAAAAAGCCAAATAAATGTACAGTGATAGAAATCAGAGCAGTGACTGTGGGGGACTGAGCCAATGACTGGAAAGAACACAGGGATCATTCCTGTGTAACAAATATTCTATGCTCTAACCTCAGTAGTGGTTAAATGATTATACACAATATAAAACATCAGGGAGATGTGCACTTTATTTTATTTATTTATTTAAGGTATCACTGATATACATTTCTACCAAAGTTTCACAAGAAAAACAATGTGGTTGCTACATTCACCCATATTATCGATTCCCCCCCATACCCCATTGCAGTCACTGTCCATCAGTGCAGTAACATGCAACAGAGTCACTACTTGTCTTCTCTGAGCTACACTGTATTCTCAATGACCCCACACAACACCATGTGAACTAATCATGATACCCCTCAATCCCATTCTCCCTCCATCCCCCACCCTTCCCCTATGGTAACCGCTAGTCTCTTCATGGAGTCTGTGAGTCTGCTGCTATTTTGTTCCTTCAGTTTGCTTCATTGTTATACTCCACAAATGAGGGAAATCATTTGGTATTTGTCTTTCTCTGCCTGACTTATTTCACTGAGTGTAATACCTTCTAGCTCCATCCATGTTGTTACAAATGGTAGAATTTGTTTCTTATGGCTGAATAATATTCCACTGGGTATATGTACCATTTCTTCTTTATCCATTCATCTGATGAACACTTAGGTTTGCTTCCATATCTTGACTATTGGAAATAGGGCTGCAATAAACATAGGGGTGCATATGTCTTTTTGAATCTGAGATCTTGCTTTCTTTGGGTAAATTCCTAGGATTGGAATTCCCAGATCAAAAGGTATTTCTATTTTTAGTTTTCTGAGGATCCTCCATATTGCTTTCCACAATGGTTGAACTAGCTTAGATTCCCACCAGCAGTATAGGAGAGTTCTTTCTTCTCTGCATCCTTGTCAGCATTTGTTGTTCCTAGTCTTTTCGATGTTGGCCATCCTAACTGGTTTGAGGTGATATCTCATTGTGGTTTTAATTTGCATTTCCCTGATAATTAGCGATGTGGAGCATCTCTTCATGTGCCTGTTAGCTATTGGAATTTCTTCTTTGGAGAATTGCCTGTTTATATCATGCACCCATTTTTTAATGGGGTTCTTTGCTTTTTTGGTGTTGAAGCCTTGGAGTTCTTTATGTATTTTGAATGTTAACCCCTTGTCAGATAAGTCATTTAGAAAAATATTCTCCCATACTGTAGGAGGCATTTTTGTTCTGCTCATGGTGTCCTTTGCTGTCCAGAAGCTTTTCAGTTTGATGTAGTTCCATTTGTTCATTTTTCATTTTATTTCCCTTCACAAGGAGATCAGTTCAGGAAAAATGTGCTCATGTTTATATTCAAGAGATTTTTGCCTATGTTTTCTTCTAAGAGTTTTATGGTTTCATGACTCACATTCAGGTCTTTGATCCATTTTGAGTTTACATTTGTGTATGAGGTTAGACAATCCAGTTTCATTCTCTTACATGTAGCTGTCCAGTTTTGCCAACACCAGCTATTGAAGAGGCTGTCATTTCCCCATTGTATGTCCATGGCTCCTTTATCGTATATTAATTGACCATATATTCTTGGGTTTATATGTGGGCTCTCAAGTCTGTTCCATGGGCTTATGGGTCTGTTCTTGTGCCAGTACCAAATTGTAGTAGAGCTTGACGTTGTGGAGTGTAAACCACCCCCTGCTTTATTCTTCTTTCTCAGGATTGCTTTGGCCATACAGGGTTGTTTGTGGTTCCATATGAATTTTAGAACTCTTTGTTCTAGTTCATTGAAGAATGCTGTCAGTATTTTGATAGGGATTGCATTGAATCTGTAGATTGCTTTAAGGCAGGATGGCCATTTTGAAAATATTTGTTCTTCTATCAAAGAGCATGCGATATATTTCCATTTATTGATATCTTCTTTAATATCTCAAGAGTGTCTTGTAGTTTTCATGTATAGGTCTTTCATTTCCTTGGTTAGGTTTATTCCTAGGTATTTTATTCTTTTTGATGCAGCTGTGAATGGAATTGTTTTCCTGATTTCTCTCTCTGCTAGTTCATTGTTAGTGTATAGTAATGCCACAGATTTCTGCGTATTAATTTTGTATCCTGCAACTTTGCTGAATTCAGATATTAGATCTAGTAGTTTTGGAATGGATTCTTTAGGGTTTTTTATGTACAATATCATGTCATGTGCAAACAGGGACACTTTAACTTCTTCCTTGCCAATCTGGATGCCTTTTATTTCTTTGTGTTGTCTGATTGCCATGGATAGGACCTCCAGTACTATGTTGAATAGAAGTGGGGAGAGTGGGCATCCTTGTCTTGTTCCCAATCTTAAAGGAAAAGCTTTCAGCTTCTAGCTGTTAAGTATAATGTTGGCTGTGGGTTTGTCATATATAGCCTTTATTATGTTGAGGTACTTGCCCTCTATAACCATTTTGTTGAGAGTTTTTATCATGAATGGATGTTGAATTTTGTCAAATGCTTTTTCAGCATCTATGGAGATGATCATGTGGTTTTTGTCTTTCTTTTTGTTGATGGATTTTCTAATATTGTACTGTCCTTGAATTCCGGGAATAAATTCTGCTTGTTCATGATGGTTGATCTTTTTTATGTATTTTTGAACTTGGTTTGCTAATATTTTGTTTAGTATTTTTGCATCTATGTTCATTAGGGATATTAGTCGGTAATTTTCTTTTTTGTGGTGTCTTTGCCTTGTTTTGGTATTAGAGTGATGGTGGTATCATAAAAAGCATTTGGAAGTATTCCTTCTTCTTCTACTTTTTGGAAAACTTTAAGGAGGATCGGCATAAGGAGGTCGGTAATTTTCTTTTTTGTGGTGTCTTTGCCTGGTTTTGGTATTAGAGTGATGGTGGTATCATAAAAAGCATTTGGAAGTATTCCTTCTTCTTCTACTTTTTGGAAAACTTTAAGGAGGATCGGCATTAGGTATTCACTAAATGTGTGATAAAATTCAGCAGTGAAGCCATCTGGTCCAGGTATTTTGGTCTTAGGTAGATTTTTGATTACCAATTCAATTTCCTTGCTGGTAATTGTTCTGTTCAGATTTGCTGTTTGTTTCTGGGTCAGCCTTGGAAAATTGTATTTTTCTAGAAATTTGTCCATTTCTTCTAGGTTATCCAATTTGTTAGCATATAATTTTTCATAATATTCCCTAATAATTCTTTGTATTTCTGTGGTGTCCATAGTGATTTTTCCTTTCTCATTTTTGATTCTGTTTATGTGAGTAGACTCTCTTTTTTTCCTGATAAGTCTGGGTAGGGGTTATCTATTCTGTTTATATTCTCGATGAACCAGCTCCTGCTTTCATTGATTCTGTCTATTGTTTTATTCTTCTCAATTTTATTTATTTCTGCTGTAAACTTTATTATGTCCCTCCTTCTAGTGACTTTGGGCCTCATTTGTTCTTCTTTTTCTAGTTTCATTATTTGTGAGTTTACTGCTCATATGGGATTGTTCTTTCCTGAGGTAGGCCTGTACTGCAATATATTTCCCTCTTAGCACAGCCTTTGCTGCATCCCACAGATTTTGCAATGTTGAATTGGTATCATTTGTCTCCATATATTGCTTGATCTCTGTTTTTATTTGGTCATTGATCCATTGATCATTTAGGAGCCTATTGTCTAGCCTCCATGTGTTTGTGGGATTTTTTCGTTTTCTCGGTGTAATTTCTCGTTTCATACCTTTGAGGTCTGAGAAGCTGGTTTGTACAATTTCATCTTTTTGAATTTACTGAGGCTCTTTTTGTGGCCTAATATATTATCTATTCTTGAAAATATTCCATGTGTACTTGAGAAAAATGTGTATCTTGCTGCTTTTGGGTGGAGTGTTCTGTAGATGTCTGTTAGGTCCAACTTTTCTAATGTGTTGTTTGGTGCCTTTGTATCCTTACTTATTTTCTGTCTGGTTGTTCTGTCCTTTGGAATGAGTTGTATATTGAAGTCTCCTAAAATGAATGCGTTGCATTCTGTTTCCCCCTTTAATTCTGTTAGTATTTGTTTCACATATGTATGTGTTCCTGTGTTGGGTGCATAGATATTTATAATGGTTTTGTCTTCTTGTTGGATTGACCCTTTTATCATTATGTAATGTCCTTCTTTGTCTCTTGTGACTTTTTGTTTTGAAGTCTATTTTGTCTGATACAAGAACTGCAACTCCTACCTTTTTCTCCCTATTAGTTGCATGAAATATCTTTTTCCATCCCTTCACTTTTAGTCAGTGTATGTCTTTGGGTTTGATGTGAGTCTCTTGTAGGCAGCATATGGACTGGTCTTTCTTTTTTATCCATTCAGTGACTTGATGTCATTTTAATGGTGCATTCAGACAATTTACATTTAGCATGATTATTGATATGTATGTACTTATTGCCATTGTATGCTGTAGATTTGTGATTATCAAAGATTTAAGGACAGGTGGACAAAGTTGTTTGGGCACGATTCTTGATTACCAAATTTTCCTTAACAGTCTAATTTAACTCATTTACATGCTATTACAAACACAATCTAAAGATTATTTTTTTGTTACTCCTTTACTTCCTCTTCCCTTCTGTATATGTTAGGTACCATATTCTGTACTCTGTCTATCCTTTTACTGACTTTGAGGGTAGTTGATTTAATTTTGCATCTGCTTAGTAATTAATTGTTCTATATGCTTTACTTTGGTTTTATTTCCTCTGGTGACAGCTAATTAGTCTTAGGATCACTTCCATCTATATCAGTTCCTCCAAAATACACTGTAGAGATGGTTTGTGGGAGGTAAAGTTTCTCAGCTTCTCCTTATCTGGAAATTCTTTAATCTGTCCTTCAAATTTAAATGATAATCTTGTTGTGTAGAGTATTCTCGGTTTGAGGCCCTTCGGCTTTATTGCATTAAATGCATCATGCCCCTCCCTTCTGGCTCATAAGATTTATTTTGAGAAGTCTGATGATAGCCTTATGGTTTTCCTTTGTATGTGATCTTTCTTTTCTCTCTGGCTGCTTTTAATAGACTCTCATTATCCTTGATCTTTGCCAATTTAATTATTATACATCTTGGTGTTGTCTTCCTTGAGTCCCTTGTGTTGGGAGATCTGCGCACCTCCAGGGCTTGAGATACCATCTCCTTCCCCAGATTGGGGAAGTTTTCAGCAATTAATTCCTCAAAGACACTTTATATCCCTTTTTCTCTCTCTTCTTCTTCTGGTACCCCTATAATTTGAATATTGTTCCGTTTGGATCGTTCACACTGTTCTCTCAATATTCTTTCATTCTTAGAGATCCTTTTCTCTCTCTGTGCCTCTGCTTCTTTGTATTCTTGTTGTCTAATTTCTGTTCCATTCACTCTCTCTTCTACTACATCTAATATGCTTTTAAATCCCTCCATTGTATGTTTCATTTCAGATATTGCATTTCTTACTGATTGAATCTTGGCCCTGAATTCTACCTTGAGTTCTTGTATATTTTTCTTTAGGTCCATAAGCATGTTTATGATTTTCATTTTGAAATCTCTTTCAGGAAGATTGATGAATTTAGTTTCACTTGGGCCTTTTTTGATGTTTGTGGGATTTTGGTTTGAATCAGGTTCCTTTGACATTTTGCATTTGTACGAGGCACCCTCTAGTGCCTAGACGCTCTACTCTCTGGAGCTGCCCAGCCTCTGGAACAATGTTGGGGGTCACTGGGGAGCAGCAATCGTGCTTGGGGAGACAAAGGTGTTGTTTCCTGCTTTCCAGCTGCTGTACCTGTCTCCAGTGCCAGAACCAGTGGGCTTAGTGCACAGATGTAAGCCTCTGTGCTTTGAGTTTCTAGCTGCCATAGGTGGGTCCTCCCTCTGGCTGTCCTGATGCCAGGGCAGGGGCTGCTGGTTTGCAAGCTGTTGCGGCTGGAAGGAAGGCTCAGCAGGCTGTGTATCATGGTGGGTGGCCTTTGAGCTGCATAGTCAGCCAGGGTGATGGAGCATCTGAATCTCCTAAAAGTTCTCAACCTGCTGGGCTCAGTGCGCCCAGACAATTTTGTCCACCTGTCCTTTCTTCTGAGTGGCAAGCTCTGTGCAATGCTTGCCCCTTTAGCTGCCCTTTCACTGTCTGGATGTCTCTCAGATTGCCTGCCTTTCTTTTGTCCCAGAGGTGCTGCATGTGTATCCCTGTTTTCCACAAGCAGCTGGAATCTTAGTCTCTCCATGTTTTCCACCTGTCTAAGCTTTCCAACCCCACTAATCTCCAGAGCACCATGCGATGTATTTTCATGCTACCAGAGCAGATCTCCAGGGCTAGGTGTTCAGTATTTCTAGGCTTCCACCCCCTCCCCACTCCATTTCTCTTCCTCCCACTGGTGAGCTTGGGTGGGGGAAGGGCTTGGGTCCCGCCAGATCATGGCTTTGGTACGTTACCCAGTTCCCTGAAGTCTGTTCTTTTCTTAAGGTATATGTAGTCTGGTACAGCCTTCTTTCCTGTTGTTCTTTTAGGATTAGTTATATTAACTATATTTTCGTACCATATGTGGTTTTGGGTGGAGGCCTCTGTCTCACCTCTCATGCCGCCATTTTTAATCAGTAAGGATCAAGATGTGCCCTTTAGATTTGTATGTTTTTTGGTAAATTATATGTCAATAAAATAAATAGAAGGACAGCATTACTGTGACACTTACCCCTGTTCCTTAGCATGGCTCAAAGGCAGCCATGACCACTCCCGTATCTATTCCTGTATTCTCAAGTCTGGGCATTCCATTCTTCAATCAGTTTTTAAACCAATTATTATTTCCTAGCTACAACAGTTACCTTCTTATAGTTGAAACGTGTTGTAGAAGGTCCATTTCTTTGCTATTTGTATCTATTCCAACCTTGCCAAGCAAACTTCAAATCCTCTCTCAAAACAGAGACCGCATGCCACTTATTGCAGAAACTCCCAGAAATATTCTACACAGATAGAGATCATTAGACAATCGTCTTTGCAGGCCCACCTTCACATGTGTACAACCTCAGCAGGAGTAAGGGGCTCAGAAAGGCCTTGCACTTGGTCAGTGCTATGCTATGGCCATCTTGACATTCTTAATTTCTCAACAAGGAGATGTGCATTTTCATTTTGCACTGGGCCCTGTAATTATGTGCCAGTCCTGTTCTTCTGGTAGGTACCCTTTACAGTACCGACCAGCAGCTTCTCTCTTAGGATTTATTATTTACTTCTCTGATTCCTCGACTTGCCAAAACTCCCTTAAATTTTAACTATGGCTTTTCCATTTCTATTCCAAGAAGCTAGCCTAACTCTTAGCATTGAACAGGCAGTGAAAGAGTATTTGTTGACTGATACATTAACTAACTGACCCACTAATTGGGTGAATTAATTAATAAGTGAATTAATGTTACTGACATGTAACATGTAAGAGACTGACATGGCAAGCTGAGATATGATAACAGAATTGCATAGTAAACTGAAAACTAATTGCTCATTAATCAGATCCATAGATTCATTCAATAAACATTAGGTACCTACTCTGTAACAGAAGACTTGATTGGCTGGCAATCACAGCTGTCATTTTACTTCCTTGATAGCCTGATTTGACTGTCCTCCACCCCATATACCTAAGCTCTATCTCTGGGCAGCATATCTGTCCTCAAAGACAATAGTAGGAAGTGAATGTAAAGCTGGGCAGAATCAGTGTTTTAGGCATGCTGCCACATTGGATTCAAGCTTACTATTTGTCTTTTAAACTCTGCTTATCTTATAACCTCATAAAATCATTCCTTGACAACCCAACTTACTTCTTGTCAATGAAGTGGGAAACAAAGGACAGGAGAAAGTGGTGAGAGAAGTGGTAATGGATACATTTAAATATCCACTTCATTTCAGAGGCAAACTCTCTAAAGGTAACAGTTGGAGATACCATGATTTTTACTATGTCCAGACTCCACCAGAATTCTCATTGAGCCATTCTCAGTGGCCTCTAGGACTTTTAATAACCCAGGCAATGTTGTTATCAACAGCTACATTACCACTCCCTAACTCATTCCTCTCCCCATCCCCCAAAATAACTTAGCATATTGTTATTTTCTTTAAGAATTTGCTTGCTTGCAAGCTAGTCCTTACATACTGTTTCACAATAATTTGTTTCATTCCTTTCCCTTAAGAATATTTTAGTTTATGAAAAATCACACTCTGGCATCCCAAACTGCAGTGTTCAAGCTGAGATTGCATCTGGGCCACCCAGGGAATTAATCACCGTGTGGTGTGTGACAAGATATACACTCTCCCCAGACTGCTCAGTGGTTGCATTTATTCATGAAGATAAGGTACATAGCCTCCCTATCATTTGCCCTCCATGGAACTAAGGCCTCTCGTGTCATTTCTAGTGTTTTAATCCTGTGAGTCTGGACTTTCTTTCTTTCTTAGTTTCATAGGAACTTAGAATCACTGCATTAATTACAATCTATTGAAAGTACTGTTTCTAGTTTTCTTCCTTCCCACATTTATCAGAAAATTCGTCCAAATGAGATGTAGGCTAATCAGGTCTGGAGCCCTTCTACATGCTGAATGGACAGTTAGTCTATCTCCAAGAACTTTTCTTAACCATTTGCACTAAGAGATACAAAATGAGAACTTGTTTTTAAAGTGAACTTAAAAGTAATTTATGTTAACTCCTATTGAATATAACTTTATGGGCTATGAAGCTGATCTAAATCATGTCTGAATATTTGCAATAATGATTTGTGACAATAACTCTAATATACTGTTATGTTAATTCAGTTTATTTACATCTTGCTGAAGGTGTTGAGAGGAGGTAGCTAATAAAAATATACCACCACAGGACTGGATAAAATCTATCATCTGTCTATTGTCATGCACATATATACATAGAATATACTATGTGAGTACAGTGTATGTGTGTATATGTACATACATATATATGTTTATGTTTATATATATAGTATGTGTGTGTCTGTGTATGTAATCTTGTCCTAAGAGTCCTATTATTGAAGAATAAGTGGAAGAGCATAAGTTATAAAATGCTCATTGTCTAAGAGAAATTTTTTCTTGCTGTAATCTCCAAGAGAAACTATTCATATGGGGTGTTTTATACCACTGGTTGACATCAAACTTTCCTAGTTTTCTTCTCCATTCCCTGACCATTTCTTCTATCTCTTTTTGGTGGGTGTGTGAAGTTTCCACATTGTAATGTGCAGGACTGCTTCCATGGAGACTCTACTTCTTTACATGCATTCACTCACTCTGTAATCTCATCTAATTCCTTGGCTTTAAGTAACATTCCCAAATGTTTTTATTCTTTCTGGACCCCTTCAGTGAACTGCAAACTCGACTACCCCTGGGGTATCTCTATTTGAGTATCAATGAACACTTCAGAATTAACATGTATGATGTGAAACTTCTGATCTCCTCTTCAAAATATAGTATGCCCCAATAGTTGTCTAGCCCATCCATTCAGCTGCTCAGGCCAGAAATCTTGGTATTTTTTGTCTTTTTGTTTTTGCTTTTGTCTTCCTCATTTTTCTACTTCATTCACTACATATAATCTATCAGGAATTCTGTTGGCTTCACATTCAGAATGAATTCAGAATCTGACCACTACTCATCCCTTCCACCATTCCACTCAGTTCAAGCCACCATCATTTTCTGGCCTGGATTATTGCAGTGTATTCCTAACTACTTGTCCCATTTCTCCTCTTGCCCCTAGACCTCTGAGAAAACAAATGAGTAATGAACAGCTTATAGATGTTCAAGAAAGAGCATTGGAACAAATATTAGGCAATTTCCTTAAAATTTGGTTTCAAAGCAAACTTAGAAGTTGATTTCAAGTTACTATCTTAGAAATCTTTAAAAAATAAAAAGAAGGCACAGACATATAAAAATGAAAATAAAAATAAAGGTAGACAATTCTAAGTAGAGTGAAAGTAAGTAAGTAGCTTTTATACGTTCTACCATGACTCCACCTAAGAAGGGTATTATTTATGGTAGAAACATAATTTCCATGTCTGTGCTCATCAAGACCTTCCCTCACCACTGTAAATAAAACTGTAATAACCTGATCTCAGTCTTCACTACCTGTTACTATCCCCTTGATTTTTTTATGTTGCTTCATGGTACCATGGACACATTATATATTTACTTATTTATTTCTATATTTTTATTGTTGGTTTCCCCTATTAGGATATAACAACATGAGGGTAGGGTTTTTGGTGTTTTGTTCACACTGCATCCCCAGCCCTAGAAAAGTGATCTACCTTGCACATAGAAAGTTGTATTGTTCGGGTACCAACTGAAAATAGAATCCTACTCAGAGATTTTCTTTTTAACGTAGAAATTACATAGGAGGTGTGTAAAGAAATCAACAAGGGATTTGGGCTACCCAGAAATTAGCCCCCAGGAGGAAGTAGGGAGGCAAAGAGGTACTGGAGTTTAGTGAGAGCTGAAGCCATGGTGGGGGGTTGCCTGCCAGGAGCTGCAGTTCTAGAGGGAAGAGGAACGGCTGCAGCCACACAGCCTGAGGCAGCAAGGGAGTAGGGGATAGATGCCCTGACCTCCTGGCTTCTGCCCTTGAATCTCCTGCTGATGTCTGTTGGTCAAATCCAATTCAAGCCATGGATGGGTCAGCCTCCGAGGGCACACAGCCAGGCAGAGAAGGGTGGGATGGATCTGGCAGACAACTGGAGAACAACTAGATAATACGCACTTAATAAGTAGCCAAAGAACAAATTCAAGGCAATGTCCTTAAATCACAGTTTCAAAGGAAACTTAGAAACTGAATCCCAGTGACTATTGATCTCAGAAATCTTAAAACATGTCATGGGCATAAAACCAAAATAAAACTCAGAAGAAGCAATCTGGAGGAGTTACATTAAGGAGGTTCTATCCAACATGAGGCCGACAAGGAAGGGTTCTTTCCACGAGGGATCCTTTGGCCAAATTAAAATGCTCACATGGATGGCAGATATACATGTTCCCAAATTTCATAGTTCTGTGTAACTTTTACGTATAACTCCTCTGTTTAACTAGGTGGTATTTATGGATTGTATCACTATTTCAACTTCTGGTTGAAACAGCAGAGCTCTGTGGGGAAAATGGAAGTTCTCATGGCCAGGATCCTCACCTGACCCCAAACTACTTGAGGATATAACTGGCCAACTGCTAAGCTACTGCTCCCACACTGTCTTGCCAATGGGTTTCAGCCCCAGGCAAGTTCGCTATGGATTCAATGTGACCAAAGAAATTGACAGCAAAACATTCTTTGGGGTGAAAGGGTTTATTACCTGGCTTGTTCTCCTGGCAGTAGGTCGAGCACTAGCATCTCTGCCTCCGCCCAGAGCACTGGGCCAAGCTCTCTATATAGCGTAATAATAGCTTATTGCCTAAAGGTGTGGAAGCGGTAGCCTAGCAACAGGCCAGTTACATCATTAGGTGGTTTAAGTTCAGTGAGGATCCTGGCCATAGGAACCCCAACTTCCCCACACACATCCACTGGCAATGATCTATGACTGGGTCACTAAAGAGCTCTGCCCAGTGTTCTGGGTGGAGGCAGAGATGGAGATGGATTACAGACCTGCAGACTGCCGGATGTAAATGTGATTCTAGTGCTCTACCGCTGGAAGAACAAGCCAGGTAATAAACCCTTTCAGCCCAAGAATGTTCCATTGTCATTCATCAGTCCCTCCTAATCCATAGAGGACTTGCCTGGGGCTGAAACCCTCAGACAGGGCAAGCTCCCTGCTGCTGACTCAGCATGCAGGCAAGGCAAAGGGCTTCCTGGTAACAACAATCAGATAACAAGGGCAATCTGTAAACACCACGTGGCTCCTGTTTTCCTTGATCCTATACACCACTTTTGGTGAGCTCTGCTTTATGCCAAGAGACCTAGGAACGGATTTGATATCAGAAAGGCAGAAGGACAGACAATACAGACATCATCTCCTACATATAGTGCGGGAGAACAAGAAAAACTCGGCGCTCCTATCTGAGGTGTCAGGAAGAGATTCTTTTAAACAGTGATGCCACTTGGAACTTGAATGCATTTTTTCTGTAAATAGTAGGAAACACAGGTGAGAGCGAAAGCCACAAAGCAGCTACTGAGCCTTTCTGCTCTGAGACTCAGTAGCTCAAAGAACTTCCCTCAGCAAAATGCACTTTATATTCTGTCTGCAGATTTATTCCTGCTTCAGGGAGAAAGCCTGGAGTCAAAACAGCCTGTGAAGAGCCCAGAAGCTGGTGAGTCAGTGATGTGTGCCTGTGTGGCTGTATCTTTCCTCTTAAGTAGTTGAGTTTAGAAAGAAAAGAATACAGAAAGATGGAAAACAATAAAAGGGGAGATAACATTGCCCATTTTTATGGTCAGGTAGATGAAATATTCTGCTTTTCCTCCTTTTGCTCTTATCAGAGGTCCTTGGAACAGGGCATTCAGTGAAAGAGAGACAGACCAGCATGTCTCCCACCAAGGAGAGGTGCCAGCCATCAATTGCACAGCCTGCAGAGTTCACCCCCTTGCAAGGGGACTGCTGCTGAAACATTATTGCTGGCTTTGCCTCAGGAAGCTCTAAAGGCACTTTTCCCCCTTTAGCTATGAGATGCTGACCTCACTGCTGGAATAGGAAGATAATAAAAATGTTTTAATCCGTATATTAATTATTGAAATTAGAACTGCAAACAAATATTTTGGGAACCTTCAAGATGCTTCCAAATGTGGTATTTCCATTTGAAGCTCAACCTGTAATTGTGTATTCAAAGGCTCAGATCTTCCCTACGATTCATGCATTATGTATGCTGTACTTCCCTGGGACACGGAGGATTCACGCTCCGCATCCTGCTGAAATGGGGAAATAATTTCAGACATTTTGACTTGAAAAAGTATCAAAACTTACAAGAGAAAAGAAATGAAATGAAAAAAAAGAAAAGAAAAGAAAAGAAAAAAAATCATGGAACCCACTATTTTGGACTCAGAAATTTTACTAATACAGAGGCTCTGTTTTGGGTAAAAAAAAAATTAGGATGAATGAAATTAAGATAAATGTTGAAAAAGCACACTAACAACAACAGAAGAGATTCTTTAATGCAAAAAAATTTTTAAAGTAAAAGAAGTGAAAAAAGTCGAGAGTAAAAGGGTAAAAGTGGAAGAAGTTGTTATTGACTGAGGCCCAGCACATTTTTCTGTAAAGGGCCAGATAGTAAATATTTTACACTTTGTGGTGACACGGTCCCCATTAGAAATACTCTGTCACTGCAGTGCAAAAACAGCTAATAAACAAGTGGGTGGGCTGGCTCCAATGAAACTGTATTTAATGGTGGTATTAAAGGTGGTCAGACTTGGCCTGCAGGCTGTAGTTTGACAACCCATCATGTAAAATAATACTTTGACCGATTAATTAATATTTTTATGAGGCAAGTTAAATAGTTAAAAGCATATGATATTGGCTACTTTTGTAAGTTGATTATTCCCCTTATAGACCCATGGCCTCTTTCATCAGCTGGACAAGTATAGATTTCCTTCCATCCACATCAATTAAGAAGGGAGATGTTTCCATTGCCAACACCAATGTGCTCCTGGGAACAGAAGAAGCATCCTGTCTGCATTAGGCTTAACATTTCCATCATCAGGTTTAATAAAATAGTTTTCAAAGTTAGACACATAAATGTTTTCTCTAACTTCTGCCTCTAAATCACATATTAATTTCAGCCATTGGTACCCTCCCCGCCAGCACTGCTGCTGCAATGGCTTTCTGCTGCTCCAGGGAAGCAAGGCTAAGGGAATTTGAACATCTGTCTGTAGCAACTGCACTCAGAGTCTCTATTCGGAGATCCCTGTCAAACCAAATGAAAAGGGGAAGAATGTAATAAAATCCCTTTAGATTCACTGCCTTATTCTCATTTAGTTGTACTGATTTCTTTCAGTTTTGGGGTACATCTGCCAGTGCTTATTTTTATGGCTGATTTATGGTAAAGGTTTGATTAAGATACCTCCATATTTTGCAATGCTTAAAATATACAGCATGGAGCAGGCAAAAAGCAGAGTTTAGACTCTGCCAGTTCAAGGTCAAACTGAAATATTTTAGTCCATCCAGCCAAGTCAATGATGTTGGCCAACTCACTTTTCTAATCACAGATAGCCCCCTGCTTCATCTTTGGTGCATCTGAGAAACTCAGGGGTAGACTGCTTTCAAAACAAGTGCTATAATATTTGTCATGCAACAGTACAGGTGTTTCAACAACTGTGTCAGTACAGCCTGTCATCATAGGCTGGATTATTCAGAATAATTACAATTTTCCTATGTTCAGAAGTAAGAGAAGTTTTCCATTTAGGGGCATCAGTTGCTGCTTATGAAAATTGCATTTATCTAATTGCCTTCACTCATATCACTTAATGTGTTACCCTTTGGTGACATTTCTAATATGACCTTGAAAACAGGTAAATGCTTGTGCACAGAGTGGGAATGTAGATAAATGCAATTCACTGAAATGAGTATGGAGAGAATTTGCCCAATACATAATTGATCTGCAACAACTTAACACTAAAGTCACTGACCAGGTAGCATTATTCTGCAGACTCTATCTAAGAGAGCCAGTGGCAACGGGTGGAAGAACCCTTCCAACAGCCATAAGTGGAAGTGGCTTCAGCAGAAAGAGTATGCAGTGAATGCTGGGATTCTCTTCTCAAGAGTTTTTCCTTCTCTCATTTTATGAATTGTGGGTAAAATCTGTTTTGTGTAACCCAATCAAGGTAACCCCTCCACTTACTGCAGTGGTTGGTCAGGCAACCTGTTCTATACCATCGACACACTGCATTCCCTTGTTAGTCTGCACACATAATCAGGGCCAGTGAGACAGGGAGAAAGTTCCAGCAGCCATATAAAGAAGAGGTTACTCACACATCAGGAAAGCCAAGCCATGCCTTGAAGACATCACTGCCCAGTTAAATCAAGCCAACCCTAAAACTAAACCATTTGGTCACATGACCTAAGTAATCCCTTCACTGTTTTATAATTTATATTTTTCAATTATAAAGTTCAGATACAATACAAATATTCAGATATACAGAAAAGTAGAGTGTAATATTAGGACAAATACCCAAGTACCTCAATCATATCAGGAAACGTCAACACTTTTCTATATTGATAACAGATCCTTTTATAAAAAGAAAGTATTTAAAATGGTTAAATTGTTAAAAGTGCTGTGGAATGTCTTAACTCATAGTCTGGCTCAAGTAATTAGGCATAGAAATAGCATTACCAAGGAAACATTGCTGACAATTAATTCTATGTACCAGAGGCAAAACACTTTTTAGCAAGTTCAGGTTTAAAGCCCAAGACAAACGCAGTAAGCACAACAGCTTTGATATTGAAAAATGAACAAAGTGATATGAATCAGCACCCATCTGAGATAGTTACCTCACACTAGGATTATAAGACCAGAAAACAAGCAATGGGAAGAGAACAGAGTATTCTCCTTTACATTCCTGACCAAAGAGATGCCAGTACTTTGATAAGGAGGCCACAGGCACCTCCCACCACTTCCACATCATGTGGCACATTTGAATGAGGGGCTCTCTTCCCTTTATATCCTCATTATGCTGTGGGTAAGGGATTCCAGGGTAAGGACATGGTAAGGAGAGAGAATTAAACTAGAGGGATCCAAAAGACCTTGAGACCATCATCTCACAGCCCAGAAAAAGCTGTCCAGGCAAGCAGCTGGACCCCCTTACAAAGGTCCTTTTCCTGTTTGCACGGACTCTGTTACATCTGCCACTCAGATCTGAGAGTGCTGTGCCGACAGCTCAAATGACCTGAGACACACCTGACTTCATTCAAACTGAACTATTAGCTTAATTACAGCTGGCCTAAGTTGTTTCCAGGATTTCTGGAGCCTAATGAAGGTAGACTAATGTCATCCTACATCCCACTCCACTTAATTTAGTCTGAAAAATCCACTTACCCTGACTTGACTTAAACTTGTGTACAAATATGTGAAAATGTATGCAAATAATATGCTTGCAAAGGGGTATATATATATATGAAAATATAAGCATAAATATCCAGAGTCCAATGTCCTAAAATACCAGAGGCCAGTAACATAAAATCGTTTTGAGAAACCATATTAGAGCTTATTTCTAAGCAAAGTAACTTACTGATATTGGGTTAGAAGTGTCATTTAAAAAATAAAACTATATACTGATAGCTTAATTTCTTTTCTTGCTGTATTTCATCATTTGCCCCATTTATTTCAATTTTGGCAAACTCAATGTTCACAGTTGTTGACATTCTTTTTAAAATAAATGTCAGCATTTGATTATGTTTTGTAATATACTTGTTCTAGGCCATTGTAGATACTCATTATTTATTGAGTGCATGGATGGATGAATAAAATTAATAAATGTCAAAATATTCATATTAAGTGTTTGTCTTCATTCACTGAATAACCATCTCGGCTATGAGAAAGAAAAGCAGTATTCATATTTGACACACACAGAATGGTCATCAAATTGTAGGCTTTAAACCTATTTTTGCCAAGGCAAACCAATATTTAACCAAATAGCATTTAACTCAAGAGGTGGGGAAATGTAATGATAGTGGAGACATGATGAGAAGCTATGGAGGACCTACTGAATACTGTCAGGGAGTTGTTCAGCGAGGATTTAACTCAGGAAAGAACAAGGATTTGCAAAGAAAGACAGCCAGTATACGTCAGCAAGATTGATGTAGAAAGGCCGGAATTTTGAAGACTAGACTCACATTGCCAGGAGAGAAAAAAACTAAGAGCTTTTAGTGTATCTGTGCAGGCATAAGGAGGTGGCCAGCTGGATCCAGACATCTATAGAATATGAACATAGTGAGAAATACCAGTGTTCAAAAGGCAGATTCTAATTTACTATGTATGGAGGAGATTCTACATTTTCAGCTAGCTTCTGGAAGATGCCTATGCTGCTGGTTCATGGATTATACACTTTGTGGCAAAGAAACAGGATCCTCACAATGAATAAGGGAGATCCAGGTAATGCATATGCCTCACCAATATACGTGGGTATGCCTACATCAAAATTGTGTATACAATTTACTTATGTGCACTGACATACACACACTTCATAGTTTACTTCTCAGTGAGTCCTTTCATTTCATAGTTTAGTTCTCAACTAATCCTTTTGTTGTCATCTCAGTTCAACCATCAAGATCTTTTAAAGAAAGGGTGTGTGATGTTTGATCCTTACCATGAGGTCTCATTGTTTAGCTAAGTAAGCATCCTTTCCCTATGTGCCCCATTTGTGATAAAAAGGAAATACATTGGATGAAGAGTCTAAGAAAAGTTACAAATTCTCTGAGCACCAATTACATCGTCTATGATTGGGACTATTTGCTTTGCCTTTCTGAGTCTTTGCTCCTCTAGGTCCAGCTGAGTGACTGGAAAAATTGCTTAATTCTTGTAAGTCTCCCTATTTTAAAATTATATAAGCCAATATATTCATAAATTTCCCTATTTTTAAATTATAGATATGTACCATTTTCTTTTTTAAACTCTACATATAAGTAAAATCATAAGGTATTTGTCTTTATCTGACTTATTTCAGGTCCACCCATGTTGTTGTAAATGGCAAGATTTCATTATTTTTTCATGGTGAGTAATATTCCATTGTGTATATGTACCATTTCTTTTTTCTCCATTCTTCTATTGATGGACACTTAGGTTGCTTCCATATTTTGGCTATTGCAAGTAATGCTGTAATAAACATGGGGGTGCCTGTATCTTTTTGAATTAGTGATTTTCAAACAAACAAAACAGAAATAAACTCATAAACACAGAACAGACTGGTGGTTGCCAGAGCAGGGTGGAGGGATGGGTGAACTAAGTGAAGGGGATAAAGAGTTACAAAAGCCCAATTATAAAATAAATTAGTCATGGGAATGAATATAGCATAGGCAATATAGTCAATAATTTTATAATATCTTTTTATGTTGACAGGTGGTGAGCACTGTCACTTATTGTGGTGAGCATTTAGTAATAAATACATCAATTTAGTAAAATGTGTATAATTGTTAAATCACTATGTTGCACACCTGAAACCAATGTAATATTGTATATCAATTATATTTCAATAAAAATACTTCTGAAGATCAAACAGGCTAATATGTTTACTTATCACAGTCTTTGGCATATCATGAATGCTCATTAAAAATGTTATAAATACTAGTAAAATAATCCAATTATTATCCATTTTCGAAAGGACTACAGGTTTGTCATTATTACTATGACTCTAAAATTAGTCTTTTGGCTGTGAGTGTGCCTGAAGATAACTATAAAGCTTTCCATTCCATTATTGATTCCCTTCTGTCCCCTTGTTTAATTCTATTCATTTTATCTCCTAAGAAGGTTAGTATTCAAGCCTAAAAATGCCCGCAAAAAATATCATTCTTTATTATGCCATAACTCAGAAATGTAGGTCAAGTAAATACAAGTGGTGTGTGAAATGAAGCCTTCAGGGTTAATAGTGCCACTCACCAAACAGTCAGACATTGTTAATGTGATTATAATGGCCCAGAGGAGCCATCCTACCTTCAGAACAAGGCTTTCCTTCTCTTTTGCAACAAATTCCCTGAGGGGTGTGGGGGTTGGGGAATTTTTTACTCTCAGAGGAGCCCACCACATGTCATACCTACTTTCATTTGATATAATACAGTTGTTTTTCAAGTCATTATGTATAAGATTGGTCTATAATAGAACTACAAATAATTAGAGTATTTACTAAACATTGTGGGCTTTTAGGGCCCTTAAGAAATGCCATGAATCTGCTTTACAAACTTATAAATAGATGGAATCAATACACAGTGAAACCTCAAAAACTCATTCCATGCTTGTTTGGCATTTGTGATTTATCAGATACAGATCTGACTGAATTTGTGTTTGCATTATCTGTGGAAGGAATAAAATCTTTGTTGAGCAATTTAACAAGGTTACTTACCTTTCTTAAAGGGCATATTATTATTAAGGCATTTTAAACCTGACCAAGGGGATACAGTATGATAAACACCAACATTGCTTTCAGTTCATTAGAGCAGAATCTGCAGATCTTCCTTCACGATACTGTTGATGCTCTATCTTGAATATTAGATAATCACTCAGAGTGTCTTTATTGAGAACTTGCTACGGTAGAAGTCAGAATACTGCTCTGTAAACTGTTAAATTAGAAGGTCTTATAGCTGGGGAACTCACTTTGTGGGAAAACTTGAATCTTTCACTTACACAGACTGAATTTCTTTCCCATTAAAATTACCTTGCTCTATAAATTTTAGTACTGCATAATTGACCTAGTCACTTTATTCAAATGTGTACACTTTAGTACTTCAAAACAACCAAGAGATTTTTAGGTGCAAATATAAATATTTCATTTGCAGCAAAGGATACTCACAAAACGTAGAACATTGGGCTTCAAGTGACTAAACACTAGCTTGAAAAATAATATTAGATTATATCATCTAGATTTATAAATGTAATATGCCTGTATACTTTAATACATACCTGTTTATAACATTAGTATGCATACATATAAATCTACACATCGGTAATTTTAAAATTGAAGTAAACTATAGAAAATAGTTTTATTCTGAGTTTATAAATACGGAATTAAAAAGGATACCACCCAGGTTTCATGAGTGCACCACTATGCATCTCAGAACAGTGGTTCTCAAACTTGAATTTGCATCAGACCCAGAAGAGGGCTTGTTCAGTCTGATTCAGTGAGCCTGGGGTGGAACCCAAGATCTTGCATTTCTGACAATTCCCTCAGCTGATGCTTATGTTGATCTCGCTGGTTCTGGCAACCACACTTTGAGAGCCACTGCTCTAGAAATCTCATTTTCACTTGGCATACAGAGTAGCTACATGTTCTCTTTTGCTTCTCACTTTTCCCAGTTACAAGACTGGCAGAATTTGTTACTATGCATTTTTCATCATAGTCTTTAAAGCAATCATTAGAGTCATCTAATTAATTTTAAAAATACTAATATCTGGCCTCACATCTTTAGACTTAAGGTGAGGCCAGGACTTGTACATCAGTGGTTCTCAAATTTTGCTATCAGAATCCACTGGGTAGTTTTAAAAGGCCTGAGGCCTCAGCTGTACCCCAAACCAATTAAATGAGAATCTCTGGGGGCAGGCCTCAGGCCTCGATGTCCAGGTGGATTCCAGCATGCAGCCAAAGTTGAGAATGCTTGGGGACCGCTGCGCTGAGGCTGTATTTCAAAATGTACTCTAGGGCTCTTTTCTTATGAGGCTTGAGATAAACACAACAATCAGTCTCTCCCTTTCTGTCAAGACTGTATCTTGATCACATATTTATTTTTACTCTATTTACATTTAAATCTCTAGTTTTTAGGTATTTATAATGTTCTTCTAAAATACATATATTTCAATGTCTATTTTAAATAAGATGACCTATTTTATTAGCTTATGTTAATGCCTTTCAATATCTCACTTAATGGCAAAAAGAAATATACTTAGTAGGAAAAACCCCAACAGACCTTTTAGTCAGTTTTCAGACCTTAGATTCAAAGAGCTATCAAATAGAACTTCTAGAGTTGATGGAAATTTTCTATATATGTTCTATGTAATACAGTAGTCACTTACCATATGTGAATTTGAGAAATTAAGATGTAGCTAGTGCACCTAAGAAACTGAACTTCAAATTGTGTTTAACTTTTTAAACTCAAATAGCCACATGGGAACATGGCCAGCCTTGGACAGTAAGCCTTAAACAATAAACTTAATTAGCACAGCACTAGTCTGCAACAAGAAGAAGTAGGTATTTTCTAAACTTCAAAGAATACATATGTACATATTATATATATGATGATTCTTGAAGATTTACTGTGTGCTAAGCTCTGTGTTAAGGAATAGAATGAATTATTTCATTTGATTCTCATGAGGAGCAGTTGGTAACACTTTTCAGTAGAGCCAGGGCATATGTATTTAAAACTTTTGGGCCATGTGATGTCTGATGCATACATATTCTCAACTCTGCCGAGGCAGTGAAAGGATCCATAGACAATCCATTTGTAAATGCGCGTGGCTGTGTACTAATAACAAACAGGCAACAGGAAAGACATGGCCAGTAGGCATAATTTGTAGACCCCTGTTCATGATAATCCTATAATTTTATAGATAAGGAAATGTTAGCAGAGAGAGTGCATAGCCACTCCAATCAACTGTCTCCTTTCTATTACAAACACTTGTTTCAACATTCACTTCCTTCCTGATTGTCATTTTATCGGAACCATAAGAGGCAACTTCTTGCCATGAATTTTCCATAATAAAGAACTCCTTCTTCTATTTTCCTTTTGATCATCTTTTCAGAGATAAATGGTCCTTATACTGTTATTACGCCTGGCATTATAATGTGCTTGTAAGCTGGTTACTCTATGGTGCAATTCTTGATTCCATCTACTGGACAGAACAGAGAGTTACTATGCGGTAAAGATTTGTGTATTTGTATATTCTTATAAAATGCAACTATAAGAATCTGAACTGCCACGTATGTTTATTAATTCACCTCAGAGTAATTAAATGCCTGCTGTGGTCAAGGTACAATGCTGGGTACTATTGTGGAATCCAGGAGAATACAGCATGGATCTTCCCAGAGAACTTAGAGTCTGGGTAGGGAATTGCAATGTATATAAATCACTGTAAAACAAGTTGACTTAAGAGAGATAGAGACTAAGTGTTTATGAATTCAGAGAAGCTGGAGATCACTTTTCCCTAGAATTAATTCAGCTCAGTTAACGCTCACCTACTATTCATCTACCTTTGCCAGGAGTTTACTGGCAGAATACGAAAAGAGAATTACTAGTTTACTATTCTTCAGTTTAAGATATCATTAAGAAGGAGAAGCATGAATATACTCTTCAAACAACTGAAAGAAGTTTGAAGGGGCTAATTTCAAAAGAATTTTGTGAACTATATAACATAGCCAGTCAAGGAAACCAAAAGTAAGGAAGGCCGTTGCAAAATAAAATTTGTCTGCGAAGACTCACATCCCATGGTCGGACTAAAGTACTGGAGGAAAAATTTTGTGTTTACTTAAAAAGCAGTGTTATAATTTATTATTATGTGAGATCCTGCTTTACGTAAAAAATAATTTTAAGTCAAAGTGATATAACTATCACCCAGCAATCAAAAGGGTCAAAGCCCTTCAAGTCTTTACATTCTGTAATCTAAACACATACTATGTCAAAATGTGTACAGTCAACAACAGAAATCTTAGAGAACTCTTACGGTAGAACTGTAGGATGCATGGGGTGAAGACTTTTGTGATAACTGTGAGTAGATAAAGGATGGTTAAGTCTTTGAAGTCTTTAGTAAGTCATTATTACTGGGACAAAAGTCAATTTGGAATATATCTGCTCTAAAACACACAGGATTCAATACGGCAGAAACAAACCATTAATGGGAATGGAACAACAATTAGAATCCCTTGATACACAAACTAATTTTTCATCCACATTAAAAAAAAAAGTAGCCTTCAATATATTTTTGTTATTTCAGTATATTAACAATATGCTTACTCTTTGTTTCTCCTTCTCATTTTCCTTTTTACCATTCCTTCTAAATGCATGATATTGCCAGTTTGAGGGATTGCTTGGCGACCTTGTGAGACATTTTTCCCCCTGTTTAAGTTAATTCTAAATATACTGCCTTTAAACCAAACCATATATTTCAAAGTATCATGATAAGAAAAAGTACATTATTTCACACATGAAAATTAGGTAGGAAGTAAAAACTGTTTTCCCAGCATCTAAATAGGTTAGTAAAAGATTGCTAGCATGTTTTTACCTGAACAGAGAATACTGTTCTCAATTACAGTAACACTTTCTTTAATTGCATCCTTATTTCATTGTGGACATGTTATCCATCTGGTATGTGGACGCATGAGGCAAAATGTGCCTTCCTGAATAAGACCCTATTTTCAGAGGTGAAATTTTAGGCTCTATTTTATTCTACAGATTGCCTAAAACACGAAACATCAAAATGACACATCAGCTGGCATGAATGATGGAAAAAGCAAGATTCATTTTATCTCTAGTTCAGTTGGAGTTTATTATTTTGTTTAATTTAAAGTGCCTGTTTTTCCTCCTACAGAAGTTGTGTGCTGCATAACAATGCTTTGAGGGACCCAGAAAAAACATTATACAAACTCATTAGCACATAGATTATGCCAACAGAAAGAGATTACTTTATCGTTTCATTTAAAGACTATCATTCCAGTGCTAATGGGTTGGTAT
Organism: Smutsia gigantea; assembly: GCA_032199065.1. Taxonomy (NCBI): domain Eukaryota; kingdom Metazoa; phylum Chordata; class Mammalia; order Pholidota; family Manidae; genus Smutsia; species Smutsia gigantea. The sequence goes on along the minus strand of JAVSCE010021666.1, from coordinate 176,841 downwards.
ATTTTCACAGGGCAGAGGTACAGTGTCAAATAGTATACCATCCGGGTGAGATCCAAAACCCTCTTCAGAGGGTGAGGCACACATTCTATTACTAGATTCCCTAACAGTTATCAAGATTTTTTTATTATTATATTTACTGTCATTATATATAATGCCAATAGAAACTATCACAAACCTTCATATCAAATATCTCTTCAATATGTGACACCCCACCCACTTCCCATAAAGGTGTCTTTCCTAAAGTGTGAATATATATTACATTTGGAGAGCAACGCCAATATTCTCAGGCTTAAAGTTTTCTGAAATTCACCAAATTGAGTAAGCACCATTAAACTATTCTGAGGGATCAGTAATGAATAGTTGACAAGATAAATAAATAAAGGCTTAAAAAGTATTACATGTTCTAAATGACGCAGTTCAGGTGCAATCAGTAAAAATATATATAAATAAATAATATCCTTAGCTTTTAATGCTATATAAGAAGAAAAATATACACTGTAGTAATTTGTTAATATCACTTATCAGTAAAGATTAGGTTGTCCTATAAGACAGAAAATTAAACCTGGAGCCAATCTAACATGTTACTTAACTAAATTCCTTGCCAGAGCAGTACTAAAAACAGCTCGATAACTAAGTGGTTGTGGATCTCTTAGAAAGAGAATTGCAACTTGGCATTAGGGCAAATTTTCTTCAATTTAGATGAAAACTGATAAGCTCAAAATTGGAAAAATAAGGTTTGTAAGGTGAAGATGATAAAAACAAAAGATACTGTGCTTTTATATACTTTTGTGGGATTACAGAAAAAGTCTCCCAAATGTACAGAATACACATTCTCAGTTTTAAATTTGAATAGTCAATGCAAAAATATCCACTAAATAAATTATGGCTGTAAATTAAAAAAAAAAACATTGCAGTGGTAGATAGCTAAATGCTTTATAATTATTTCCCCATGCCCAGGAAGTTTATATTCTTGACAAAAAACACAATTTTCAGATAACATAGATGACTTCTCACCCGTTTTCATCAGCTATTAATTAAAATGTCCGTATACATTAGACAGGATAGACAGAGATTAAGCCATTCCTCCCTGAGTCTTTTTATTTAGATGTTACTCTGAAATAAAGTATAAGCCATTACTAAACAGTAATACTGGATTCAAGATGTGGATGCCTTTATACCTGTAAAAAAATAAATTCACCATTAAATGAATAAATTCTTACTGCTGGCATAGGTAAATAAATAGTGTACATATGTGTGATTCATGTAAGAAGTAGTAGTATTATAAATTTGATTTATGACTTTATAACTTGCAATTTGGGGTTCATATTTCTAATCAATAATATCATTTTCTGTGGTATCTTATTTTGTAGTGCATGATCTACCACATGAACCTCTTATTCAAATATATTATTACTGGTCTCGAACTTTTGTGTCTGTCAGACTCACTTGGAACAGTGCAAAAAACAGACTCTTAGACCACAGTCTTAGAGATTCTGATTCAGTAAGTCTGACAAAGGGCCCTTAGTCTGCATTTCCAACAAGTTCACAGGTGATGTGTGTTTCACTGAGTGACAGAACTAGAGGGTGTCTATCTGGAGGTTGACTGTCCTGAAGATATACAAAAGCTTCTCTCTGTAGAGTTCCAAGGGCTCCCCAAATAAACTTCATTCACATAAAGGTGACTATGTTAATTTCCAGGCTATTTCAAATAAACTCTCCAAATTTGATAAAACTCTTGATATTGCCATAGAATATGATAGCAAAATGACAGACAACATTAATAAACTAACTAAAAGCCCTTTTCCATAATGTGTATAATGCCTTGGTCAATATGCAAATAGTGGGAAAATTTTAAAAGAAGTATAGATGCTTAACCATTATTAATGGATGGGTACTTATGCCTAAAATCTGTAAATCAATAACTATAATTTAGCTATATGTAGAAAGGTAGAATTTTTAATTTGACTTCTGATGTCAGCTCCAGCATTTTTGTAAAAAGCTTGGAAGTCATCACTCCCAATCTCACAAGGAGAAAAAGCTGAGCAAACTGAAAATTCAATGACTTGTCTTAGATGAATGTCAGAATTGAGGTTACAGGGCAAATCACCACCCCCAAGTCTGGAGAGGCAGGTAAATAAAGAGAATCACACCTCAGGCCAGCTTACCTGAAGGAGAAGCTCTTCAAGCCAGTAGCTGATAGGAACATTTAAATGATAATTTGGTGAATTGCTGGAGGCTATGTATGGACCAGTTAGAGAGCTAAAAAGTCTTGGGGGCTGAGTTTTAGGAGGGAGCCCCTACACTCACAGGTTTTACTGCCAAGAATCCCATCAGGTTCTCAAAAGTAAAGATTGGAGAAAATTCTACTCTTGTGGGCAGATGAAGGTACAGGTACATTTTTGAAATACTGCTATGGAATGCTCCATAAAAAAAGGCCTGCCATCCAGGTTACTATGTCAGAGCCTTATCGGGCTTGAGAAAGGGACAATAAGAGAACTCCATGGCACTCTAGCCTTCCTGCTCCACCAAATGGAAGGGGAAGAAAAGGCTAAGAAAGTCTTCTGAGAGTCACAATCCAGGTACTGAGGCCAATTAAAAACTGAGATTTAACCATAAGATGAAAGAATGCTTCTTCTTCCCCACATCATACTACAACAGGGCTTCAGGGTAACAGTGGGCTATAACAGGAGAGCTACAAGACACACACACTCTATTTAAGAAGGAGTTCTTTGGGAAACTCAAAGATATACAGGGAAGAAAATAAAAGGAAACTATAGGAAATTAAGTCTGAAGCCCATAGATATGGCAAACATTAAACACAGCCCCATTTCTATCCAGATGAATACAGTATCTCATACTAAAAGCCCAATAACCTCAGTTACTACAATCAGAAACAATATGTCCAGCTTTCGACAAAAAATTACAAAGCATATTAAAAGACAGGAGAAAAAACAGTCTGAGACAAAGTAAGTATCACAACCAGATTCAGGTGTGACACATATTTTGGAATTATCAGATAAGGAATTTAAGTAATTATGACTAATATGTTAAGGATTATAACTGAAAAAGTAGACATCATGCAGGAAAGGATGGATAATGTAAGCAGAGAAAGGAAAACTCTAAGACAGAATAAAAAATATGCTAGAAATAAAAAACATTAACCTAAAAGAATACTTTCATGGGGGTTGTCAGTAGATGGGACATGAACTTATAGGTTGTGTCAGTAGAAACCTTCTAGTTTTAAATACAAAGAGAACAATGAATGATAAAAAGAAAGAATATCCAAGAACTGTTGAACAATTGCAAAAGATGTAATGTGTATAATGTAAATAGCAGAAGGAGAAAAGAGGAAGGAAAAGAAAAAATTTAAATTAAATGTAGCTAGACATTTTCCAAAATTAATGAAAGACACCAAAGTATAGATACAAGACTCTCAGAAAATACCAAGCATGATAATTAAAAAAAATATATATGCCTGGGAATACTATGTTCATACTGCATAATATCATAGACAAAGGAACAGATGAGAATTACACAAGGCTTCTCATCATAAACCATACAAGCAAGAAGAGTAAAATGTTTAAAGTGCTGGAAAAAAAAATCAACATAGAATTCTGTACCAGTGAAATTGTCTTTGAAAAAGTACAGAGAAACAAATCCTAAGGGATTTTTTGCCAGTAGACATGCCATGTAAGAAATGTTAAAAGAAGTCCTACAGAGAGAAGGAAAATGATAATAACTAGGAAACTCAGATCTACAGAAAGAAAGGAAGAGTGTCAAGAAGGAATAAATGAAAGTAAAATAAGATATTTTATTTTTCTTATTCTTAATTACTCCAACAATAATAATTCATTCTAAGTAATGAAAGTAACAATGTATCTGGTGATTTTGACTTAAGGATAACTGAAAAGAATGACAGCAGCATTTTAAGAGATAGGTGAGTGAATTTGGGAATACTCTGTTATAAGGTACTTATATTACCATGAAATGGTAGTTACTTGGAAGTGGACTTGAATTAATTGTGAATGTATATGATATATATTACACCAAGAAATTAAAAAGTGTAATTGATATGCACAAAGAGGTTATCATGTAAAGCCATATAGAATGATCAATTAAAATCAGACAATGCAGAAAAACAGTGGAATACATAAAAAAAAAGAACAAAGGCAATGAATAGAAAACAGGTAAAGATTAATCCAACTATATCAATAATCATGTTGAATATAAATGGGCCTAAATACACAAAATAAAAGAATAAAAACTGTTAGTGGCTTTTAAAAAAAGACTCAACTGTATTATTATTTACAATAAAATCATTTTAAACAGAAAAATAGACTAAGATTAAAGGGATGGGGATATATCATGCTAATGCTAATCACAAGAAAGCTGAAGCAGCTATATTAATTTCAGACAAAGCAGACTTCAGAGCAAGGAAAATTATTGGAGATAAAGAGGGGTATTATAATGATAAAGGATCAGTCCTTCAAGAAGATACAGCAATCCTTAATTTTATGTGACTAACAACAGAACATCAAAATGCCCAAGGCAAAAACTGATAGAACTTCAAGGAGAAATAGAAAAATTCCCTATTACAGTTGAAGACTTCAATATTCCTCTATCAGTAATTGACAGATCCAAAAGGCAGAAAATTAGTAAGTATATAAAACAGCACCATCAATCAACTGGATCTAATTGATATTTAGAAAACACTTCATGCTATAACAGCAGAATATAAATTCTTCTCAAGCTCACAACGAATATTCACCAAGACTATATTTTGGGCCATAAAACACAACTTAAACTTAAAGAACAGATATCATACAAAGTATGCTTTCAGACCAAAATGGAATTAAACTAGAAATCAATAACAGAAAGATAGCTGAAAAATCCCCAAATATTTGAAGATTAATCATATACTTCTAAACACATGGGTCAAAGAATAAGAAGTCTTAAGAGAAAAAAAGTGAAATAAATAAAAAACGATCACCTTTTGTGAGATACAGCAAAAGTAGGGCTCAGGGGGAAATTTATGGCATTGAATGAATACAATAGAAAAGTAGAAAGTCCAGATTTAATAATCTAAGCTTCTACCTTAGACATCTAGGAAGGAAGAACAATGTAACCCTAAAACAAGCAGGAAAAAATAATAATAAAAATTAGAACATAAAACAATGAAATTAAAAACAGGAAATCAATAGAGAAAGTCAACAAAATGAAACTTGGTTCTTTGAAAGCATCAATAAAATAGATCAAACTCTAGCCAGGCTAAACAAGAAAAAATGGAAGAAGACACAAATTACTATTATCAAAAATAAAAGAGGGCTGCCACTACTGATCCTCTACAAATTAAAATGATATTAAAAGAATATGATGAACAGCTCTATGCCCACAAATTTGATAAATTAAATGAATTTTGAAATTTATTGAAAGACACAAATGACCAAACTCCCACAAATAGAAATAGGAATATTAAACAGGCTTGTATCAATTAAAGAAATTAAATAAATAATGAACTTTCCAAAAAGAAAGCATCAGAGTCTGTCAAACATTTAGGAAAGAAATGAAACAAATAGTCTATAATCTCTTCTGGAAAACAGAAACAGAGGGAACACACCCTAAGTCATTCTGTGAGATCTTCATTACCCTAGCACAAAAACCAAAGACATTATAAGAAAGAAAACTACAGATTAATATCTCTTATAAACTTAGATGCAAAAATCCTCAAAAAATTCACAAACTGAATCCAACAATGTATAAAAAGAATTATACATCATGACCAAATGAAATTTATTCCAAGTATGCAAGGCTGGTTTAATATTCAAAATCAATTAATGTAATCTATTGCATCAATAAGCTATAGAAAAAAAAACACATGATCAAGACATAAGAAAGCATTTGAAAAAAAATCTAACACCCATTCATAAAATCTCTTAGCAAAATGGAAACAGAGAGGAACTCTGTAACTTGTAAAGAACATTACAAAGAATCCTACAGTGTTACCAGAGTTAATGGTGAGAAAGGATTGGGAGCTTATTGGGGAGCTTTTCCAATAATATCAGGGACAAGACAAATACATGCCCTTTCACCACTCCTGTTCAGTAGGTGAACAGTGGGAGGCCTAGCTAAAGCAATGAGACAAGAACAGGAAAAAAAGGTATATAACTTGGTAGGGAAGAAACCAAACTGTCTATTTTAGAATGGTATGTTTGTATATGTAGGTAATCCTAAGGGACTGAAAAAAACAAAACAAAATAATGATAAAAAACTTCCTAGAACTAATTAACAATTATACTAAAGCTACAGAATACAAGGTTAATGTACAAAAGTCATTTACTTTCCTATATACCAGCAACAAGTGGAAATTTAAATTAAAATACTATTTCGATAGCAACAAAACCACAAAGAACCACATAAGTACTAAAAAATATGTATAAAATCTATATGAGGAAGACTATAATCTCTGATGAAAGTGCAACTATATAATGGAGAAGTATCCCATGTTCATGGATAGGAGGACTCAATACTGTTAAGATGTCAGTTCTTCCAACTTGATTTATAGACATACCATCATCTCAATTAAATCCCCAGCAACTTTTTTTGTAGATGCCATCAAACTGATTTTAAAGTTTATATGGAAGACAAAAACCCCAGAATGGTCAATAGGATTACTGAAGAAAAACAAAGGTGAAGGAAGGAAACACTGATATCAAGTTTTATTATAAAGCCTTGGTAATCAAGCCAACATGGTATTGGTGAAAGAACAGACACTTGGATAAATGAAACACAACAGAGTCCAGAAGTAGACACATACAATGTAGCTAACTGATCTTTAACAGAGGAGCAAAGGCAATTCAATAGAGAATGGACAGTCTTTTCATCAAATGATGCTGGAACAACTAGACATCCACATGTAAAAAAATGAATCTAGACATTTAGTCTTTTCACAAAAGTAATTTTAAAGTGGATCATAGACTTAAAGATAAAATTAAAAATATAAAGCTAGAAGGTAACATAGGAGAAAATACAGGTGACTAAAGATTTGGAGATGATATTTCAGGCACCAAAAGCATGATTCATGAAGAAAAAAAATGATGCTTTTATATTAAGATTAAAAATGTCTGATGTTTATAAGACACTGTTAAGAGAGTGATAAGACAAGCCAGAAACTGGGAGAGGATATCTGCAAAATACCTATCTGTTAAATTGTTTGTATACAAAATATACAAATAATTCTTAAAATTCAACAATAAGAAAACAACCCAATTAAAAACAGAAAAATGATCTGAATGAACACCTAAACAAAGAATATATACAAATGTTAAATAAGCATATGAAAAGTACTGAATATCATATGTCATTAGGTATTTGCAAATTAAAACCACAATGAGATACCACTACACACCTATTAGCATGACTAAAATCCAAAATTTGACAATACCTAATTCTTGAGTATGTGGAACAACAAGAACTCTGATTCACAGTGAGAATGTAAAATAGTATAATCACTTTGGAAGACAACTTGGTAGTTTCTTACAAAGCAAAGATAGTCTTTACCATATGTTCCAGCAATTTCTCTTCTATGTATTTCACCTAGTAGAGTTGAAAACTTATGTCCATTCAAAAACCTTCATACAAATATTTATAGCAGCTTTATTAAGAACTGCAAAATATCTGTAAGTAATCAAGATGTCCTTCAATAGGTGAATTAATAAACTGTGGTCCATCCATTCAATGAAATATTAGTCAATGAATAAAAAAAATGAGCCATTTATACATGAAAAGACATGTAGGAACCTTAAATAAGTGAAAGACGCCAGTCTGAAAAGATTTTGTATTGTATGAATTCCGACTATATGTCATTCTGTTAAAAAGGCAAAACTATAGAAACATTAAAATAAAAAGAGGTTACCAGGGATTCACAGGATGGTAAGAACAGATGAATAAAGGGATTTTCAAGGTGAAGAAACTATTCTGCATGATACTGTAATAGTGGATACATGATATATGTTTGTTAACACCTACAGAAATATAGATGTAAACTATGCAGTTCAGTTAATAGCAATGTATCAGTTTTGGTTTATTAATTGTAACAAAGTAGTACACTGATTCAATATGTTAATAATACATGAAACTACACTGGCAGAGAGAGGATATGTGGGAATTCTCTGTACCATCTGCTCAAGTGTTCTATAAATCTAAAACTTCTAGAAAGTAAAGTTAATTAACTTAAAAAATTCTATTATGTCAACTGAAGAGAAAATGGAAATTTTATGGCCAGAATTCTCACCTGGCTTTAATATCACCCATTGTATACATGAAAGAGCCTGTTTGCATACCTATGGCAGCAGGATGTTTATTGGCCAACAGAGCCACCTGTCAGTCACGGGAGTACCAGCCCAGTGGAGGGGTGGAAAGGAAACACAAGCACCTGGACATAATTGGTCAGGCATCCACCAGTCACCATAGAGACCCGCCCACAGGGTTCCTCCCTGTGCTAGGGGTTGGGGTGGAGAAAGCAGTGGGAGTGGAGAAGCGGAGAGCTTAGGGCGCAGAGAGAAGCAGGAGAGAGAAGCCAGAGCCCTGTTCTAACCAGCAGCCAGCGGAGTACAGCTAGAGCCACCAATGGGGTTGGTCCTGGACACCCAGGCTGCATGTGGCTGGAGCCAGACAACAGACGGGTGACTGGAGACTGTCTTTGCCGCTTGTGTTAGGAAGGAAAGAACTCAGCTCAGTGTCGCAGGGAAGTCAGAGTGAGACGAGAGACCAAAGTCAAGAAAGCAAAGTTAGTTTTAATACACTCTGCATAGAGTAACAGGGCGGGCCTGCCTAAGATAAAACAGGCCCAGATGCTCATTCTGAGGCTTCTTTTATGTGGTTTTTAGCAGGGCAGAGAGGTCCTTGATTGACAGCTGTCAGCTCTAGGCTTGTTCTGATTGGTGGAAGGAGGACAGGGGCTGTGCTGTGCCTGTGCTTCTGATGTTTCTTATCTGGGGGACCCTGGACATTTCCTGAGTCACTCTTGGACCCTGTGGCTTCATTTGATTAACTCTCTGAGTCATTTCTGGCTCTCTGGCTCTATTTGATTAACTTCTCATCCCGCTTATTTGTCTTTCTGCCTAACACTTGTACATAGCTGGGTGACTGCCATGAAAACAAACGTGATATGAACCCCTTTTAAGCCCCAACTTTCTGTTATCTTTATTTGGTCTCACTAAATTCACAGAGGACTTGCTTGGAGTGGGGAATCCCCTCCTGCTGGAGTAACACAAGTTAAAATTTTAAATGCCTGAAAATAATCTTAATGAAAAAATCTATCAGCTTATTTTATAGACATATGTAAATATGTATACCTATATACCACAAATATGCCTATATACCATAAAAAATATATAATAAATATACACAGTTTTTTCCCCCGTGACCTGGATGTTAGTATTTTCCAGCACACTATTCCTTAGAGTAATCCTGTGTGCTCTTTCTTTCCCATTCTTGGGGGCAGTAATTTGTCTGTTGTATTCATTGCTCTGGCCTCAGTTTTACCTATTACTGGCATGTAGTAGGTATTTAATATGTACATTTTAAACAAATCAATGTGTGAAGCAATGAATATCATTATTAACAATCTAGTAAATTGTTATATCTTCCATTGGATCTATGTATCTTTGTGAGAGTTTAATTTGATTAAAATAGCAATTTCAATCAAGTAACTTTTTAAAAAACTGAACTTTAAAACAGACTTTGCAATGACTGCATTATTTAATTCATGGTAATTTTTGATAAAATGTTTTTCTTGTATAAGATAAATGTAACAAAAATGATAGGTTTTTAATATCATCTTACTTAATGTTTACTTTTGAAGATATTTATGTACATTATTACTAGAGTAGGAGATCACTTATAAGTTACATAGATATATAAATACCATAATACAATAATATAGAAGTGTACTGATATTGATGCATGATTAAATATATTTGAAAACCACTGCCTTTCTCAGTACAGAGTTAACAAAGTTTATATCTATTTCACTGCATTTGAAGTTGCATTTTTCCCATAGTACTTGTTACACTAGATCGTAAACTCTTTGAGGGCAAGAATTATCTTTCATTAAATGTATTTTCCTAATATCACATACAACTACAACTCACTATGTATGTTTTTTCGAAAGAATGGAAGTCTATTGAATTGAATATATCAAAAGAATTTTAGATAATCACATAAAAATATATTGGTCTTATGCAACTAAAACACACCCTTAAAGGCAGGAATGAAAAGAAACAGCACTTAATCTAGAAGTCTTCAAATTATATTGTTTTACATACCCCCCTTGTAACCTGAAATGATTCCCTTGCCTCAGTGAAGCCTCACTGTTCTGACTCTGAGACCACGATGAAGTGGTTGCTATTCACTGGGTGGCAAAATGCCTAAGAGAAAAAGAGTTGGTGAGCTTGCAAAACTCTAATTATGGAGGGACAGCATCATCACAGAACGTACCCATCTATCTGCAGCAAATTTCACAGCCAATACCATACTGCCTTGAAAACACATTTCCTCTGAAGATATAACTGGATCCATATAATTTGGAGTATTGAGGGTATATAGCTGATAATGTCTGTCTGAAAAGCAGAGGGTGCACACAAAACAATTTTAACTCCTATTTACAGTTGCATGACTACAGTGTGCATCCATGATATGATGACACAATTGTTACCACTATTTTCTCCCAGGTGATTTGTGTAAAAGGAGAGCATGTAGGCAAGTCAAATCTAAGTCATTTTGCATCACATATTTAGTCTAATTCGTTCTTTTAAAGTTTATCTACATTTGCAGTAAATGGACTTGGATAACTTCAAAAATATTTGGAATGAAAAGGGGTGTTATAGTTAGACAGCTAGATGATAGAAAATGCTATAGATATAGGGACACATATGTGTGTACATGCGTGTGTATGCAACACTCACCATGTGTTATTAAGCACTTTGTATATGTCATGTGTTACATATGTGATAGAACTCAACATTACAGGGAGCCAGTGAGGTATGTTTTTAATGTTAGTTTGCAGATAAAGTAATCTGTAATGAATTATCCAAAGGCACACAGTTAACAAGCGTCAGAGCTATGCTAATACTCCCAACTCTGCCTGTTCTCACATACAGTGCACTTTACTGCTCGCTGTATGTCTACATGTGTCTACATGTTCATGGCTGCAGATCTCTCACTCTTTTCTCTTCTGCATCTCCTCAACAGATCATAGCTTCCATCCTTTCTTCCTTCATTATTCTTCCCATATCCATTCCTTTTGTTTCCCACTTTACTAAGTTAGACTCTTTTCACCTCATATCTTAAATATAAAATTCTAGTCCTGTGTTCCTCCTGAAATTGCCAAATGGAGCATCTCTCCAACCACTTAAAGCCTATCATTGACCTGCTAAAACCCCCATATCCTTCAAGATGTCACTCTCTGATCTTATTTTATGAAGATAACTGATCTGCTTCAGTGTGAAATGATCTTGTTGCTGCTGCATGACTCTTACCTCACCTTTGCTTACACTTTTTTATACATGCAACAAACTCTCATATATGCAATGTGCCCCTCAGCCAGCACAAATCCAGCCCAGCCTTTGATACCCAAGTTGGGCACCAAACAGCAGCAGCCCCATCATTGCCACTATTTGTCATTATCCAGTTCTATTTGTACAGGCCGTCAAAGCATCACTACTCAGAGAGTAAACCCTGGAGCTCCTGGCCAGTTAGCAAACCATTTCCTATTGCTCCACAATAAGATAAGGCTGAAACCAGAAGACAGTATTTAGAAACCTCTATATCCATTTAACATTTCTGTGACACTGAAATGTGGAGATTTAAAAATATAGTTCTCAATGGATTATAAACTAAACACCAAGAAAAAAAAGCTCTTTCATAAGTGGTCTGAGAAGTGTTGCTTTAGAGTTTTTCAAAACACTTTCACACATAATAAAGCATTAAAGAGATTATCAAGAACAGATATTTTCATCTTATAAATATTAAGGAAAAAAAAGCAAAGAAACAGAGGGCTAGAAAATGTATGTGTGAGTAAAATTGCAATATTTCCAGAATCTCTCACCTGGCCTTAGTGCATCTCCATATCAATAGATGTTTCCAAGGGGTAGAGAGAAGACGTCTATCTCCATATCAATAGGTGATTACAAGGGGGAGCAGGGTCTATCTGGACCAGAGAGGTTGGGTGGAGGTCCCTTTTTGCAGCTGGGTTGCAAGAGACAAGGGCGAGTTTGAAAGCAATAAACATGGTTCTCTCACTTTATTTCTCCCTTTGACTGATTTCGGTTTCAAAGGTAATTTGCCCCGGGCTGGAAACTTATTCCTGCCCCCCACCCCCCCCACTGGAGTTTACAGTATGTGATTTGCCAAAAAATGTATCTTGTTAGTGGTATTACTTTGTATTCCAAATTTGGTGATCCTTCTTCTCTGTCCTATAACTTACATGCAGGGGAACCATATGGTGCTTGCCCCCCCCTTCTACCTGGCCAAAACAGGATAGACAAAATAATTGGCTTTAGTCACTAAAGAGCCACTGGCAGCCTCAACAAATTTTATTTATCAGTACATATCAAACGTGTCTTCAAGAAATGAAAGACTAGAAATACACACTTATTCTTTCTACAAAGAATTACTCTAAAGGCTGGCTTAATTTTTCAGTCATTCATCTATCCTTTCAGTCAGCTAACACTTATTATATTTATTGAACATTTATTATTTCCTAGGCATTGTGCTCAGGGTTGGGTATATATAAAGAACAAAACAGCCTTTTTACAATGAGTCATAGGTAGAATATAATGTAGGGATTTAGATGAATTTTTCTCATATTTCATGTAATTTCTTGAATCATTTTGTATCATTGGAAACTCAATTTTCCTGTTCTGTAGTACAAAAGCATTGAAAGGAATCCATCTAATGTGGAAATAAAATTCTACACAGCTTCCCGCAGCTGCAAGTTACTAAACATTAGCTTCTGCCTAAATATTCTTTCCCTAATTGCTTTCTTTAGGATTGCTAATCTTCCAAAGAGTCATTGTTTACATTATGCCTTTGCCCATTAACCAGAGAAGCACTTATTGCCACCCTTTCCCCACTCCAAGGAAGGATTAAGAACAACTGTTAGCACAATAATTAAAGCTCAGTTTAATGTCTATGATCCACTTGCATTTGCAGTAAAACGCCATGGTTGGACTCCTGGAGGGTTGTCAGTGCCCCGGGATCAGGTTCGTTCTCTTGCCCTAGGTACCTGTAGAACGGGAAGGCAAGGCTTCTCCTGCAGAACAACGAAACACCAGATTCCATGAACAAGGTCATTCTGGATGCTCTGCGTAGAAATAAGCATTATAACAACTGCCTTGTTTTGACTCTCTATGAAGCTGAGAATCAACACAACCCTTTTCTGTACCCAAGTATCTCTTATAGCCTGAAGTACAGTCTCAAAAGCACAGTGGCTCAGAATTCTGATCCACTAAGGAAATCAATTCAAGAGCAGATGCCCTCAATTCATGACCCATTCTCTAAGCCTGTGATCCTAGGTAGCACACACATTTCCAGAAACATGTTAGATTAGAAGGATGACAGTGGTGTCACACAGACTTTGGTAGTAATTTAAAGTTAATTAATTTAACCTGACCTTTCCCTATAACTTAGAAGGCACAACAGACGACTAGTGATAATTGATTCTGGAGAGCCTCCTAAATGGTTCAAGGAAACCACAGCTGTGCTGCGCAACAGTTCTTGTTTGCTCTGGATTATAAACTATTTTTAGCACTTAGTTAATAAAGCCAATTTTCTTAAGGGGCCTGCGGTGGGATGCATGAACTGCCGTGTCAGATGCCGTTGGAATTGGGATTTGCAATGGATGAACCTAAGAAAATTAACTCCACCATTGCCGCCTGGTTTTTAGAGCTCCGGCATCCATGTGGCTGCTTATTTCATGGTTTCCAAAATAAATCCCCTTTTGAGTCACACAGGAACTCACTATCGTTTAACCCTCTTTATTTTATGTGCCTGATATTTTAATATTGTAACAGCAATAAATGAAGACTTCATAATGTAAAGATAAATAACATATATAAATTGCTCCTTATAATAAGTGCTTCATATATATTTTTCCATTTTAAGGTGCTCATATTTTCCCATTGTGATGTCTTTGAAGTTGATGATGCATCATAATAATGTGTCTCAGACTCGATGACATCTTAGGTTAGGTAATACATGGCAACTGATGAAATCTTCTAAGGACTTTCTGAAGAGGTACTGCTTTTACTCTCCTGTTGCAGATGAAAAAACTGAAACATAGATCTTAAGTAACATTCAAGGTAATACGTATAGCAAATAGCAGAGCTGTGCTTCAAATGTAAGCAATCTAATTTCAAATTCAAATTCTTAATTACTACAAGATGCTGCCTCCTAGACCAATGTAGATATGATTCAAGTGCCCTTTGAACAAGACCTTATGCAGAACCACCATTATCAGTTTCATGCATGTCCCATCACTGTGAAAAAGCCATTAATATGTACAAAAGAGGAAATACATAGTATTCTGTACATCTTTATGGTAGAGTATGTCATACTGTGCAAATCTTTGTATTTTGCCTTCATTATAATAATTTTTGTAAGAAGCCCTTTTTATTTTTTAACTGCCTTCTTAACTGCTGCATAGTATTCCATTACAAAAAGGGATATGAAAGTGATTTTCAGGTTTATGTTATGATAAGCAGCCCCATAATCAAGTGTATTTAAATGTCTTATTCTCTAGGTAGATAACAAGAATTGGAATTATTGGGTCATGAACATGCTTCTATTTGATTTTTAGAAGATTTAAATATTTAAATTGTAATACACTAAGCCTGTTGTTTTAACCAGCAAGTTATTTATAGCTATATATGAAAGTAGTTATTTCGCAAACTCATTTGACTTTTCCACATTATGCAAAGAATGCTTTATATTACCATTTTTTAAGATCATACACACACTAAAGGTATATTTAGTAAAGAACTCTACATATGGAGAGCAGAGGCATAGGACAAGACTTGCTGTCAAGTGTCGTTTCCCTGTGATATACTGTAAGAAAAGAGAGGTGCCCTTGTTATTTATCATCATTCAAATGCCTCTCAAATTTGTAAAACATGTCAAGATGGAAACATTTTGCTTGTCACAAATGACACTAACAAGGAACCAAATATGATATGATAATTTACCTCTTATTGGATCAAAAATATCACAAATTGAGGAAAAAAATTCTGTGTCATATTCTTTCAGCACAATAAGTTTACTTCTATCAACTCTAAAGTGTTTGTTTTCATAATCTTCCAAACTGCAATGTTGTGTAAATGACAAAATGTCTGCACAGGAGAGGACATGCGGGGTCTGTTTATTTCCATCTCTGGGCTTAGAATGCTGGCTCTCAGTAACCTTTAAAGATGTTTCTTGTCTGTGTTCTTGATATAGTTGTTTAGCATTAAAAACAGTTACATCATAACATCTAATGTGAATAGCTGGATAGTAATCTTGAAATGGTGTGGGCTTTTGTGTATTAGCTGATCTGCCATAAACCAACCTTTCTACAAAGGCAGGAAGTTATTAAGACAAATTTATTAACTTAAGTATCAAGTCCTTTACACACTCTGTAAATATAACACTTTTCTCACAGCTGCTGTAACACACACAGCACTTCAATTAAAAAATAAATAGTCACAGGGTTTAGGAATAACTGAACGTAATAAAAATAGCTGTCTCTGAGCCCTTAATGCTAATTTAAAAGGGCACCAGAGGCCCCTCATTTGGAAAGTTGCTTACAAACTTCAGCACCAGAGGATGCATGAATATACCAGCCTTTAGTTGGGGTCATGATATTTTTCTCTTTACTCTTAGAATTGAGAGAGGGGACAAGGGTTCATATTCTTTCTTCCTTCTTGTTGTTTTCACCGTTCAAGGAAAGTGCAAATTGTGCAAATTGCAGAGCAGACCCTTCTCCCATATTCCCTTAAAATGTTAAGTCAGTTCACCAAATAGGCTCTTGGCCATGATTTGGCTCTGCATGGCAGTAATATAGTTAATAAATTAAAATCTTTAAAAATGTACAACTACTGTGCAGATGCAAATAACATGCAAATCAAGCCATTGAAAGTGCGTCAAATGGCAACATGGCTTCACACCCCAGTCTTATTTAAAGGCTCCAGAAGTACAAAAATGACTTTAACAGAGTGATTTTGCTACTCAGATGTGATCTGGATCAGCAGCATCAGCCTCACCCATAAGCTTGTTAGAACTAAAGAAACTCTGGCCCCAATTCCAGAACTTGTAAATCAGAATGTGCACTTTAACGAGAACCCCTGGTTCCCCAACATTAAAGTTTGAGGAGCATTGCTCTATATCATAGAGTCAGTAATAGCTTTGTTTTTAATTTTCATTAGACCCAGTGCATGAGCGTTTGCAACACTGTGTTTTGCTTAGCTAATTACATGGACTTTTTCATAGAAACCACAGCTACTTGGAAACACTCCCCGTTTCTCCACTTTTGTCCTCAAGAAAGTGTGCAAGAGCCTTCAGAGGAAGAAGGTAAATTATGCTTATGATGTTTAGAATATTTAACATTTTAACATTTGTCCCTATTTTAAAAAGCATCATTAAAATATTATTCTGAAAAAAAAATTACAGCTCTTTGGAGACGACAGATTTATGCTTTGTCTCCTACCACCTTAAAGAAGTGTCATAAGAAAATACCATACATCATCCATGGGTTAGTTTGTATGTAGATATGATTATAATCTCACCACTTGTCTAGACGTAAGTCTTGCTAATTTGTCTTGTCATCAAGAACTCTACTTTTATTTTATAATCATTTGTTCTACAATAATTAGTCCATGTGGGAAAAGTCAAATTGACTTTAAAATTAGAAACATGTATTAGCATAATTTAAAATAATTTATCTTTAGAAAAACTCAAAAGCTTTTTTTCCCTTCCATAAAAAGAAAAATAAATGAAAATGTTTTTCTAACCAGACAAGTGTCTAGCCAAATTGACTGCGTCACTTACATATCCTAAGTCTTCTTTTTCCCATTTGTAGAATGAGGAAGCTTTACTGACCATGAGATTTTACGATATATGTTCAGATACAAAAATTTATGATAATGTGAATCTACCATTCATTCTCAGTCATGCTATTTCATGATATGAATAATACACACATTTTGGCAGACTTCATGAAGATTCCTGAAGCTTGGAATAGCACAAGTTTACATAAATTTACTGAACATGATGAGAAATAGGTTTTGGTAATGCCCAATTTTTCTGTAAAGCAAAACAAGGCATATTGACTAAAAAACAGTGAAGGTCATTTCATTTTTATTATATTTCATCAAATTGATGCACATATAAGGGTAGAAATTTATATAGGTGGAAAATGTGTTTTTTTTAAAAAGGAATGTATTTCTACCACTATCTCTGAGGTTCTTTCAGCAGCTAATGTAGGCTGAACCACATGTAAGGGCAATTGGTCTCAGATTGAGACATGTTACATCTTCTCATCCATTTCACCACCCTCAGCAGGAAGTCATTGCTACTAAGTCAAATTTCTTGTCTTACAAAGGGAATCAATCTGTGCACCATTTTGTGGTATCCTTAGTGAGTGTTAATGGAGGAATGCCAAGACTTTCACGTTGATATATAGCCCAAGACACGCAGTCATGTTCCAGGTGATCTGCAGAGGCAGAAGGAAGACTCAGGGTTTCTTCCCTGATTGCTTGTTACCGTTTTGTGAGGAGCAATTAGGATCGCTACATTAAACACTTAGTAAAACCATTACCCTGAATTCTACTTAATACTAATTTGGCAAAATATAATTTGCCCATGCAAAAATGTCCCTGTCATTTGTAAATGTATAGGAGGCTACACATTATGAGCAGTGTGCTAAAAAGGTCCTTTCCAAGTTGGTTGTTTGGAACCTGAGATTTATTATCCCACAGCAATAGTGTTTTCAGTGATAATTATATTCTCTGGTCAAATACCAAAATTCTTTTCAACCTGAATGTTGCTAAATGAAATTATTAGGTATTTGGTACAGAGTGTGGCCTGAAAATCAGTAGACAACTCTGGGAGTAACTTTGCCTAAATAAAATATTCCTGCTTGTTATTGCTGAGTGTCCCTGTTAACGTCTTTATCTTGTATTGTATGTTTCTACCCAATAGTTACCCCAGAAATAATTTCACGGCCTTGACCCAGATATTAAGCTGGTTCTTGACCCTGGTTAGTGGTATGTTGGGGCCAGCTTGTACTGGTTAATAAGAGCTAACTTTAACATTTTTAGAACTTTGCAAGCCAGTTGTTCAACATAGCCAATATTAAAAATTAGATTACACATGCTTACAATTAAGTCATATGAAAAACAAAGGTAATAAACAAGCAGTCAGAACACATCAATTCTTAATTATGGTACAACAGTTTACCATTATCTATTCTTTGGTGGTTATTTATATGTACTGTATGTTTACAGTAGAAATACTATAGAATGATGTGGTATGCACATCTCTATTGAACTCCAAGTTCACTGACATCATGTTGGTAGCTTGAAATTGACCACAGTGGGAATATGTACACCACAGACATTAGCAAACACAACAAATAGTGGCTTGATTTCTTTGACTGTCAGTTTCTAGAGAGGAAAGCACAATCCTTGAGCCTACTATCATTTTTATTAGTACAGTTTTAAAAAGTACAGTCATGCTCATTTGCATATTGTCATGCCTACTTTACACTGCAATGGCAGGACTTAGTACTTGAGACTCACAGACTACAGCCCACAAAGTCTAAATAAAAGGGTTACTATTTGGCCATTTCAACAAAAAAATTTGCCAGTTCTTGCTCGAGATTTCAGAAAGTGATGGGAAAATGTTAAAGTAAACTTCAAAGGGTGTCAGCTTTGTACCTATTACACTGTGGATAGCACAGAAATTGAGGACATTGTCTTCTGGTATTCTAAAACTTTTATTCAGTTCAGGAAAGAAGTCAAAGTTCCAAAATGTATCTTTGTTCTACTTTTGTCTTCCTTGTTAATAAAAAATAACATTTCATGTCAAACTATACATGTTCACAGTGATGTGATTTCTTTGCTGAATTGAATAGTAATCAAACATTTATTCGTAGTCCGATTTTGTGACACAATTGTTAGCAATAGAATTTTGCGAAACTGATAGTGGATTTCACAAGTTCATATAACAGATTTTATAACAAAATGTTTACTAGGAAAAGAGTGAGCAGACTGAGATATAGCTTCACTTGTCAAATCATGGTTGAACTGCAACCCCAGGTTACAGATACAATAGTCTGTCAAGAACCAAGAAAATGTGTGACAATCAATTTGCTATAAGGAATTTATGATAAAGTTTTGTGTATTGCATAAATTGGGTGCTACACAACTTTTTATCAGTAAAATATATAATAAATTAATGTATATCATATTAATTAGGGTTCTCCAAGGAAAAAAGAACCAACGAGGTATCTATCTATCAGATTTTAAGGAATTGGTTCATATGATTGTAGGGATTTGGTAAATCCCAAATCTACAGAGTAAGCCAGCAGTCTGGAGACTCAGGGAAGCATCCAAAGGAAGGCAACTGGCAGAATTCCTCCTTGCTCTGGGGAAGTCAGTCTTTATTCTATTAAGGCCCAACTAATGTGGTCCACCCACATTACAGAGGGTTATTCTGCTTTACGGAAGTCCGCTGATTTGTTAATCTCATTCAAAACACAGCTTCACAGAAACATACAGAATAACAGAATAACCTCAAACAAATATCTGGGTGCTATAGCCCAGACAAATTGACATATAAAATTAACCATCCCCTATATACATACTTTTTTTATTTTCTTGAAGTACCATTTTAAAGATTGACCTGCTCCCAGTGACCCTGGTCCACCCCAGTTCTGCATATCCTCTAGTTGCTTGCCAATTTCATGCATGTTGCTTAGCTTCCTACTTCGAGTTACAGCTGGAGGATGGATGTAGCTCCTCCTTCATAGGAGTCAGCTACAGAAGGGATGACACTCAATTTATGGCACAATGCTGAGGATATAGAAGCTGGATCTGCTGTGACACATACAGTGAAGAGGAGAAGGAGGGAGAACCTTGGTTCAGAATGGAGCAACCTTTAGACGGGAGCTTGGTCCTGCATTTGGCAGCATTTCACCCTCCTCTCTCAGCATCACCCTTTCACACTGATGTCCCTGCAACTAGCTCTGGCCTTTATCCCTTCTGGAGAAATAGGGACTCAGGTGGTTGTGGGATAGATTACTCAGAAAAACCATAGCAATTTTTACAATTATGAGTTTGTGTAGGCCTAGTCTTGTTAAATGTTAAAATGCTTCCATATCTGTGTCAAAATGGAGTGCATCTATACAAAGAAATGGAGGCATGGGCAGCTGATATATATTTACGGAATTCAGTCTGGTTTACATTTGCCAAAGACCATAAGTTGGTGAGATCTGCGTTCAAATGCATGGTTAGCAGTGGCCCTGCATAAGCAAATCTAACAATAAGGTTGTGCATTTTTAAAATAATTCTTCCTACCTAATGACATTAACTTATCGTTAGCTGTGGTCATGATGGGATCCACAATGTCCCTGTGGGAATTCTTTCATTCATATGTGTGGGCCACCTGGTTAGAACATCTGTTGCCCCATTTAATACCAGAATTCTTTTCAAGAGACTTGGCAAGTGTTCCTTCCCTTCCTCACCTCCCGAAAGATGTCCCTCCAGAAGCCGCAGATGTTGATTCTTATGTTTTAAGTTGCTCCACTATGTTTTTCACTGGAGAAAAGAAGTGGTTCCTTCCCTCTGTGGGGGCACACAAAAATTTTACCTTTGGGGAATTTTTATGAGGGTAAGATTGTAACTTGCGTTTTTTAGTTTGCAGATTCTCAGTGGTGGAGAGACAATTTATTTCACATATTGAAATGTCATGAAAGATGTTTGATTTCTGTGGATTTAGTCTTAAATACCAGAGTTTGTTTCTGAGTGTGCCCTTTAGCTATCTATCTACTACCAATAATTGATTCTAACATTTTGGAAATCATACAAGGAGACATAACTATGCTGCTTAATAGCAGCTTACAAAAAGTGAATTTATGGAATGAAGAGAGAATACTTGTGGATGGGGAATTTAGAAGAACAAAAAACAGCAGCAACAACTAAAACTTAAAGTTTTATAAGTCTAGCAGATTGATAAATGTTATAGAATTTATATAATATATAACAAACAAAATTTTATTATAGGGAGATATTTTTATAAATTGTTATAAGATTTTTATAATTTTATATATAGATTATATAAAATGCTCTAGAAAAAAGAATTTTAGTTTTTAAGAAACATTTTTATAACAATTATATATTTGCTGTTGCATGTTGGGAAAGCAAAAATTAACAACATAGATGGTATTTGCTCTCCTGAATGTTGCTTAGGGGCAAAACAAGTGATAAAAACATAAATAAAATAAGTAATATGAAAACAATCATTCAGCGAAGGGAACAGGGAAATTATAAATTTAAAATCATATAATAAAGTAGTTAAGACTTCACCTATGCTTTGATTCCCAAATAAAGAATGTATAGAAAAGACTCCTAAGATGTCTAACACCTTTTTCTATGTCACTAGGAACAATACAGGAATTGAAGAGAGGAAAAAATAAGCATGATTAATAAATTGGTAAAACAATTTAAAATATTGCTTTTAAAAAATAAGAATGTTTCCAAACGGATGACATATTTCAACTGAAAGCACATTTATATAAAATAACTCAAGTAGTGAAGAAAATTACATCACAATGAATAAAATTACTTTAAATGAAATGATTAAATTATTAAGAATTTATTTCCCATTTATTCAAACTGAATAATTGCTCTTTTTTTGAGATAATTTTGTAATTCAATATTTTTTAATTGATTTAATTAAATTTAATTCAATATTTTTAATTCCAGGGAATTTTTCCTTCATTGCATAGATTGCAAAATTTTTGTATCAGTAAAGATAGTTCAAAATTGTATAGCTTCAAAAATGTTCATTAGGTGGTAAAATAATTATCTGGAATTTAGGCAAGTGAGTTAGTGTGGAGTTTCAGATTTGAAAGTGAATAGAAAAAAAAAACCTTTCATGGTGGTTTAAATTAAAAAGAAAGAAAGAAAAAAAGGTGCCAAGAAAGAAATCGGGAGACAGCTAGCATTTAACAAAGGTTAGAGTGAGAGGAGCTTTTGGAAGGAGAAGGAGAAACTAGGAGAGAGAAGGATGTCAGAGAACATGGGGGCGGGGAGATTTTAAGAAGGAAGGAGAGGTCCACAGTGGTTCACAGAGGTTGGAAAGTGCCAGAGTGGTCCTACAAGGAGTTGGACAGATGCAGGTTTGAATTTTGTCTCTGACACTCACTGTGCAAGTTTACAGATTTTCTGGTAAGTATTTCCATTGTTTGTAAAATGATTAAAGTAATACTTTCTTACAAGGTTTTTATGAAAAATAAAATAATAGAGAAAAGTATCTAATAACTGCTTGGCAAACAGTAGGTAAGTAATAGTAGATATTTTTAATATTGTTACAATTGTTCTGTTTGAATTAAGATTCTCATCATTATCATCATCATTTTTCAGGTTTGAAAGTTTGGTGGGTGGTCAGGATAAAAGAATGTGAGGGAGCAGAGCATGTTTTTATTAGCTTTTATTTTTGTTGTTGCTATGTAACAAATTACCAAAATCCTAACTGCTGAAAACAGCATATGCTTATTATCTCAATGTCTTCATGGGTCAGGAATCCAGGCATGCTTAGCTGGGTCTACTGCTCAGGGTCTCACAAGGCTGCAGTCAAGATGTTGGCTGAGCTGTACTCTCACCTGAAGATTTAACCAGGGAAGAATCCACCTCAAAGCTCAATTCGTTTGGCAGAATTCATTTTCTTGAGTCTGCATGACCTGTGGCCCTGACTTATTACTGGTTGTCATTTGTTGGCTAACTCAGCTCCTGCTGGCATCCCATGGTTCCTTGCTAAATGGACTTCTCCAACACAGCCACTTATTTCACCAAGCCCATAAGGAGAATCTCTAGCTCCATTCTGCTAAGACAATCTCACATAACATAACATATTCACAGGAATAACATCTCATTCCCTTAATCACATTCAATGGTTACAAGCAAGTCTCAGGTCCTACTCACACTCCAGTGGAAGGGCTTACACAAAGATGAGAACGCCAGGAGGTAGGAATATTTGGGGGTCAACTTAGTGTCTGTCAGCCATTGCAGCATCAGGAAGTCCTCAATGAGTACCCAATTCACAAAATTGATTGACTTACTATGTCTATTCTTTCCTCTTCCTATAATTATTAATAAATTTCTCCTCTTACTTTTGATCACCAATCATGTTGGCTCTACTCTTCAAGGTGGGTGGGAAAAACACATGATTTAAATGGTACTTGTTGCAACCTTCTATTAAAAACAAAACCAAAAATAACCAAATACAAAGTCATCCATCAAAGTATACTTGTAAGTCAAAAGTCAAAAAAGTCCTTTCTAAAACAAAAACTTAACTGTCTTAAAAGAATAAAAATTAGGCATCAGTGTGGCCAATATGTAGACAAAATAGAAATCCCACCAAACACTGGTGTTCTCTTATAGAATCCTACCTACCATCTTGATCAGTTTCTAAAGTTCTTCAGCATTGTTCATAGACAACTACGGACACTAAATGGAAATCTCTCCAACCAGGAATATCTAAAGGCAAGCCATTTACCAGCATTAAAGTGCATGCTATTCTAAGTTTCCTGTATAGGGTGCACGTGGGCAGTGACATGGAGACATCTGTAGGGAAGGAAAAGAAATCCATTCTGATACTTTGAAGCACAGCTTCCAAGAAGGTATGATTGGTTCAAATACCCCTTCCTCAGAGGGTCTTCCCAACCATCCTGATTAAAATACCCTCCCAACTTTCCCTTTTCAACTCCTTATCCTGTTGTGGTTTTTTTTTCACTGAAAGTCCTTATCACGATCAGATACTATATTATGTGGTTGTTTATTATCTGGTCCCTAACTGAAAGTAAATGATATAAGCATGTGTTTTTTCTGTTTCACTAGTGCTCCGAATGGAGTCTAGCAGGCAGGAAACACATTTTCATTGAAGAAATGAATGCTAAGTAAGACTTCACAGCCGCAGCAAATACCCAGCTAATTTTCTACCCAAGAGGTTAAAACAGTTTGAAATCGGGTTGACAGGCCTTGAAATTTCCTGATTATCCAAGATATGAATTAATGAGGTTGTATTCTACTATCAATACTAAACGGTATATATCTAAAATTCTAAAAATCAAGTATATTTCTGGTAGTTTTAAATCTATACTAATTAACCAAATTCAGTAATCCATAAAAAGATTACCTGCCACTGACATGATTTAGAAGAGTTCCACTCTAACAGCCTTTTGAAAAAAAGATCCAAGCTGATCACAAAATCCCAAATCGAAGAAATATTATCAACAGGAACAAAGATAACCTGTCTCCTTGTGTGCACGCAAAATACCTATTTAAATTAAACTGTAGCTTGTGTGATATCTATTCATTTTAAGGGCAATGGAAATTTACCTTAAAAATGAAGTTCCAATACCGGTACTTCATGGGGTAGGAGGCACACTGAATAAAAATATTACTGGATTACTAGATGCAGTGGAAATTAAAACACCTCAAATGAAACTTCAATAATTGAAATGGAAGAATCTAAATTTTTAGAAAGTAAGAGAGATGCTTGCTTCAATTTCTCAGACCCTATAGTTTACTGCCTTGAAAACCTTTAGTGTCAGGGAAGCGCTGATTCAGCACAGAAACCTGAGCTGGAAATGACTGCTTTAGGTTTGCTAAATAAATTCCTCAAGAAATATCTAAGGACGTAATAATTCAGGAAAATCATTCTCACACTGTACTCTTATCCTGAATTTAATATTGCTTCTCCAAATAGACCTGCTTGTGCTTTGCTCTCATTAGATTTAAAACTATTATTATCCTTACTGATTGAATTTGGTAAAACTCTTGTTAATGTAAGCATGACTTCTCTCAAAATATACTTGAAGAAATACCAAGATTAAGATTCATTGGTTTCCTTTCACAACAAGTTCCTATTTATATTCAAAGGAACTAACATAGTTCTTTAATGGATTTTAAATTTAACTTTAATTCAAAAGACACTGACTCTCTCTAGAAACTTTCATATTCTTTTCCCTCAATGGGTCCATGACCCTCTGAAGTGAATTTCCAAAAACCATTTGTTCACACAGCAAGATAAAGTCCAGAAGTGAGCATCAGTGTTTTTCTAACCACAGGTTGTGACCAGGTAGTAAACTGTGAAACAGTGTATTGTTTTATGGTTTATATTTTTAGGTTTAGCTGTCCCAGAACATCGAGACATTCCACATTTTATCAAAGCCACTATTGTAAATATGAGTACCTCAGTTAGGCAACCATCAGCTTTCACTTTGTGCATAAATGAAACAGAATAGAATAGAATTCAAAAATCAGAGCAAATCACATGTTTCAATGGTAAGTATTTTTTTTTAATATTTTTATCTGTGCATCGGCATTTGGCCTCAAGCAAAATGCATTTTTTATAATAGATTCCAATCAGAAAAGTTTGAAAAACACAGGAGCAGAGAAGAGAATGGAGTTTAGAGACAAGCAGGCTTAGCCTGAACGCTGGCTCTAACACTCCCTGCATGACATTGAGTAAGCAACCTCGTGGAGCCCCAAATTTCTCATTTAAAATGGTGGTGATAGTTCCAGATGGAGAACTGGAAGAATACTGGTAGATGAGGACCACTTTGAACATAAGACAGAACAAATTGGATTGATCTCATATTTCATCCTCATCTGCACATACTACAGATACACTCATTCTAAATGTGAATTGCGTATTTATGGATGTGAGGGAGATGTGGCACACACCTGACACCACTGGTGAAAACGCCAACAAACAGAAAAGGTGTCTTGCACATTGCAGCCAGCCAACAACTCATAACCAGCTCCTAAGTCGTCAACTTGTTTTACTGTGCTGGCCGTGGTCTGGGAACTAGCACATGAGATATGCAAAGATGAGTCATGAGCTCCATAAATAATATTTTAAAAGGCTAAACAATAAATAACTTAGCATTTGTGTGAAATATAAAACTCTTTAAACATTTTAATGTATCCTCAAGTAATGTAACTTGTCAAATATTTTTGCACTGGACTCATTCAAATTAGTTATCCTGAGAAGTCCATCTGAAATGTTAACTATGCTGAGAGAGCATCAGGAGTGTCCCGAAGGTTGAAAGTTGCTTTATAGAGAACTTTGAACTTGAGAGCCAATTAGAATTCTTATTTTTAGGTTTAGCTGTCCCAGAACATCGAGACATTCCACATTTTATCAAAGC
This sequence comes from Smutsia gigantea, assembly GCA_032199065.1. NCBI lineage: Eukaryota > Metazoa > Chordata > Mammalia > Pholidota > Manidae > Smutsia > Smutsia gigantea. The sequence continues at coordinate 150,374 of JAVSCE010021666.1, read as the reverse complement.
CACTATTGTAAATATGAGTACCTCAGTTAGGCAACCATCAGCTTTCACTTTGTGCATACCTTCTGTGGGTTAAATTGCAATATTTCCAGAATCTCTTGCTTGGCCTTAGTTCATCTCCATATCAATAGGTGTTTCCAAGGGATGGAGAAAAGTAGTCCCTCTCCATATCAATAGGTGATTACAGAGGGGAGTGAGGGCATATCTGGACTGGAGAGGTTGGATGGGGTCTCTTTTTGCAGCCGGGTAGTGAGTGAAATGGGTGAGCAGAAGTGGATGACTGCTTGTGGGCAATAAATGGATTTCTCCCACTTTATTTCTCCCTTTGACTGATTTTGGCTTCAAAGGTTATTTGCCCCAGGCTGGGAACATATTTTCCCTCCATAGTTACACCTTCAATAAAAACATTGCCTGAGATTGAATTTAATTTTTTGATTTTATCATTCAAAAGGAGAGTTGTTTTGACTGTATAGGCTTTAAGATCAATCTACACATATATCACTGCCTTAGATAATTTATAAAAGCAACTTTTTAATGTATTCAAAACTCACCTGGACTTAGCAAACTGAGAGATCCAGCAATAGAATATTTGTGTACATGTGTCTCTAGGCATTTAGAGACATATTTCATATATCTTAAAATTGCTCAAATTTTTGAACTTGAATAATCATGTATATTAAATCACGTTTTAAAATTGCCTTAGTCTATATAAAATTTCTGATTTATTTTCCTTTGAACAATATAACAAGAAAGACAACTCTATCTATAGAATAATTAACTAAAATGAAAGGAATTCAGGTCATTAAATTAATAATAAAGTATTCCAAACATCATTAATACTGTCTTAAGTACCAGTATATTATAATTGGTCTATTCAGTCACCTAATATCACTGTTTGGAAACATGCTCCTTAGAAAAGTGTTTAAAGATTATATTGGCATTAATGCAAATAAGAATTGTTGAACCAATGTTTCAATCCAAAAACACCCTTGATTTTTGGATTTCCTATTTCTTTCCCATTTGCTCTCTCCCTTACCTTCTATAATGTAACTTGTCTTTGTGATAAAAACAAACTCAAAGTTTTACCTGATTTCCTTTTAGCTTACAGAGTAGTTTAGTTATTACACCAGGATGGCAAAACACCATATTTTAAATGTAAAGATACTCTTTATAATTATTCTTCATTAAATAGTTTGTGAGTGGTAATGATTCTCTAAATTCATGGTATATGGGCTCCCTCCAGTGGCTAATTTAGCAGCCACAAATCTCTTGAAATGGCCATTTTAAACCACTAAGCTTATTTAAGCAATTTTCAGCCATGATTGCAAAATCTCTTGAGTTTAAATCTTACAAGAAACCATAAGTATCAGGTGAGCATGTAGCCATAAACTATTCATCTGTTTATTCATTTAACAAGAAATGGTAGAGCATAAAATGTATGCCAGGCACCATGCCAACCTCTGGAGAGTGGAGATATGAGGCAACCCCTGTGTAGTTCCTCCATCCCAAGAGGAGACACAGACACTTGTAAAGAATGACAGGCATCACATATCAAAACACAGTGAGGTGAGCACAATAATGGTGGCATGTGCAAAGTAGAGTAGAGACCCAACAAAATAAGTGAATCCTCAATCCTATGCAGGTAGACCAGGGGAGACTATGTGGTTTGGAAGAAAGAACATTCCAAGCAAAGGGAACAGCATGTGCAAAGGCCCAGCTTCATAAGAGAGCTGAGCATATAGGGAAAATTAAGTATTTCTGTTTGACTGATTAGAGTTCACCTGGGTAACTGGTAAAAGCTAAGGATGTTTAGGAAGATAGGACTTAGAGTATGGGGGACACAAGATTACCATGACACAGATGGAAGATACCACCTTGGTATGAAAGAACCACTAAAGCTTTTTAAAAAAGGGAGTGACACAGACAGATTTCCATGTGGGAAAAGTATAGTGCTGGTATGCAGGGCAGATTGGAGCAGGGATTAAAACCAGGTTCAGGGAATTCAACTAGGTAATTTTCGGGAAAGAACTAAATGATAAGAAGTGAATGCCAGAGATTACAGGACGGAAATAAGCAGAGTCAATAGATATTCAGGTCTAAGGCATATGGTAGAGAAAGGAAAATGTATCTGTGATGTCACCTAGAAGTCTGGTTTACATTAAATCCAAACGAATATCTAATTTGTAGAATTTAAAAATTTTTAAATGATGTCATTGGAGATGTATGTTATGTCATCAATGATAATTATAGTTAATGAGTAGTATAGTTATTTGAACGACATTAACATTACATTTGGGACATGGATAAGGGATTCTTTTCTTTAACATTGGGAATCCGTGATGTTCCTGAGAGATCTCTGTCCCATGTTAATAAAAGAAATTTTATGACACTGTGTGGCTACTGGAAAGAATGTTAATGGAATCCAGGAAAAGAGAAGCCTGGCTGGGAAGACTGAAATTCCAACACGTGAACAGCTCACTCTTCAAACAATTTACATTTGAGTGGGTGAGAGCTGGCCTTTGGGAAGCACTGATGCTTTGGGTGTGCATCATTTGTGGTTGCCCCCAAACTCCATCATTTGATAGTTCTCACAGTGGAGGTACTACTTTACCAAGTAAGATGAAAAAAAAACCCAAACCTACTTTTCTCAGCTTCCCCTAATACTAAGACACATAGAGATGAGTTGGGGTCTACCATCAATATATCTATGGGGGACTTCAATTTTGAACTGAGTTATGTGGGGGCATGAGGAAGAGCCTAGGGTACCCTTCCCCCACCCACTCTGCTGTGCTTTATGAACAGGCCTCATGTCCCTGGACACAACAGCTGCGGAAGGCACCTCCTGTTTAGGAGTTCCCTGATTGTGGTAGAGGCTGTATGGCTTTAGAGCCAGTGACTGTATAGTGGTTTTCTGATGCAATGGTGCATAACTGTGACAGGGGACATCCTTTTCTGGGAGTGGCAAGTGTTGGGGACGTTAGTGATGTGATAGAGGAAAATGCTCCTGACACCCTTTATTTCTCTAAAGTTTCTTAATGAATGTAGACATAGACTAGACAGAGGTGAGTCCTTGTCTACAATGAAGAATTCTGGCCCATATACAAACTGCTAGTAGAAGTCCCTGAAGGCAGCAGAACCTCAAGGAAACAAGAAGCTGGGATGGGTTTCGTGATGGCTGAGTTCAGAGGCAGTGAGGATCCTGTTATCACCAGAGGATGGGACATTGGGAATCCATGAAAAGTAGTTTTAACAGCTACTGCAATTACCATCCAAGGGCACAAGAAATGCAGGCCCATTGGAGGCAAGACTTTGGCTGATTAGGTAGAGGATTCACTAGACTTGCCACTTTGGGCTTGGCTGCTTTAGAGGTTTTTAGACACCAGTAAATAAAAATGCTTAGCTCAGTGAATACAGCACTGGTTCTCTTGAGATGTCCCCATGGCTATTTCAGACTACTTATGCTATTGAAACACAGGTAAAGGGGGATTAATACACCACCTGGGTGATTGCTCTTGATTATCAAGTGAAAATAGAGTGCTTTACAACATTTAGGAAAAATGAACATACACTGAACCCAGGAGAGCCAGTGTGAGTGTTTTGAGTATGTACAGCCTCCTGATCAGTTGCAGAAAGCATCACTGGAGGTGGTATTCTTACCTTCCTCCCTCCTTACCGTAGCATGCATTTGTGTACATATTTATTTTGCTAGTCCTTTCTCCTATCTCCCCTTCCCCTTAAAATTTTACATGGGGTGTGCTGATAGTGGCCAACTTTATAACTTATTTCCCAGATTTCAGGATATGGAGATAGGATTGTGAGTGAGCAAGAGGAGACATGAACATCAAGATGAGGTTCTTGATGTGGAATTATGTGAACACAACTTCATCTAGAGGCAGTCATGTGATCATGTTAGTTTAACTAGGTGTGAGAATTGAATCTTAATCACTGTGTGTGTAGAAAAGGAGCAAGCTAAATCCTCATCAATACCCAACATGGATTTATTAGTTGTTATTTTTTGTTAGTTTTAAATAATCTATACTACCTAGCTTCTATGTTTATATCAACCAACCTTTATTCTGCATTTTTACCTAGCTAAAGGCTCTCTTTATAAATATAGATGATTAAATCGTGAGCACTGGGATTGTATTTTTGTTCATTCAAATGTTAGACTATGGAGTATGTGAATCAAAATGTACAACTTTCCATTCCTCTAGCTTTTAGGTATTCCTTTTGAGGCTAATTAGTTTTAAGACAAAAAAAAAAAAGGAACAATGCTCCATAAAGAGATAAAATTACATTTTAGTGATATTGAATATCACAAAAAAGTTTCATTATCACTGAACTGCAAAGACACCTGGGCATGTATTCACTAATAAAACCCCCTGAGATCCAGCATAATGGCACTACTGTACACTAAAATAGCTCATTGTAATGGAATTTTCCTAATATAGATATCTGAAATTGATTTCTGGAGTTTCATTTTCACTGTTATTGGAAGAAAAACTTCATACATAAACACAAGAAAATGTTGTTCATGCATAGACTACTTTCAGGTTATCCTTTCTGTATAATTCAGTATTATTACATATTATTTATATGTGTAGCCCATTGCAATTTAGTTATCCGAAAGTGCCTAAGATATATATAGATATATTATAACTTTCCATTTACAAGAATTTGCAAATGCAGTATCTCTAGTCATAACACATTTATCAGTTAGGATATTTTAGCTACAAGTTACAGAAACCAACTGAAGATTACAAAAACTATAGGTTATTTTTTCAAATAACGAGGCCTGATGGTGGGTGTTTTCTGGCCTGATTTATGTAGTAGCTCAATTATGACAAGTTCTCTCTGATCTTATGTGGGTAAAATTGTAATATTTCCAGAATCTCTTGCCTGGCTTTAGTGCATCTGCATATTGGTAAGTGTTTCCAAGGGGTGGAGAGCATTATCTATCTACATATCCATAGATAATTACAAGGGCTTGCTAGAGTTTATCTGGACCAGAGAGGTTGGGTGGAGCTTTCTTCTGCTGCAGTCAGGTCAAAAGAGAGACAGGGATGACTGTTTGAAAGAATAAAAGGGTTTTTTTTTTACTTTATTTCTTGCTTTGACTGATTTCAGTTTTAGAGGCATTTTGCCCCCAGGATTTTCACCTGGAGTTACATCTTATAAGCATTTCCTGATAGTGTAAGGGCTGCGAGAGCTCCAAGAATTGCATCCATGAGAGATAACATCCAAAGAGAAGGAAATAAGCAGACATTTCTTCCTGTGAAGGAAGAGAATTTTACTTGACAGGAAAACATTTCTGAGGTCCTCTCAAAAGACTTCCCCTCTGGTCTCATTGACCAGAACTAAGTAATTGCCTCTAATCCCATCACAGGCAATCAGGAACGGGATTATGATTCTCACATTAGCACAAACATGAGCAATTCCCTAGGGTAGTGATCCTGTCAGAAGGGGGGGTTTGCCCGTAGGGGACATTAGTGAATGCCTGGAGTCATTTCTGTTCACCACAACTTGGGGTCTAGTAACTTGCATCACTAGAATGCAGTGTTGCTCTCTACTCACTAGATTCTTACAAGGCACAGGGACAGCCCCTCACAATGAAAAATTATCTGGCCCAAAAATCAATGGGGCTAAGGTTGAGAAATCTGCCCCTGGATTTTGCTCACCTTTCCTGGTTGAATTTCCTTTTGGTAAGTGAACAAAATCAAGACTCTGTTAATAAGAAATCAGTAGTCCTACAAGGGGAAAGAATCCATTAGATGAGTGGTTCTTAAACTTGAGGAAAGCCTGTTACCTAGAGGGCTTTGTAAACACAGATTGCTAGACTCCATGCCCAGACATTGTGATTCAGTAGCTCTGGGGTGGAGGCTCAAATTTTTGCATTTCTAGTAAGTTTCCAGGGGCTTATGCTATTGGTTCATACACCACACTTCTGAGAAGCACTGTATTCTATCATGCCCTGGGAAACTATAAATAAGCATTCATCAGATTGTGGTACCAGGCAACTAACTTAACCTCTCTGGATTCTGCTTTCTCACTATAAAGTAAGCAATACCCTAAAGGTATAATGCTTTGTACCTGGTGAACTTTGACTCCTCTGTGAAAATTTCCTATTGGAATGACATCTGCCACCCACCCATTGTATTAGTATCGCATAAGAGAAAGTTAGAAAAGGTTTGTTTAAGACAGTAAAATTTGAGCCATATTAAAAAACAGACCAGTTGGATTTCGTCTAAGCAGAAAACCAAAAACAGCTCACCTCAGTGTCAGGCACTACAGTTGTGAAATGGTTGGGTGGTTGGTAAGACACACATTTCAACCTTTCAGAAAGTCAGAAATTGAAAAACTGCCCTAAGAACCTGACCAGGTGTAGAGGGATTCTCACCTGGCTTTAATATCACCTATTGCATACATAAGAGAGCCTGCTGGCGTACCTTTGGGCAGCAAGATGTTTACTGGCCCACAGAGCCACCCAGAATGAACTGTCACTCATGAAATACTGGCCCAGGAGAGGCATAGAGAGGAAACACCAAAGCTCCTGGATGTAATTGGTCAGGCATCAGTTACTCACCATAGAGATCCGCCCACAGGGTTCCTCCCGGTGCTAGGGGCAGGGAAGGAGAGCCAAGCGAGCAATGGAAATGGAGAAGTGGAGAGCTTAGGGAGTGGAGAGAAGCCGCAGGAGGGAGAAGCTACACAGCCCTGTGCTAGGAAGGGAAAAGAGAGCCCCACGCTGGGAGCAGAAAGGAGCGGCACTGGAGCCGGGAGCCAGTGAGACAGAGACTGTCTTTGTCGCTTGTAGATAGCCAGGTGACTGCCGTGGTATGAGCCCTTTTAAACCCCAACTTTCCGTTGTCTTTATTCAGTCTCACCGAATTCATTGAATGATAGCGAACTTGCCCAGAGCAGGGAACCCTCTCCTCCCAGAGCAACACCCGGCTACTTACAAAACAATAAATATAAATTGCTAATAAGAAAATGAGAAAATGTTCAACTTGACCAACATAGCAATGCCAATTTAAACAACCATGAGACACTTCCTATGTTTTGACAAAGATAAAAGCAAAAAAGGAAAACTCCGAATGTTGGTGGCAAACAATTAAGAGTCACACCAGACATCTTCTAGCAAAGTTCACTTCGGAAGAATGACAGAATCAAACAAGAAACACAAATCAAATTATGGAAAAAAAAAATCAGAGAGGAAATAAAATGGGATATTTACTGGATCTGTGAACAGATTCAGAACAAGAAAACTGTAAGGCTATTTTATCACAATGACGTTGATGCTGACCCTGCTGTGCCTTTGCTTATTAACATATTAAAAAGAGGAACAGATATTGGGAAAATGTCCACTTAACTGTATCAGAGAAGTGGACAATATGCATACTTTATAAGTGCTCATTTAGGTGTAAAGGAAAACACAGCAAGATGATAGGAAAATAATAAGAACTGATGAGACGCACAAGATGATCGATATATCAAATGGGACTAAGCTAAGATTGTAAATTGAAAAAATTAAAATAGTGGTATTAGGGTGGGGCCAGTGAACTTGTTACAGTTATATACATAAATACACACACGTAAAAAGAAAGGCAATTCATTTGTTCACAAGGTGGGCCTTATAAAAGGTCTGTGATGGTTGTTTTTGGCCTTGGACTGGGATAAAGGCTGGTAATTACAAAAAGCCCTTGTGCATGGTGCATCTTCTGGACATCATCTGATTTAGTGCACTTAACAGCCTTCTCAAGAAAGCATTATTATCTCCATTTTACAGATGAAGACACTGAAGTTCAGAGAGGTGAAGCAACCAGCCTCGTCCTGCCTAGTTAGAGCATTACAGGGTAGCACCAATGGCTGGCATGTGTTATGTGCACATCGATGCCAAGCCCTGAGCTTTAAAACATTGACAGTTAAGCCACACACAGTCCTTGAAGGTATATCCTTGTCTCCATTTCACAGGTAAGGGAAGCAATGGTTAAGGATGGTTACATGATGGTTAGGTGATGTGATAGTTTACAAGTTAAGTAAACTGTTGACTGGTAGACTTAGGATTTTATTCCCTAACTATTTAGCTCCCAAGCCTACATGCTCAACTGGTGTACTAAATTACTAAACGGGCACCCTTGTAGAAAGCTATAAGAGTGAGAAGCATTAGGAGACAAGTTAGTACAGGAAGGGAGGAAGACTTTGATAATGGGTAAAGAATCTCTGCTAAAGGACGGAAGGCACAGAGGAGCCTATAGCCTGGTATTAAAAATGCCACGTGTGGCGCACTTATTTGCCAGCATGAGCTTCCAAGAATGGCAGGGATCTTTATGGGCTCCCCTCCACTGGAAAAGGCTTTATTCTTTATTTTCTGTGTGTCCCCTGAAACACAACACTAAGCTTAAAGTTCCATTTAGTAATGAAGGATGCCCAAGTCAAACCAATAATTGGATCAAAAGTTGCTTTCTCCGTGTCCAAATATTTATATAGGTATACATTACCTTGCCGCATTTAAAACTTTATTCATTCCAAGTTAGCTTTAAATTTAGTGCAAAACCTTCAATGACTCAGAGAGGCCTCAACCACTAATTAGTTAGCATGCAATAGCTTAATATCTGATGGGAATAGATCAACTGATCTGATTTTATGTTCTGTTCCTCCTCTTACAAAGTTCTTTTCAAGGAAAAAATAAAAAAGAGAGAGAGGAAGCAGGAATTAATGGAATTTGGGAGTAGGGTACTTTTCCGATAAACAACAGAATGAGAGAACTGAAAATTATTTTTCTTGAAGAGTTATTTGTATTTATTTTTTTAATATTTTAGTTCTATTTTCTAAAAGAGAAAGTAGAGATGTTTGAGAGAAAAATGACGTTTGAAAATATTTGTGATACAGTTTTTTAATAGGAATAGCTATATTTACTTTATTTTTTAGAATTATAATGGTTCTTATCCTTCAAGCAGCTTCATCAATACAAGCCTGTTCTTTAGCCTTTGAGACCATGACTGAAATCTCACCATTGGCCTTAGGAAAAGATAACTTAGTTTTTGGCATGGTGATTTTTAAGTAAACAACCTTGGCAGGGCTAGCTTTGCAACCCCACACCTCTCTCTAAAATGATTGCACCTGTCACACAATGACATGAGGTCTGGAGACCATAAGATAAACCAAACTATCCAGTCATCTTCTAAAAAGGGGTGACCCATTTTAATAACTAGTAATATGCACAAGCTCTTTAGCCTTGGGGCACAAGCTGATTGTTAGAAGGATTTGGGAAGGCATTTCCTCTTATTTCAAACACAGGATCACAAAATTAGATGTGTATGTGTGAGGAGGCTCACTTCAAATATGAACCACTGCCGGGGGCAAAGTACAATATTGGGTGCAGTGATTCATTCATTTAAAATAGGACCCAAGCTCTGTTGTGTCACATTCACACCTGTGCTCTATTTTAAAAAGCTCCTCGGAGTCTGTGAGGCTAGCTTAACAGCACTATCTCAGGCAGACAAAAGGCCAAGTGTCCAAGCAAGCACTCTATGAAAATCAAAATTGATGGCTGCCACGGAACGTTATAGGTTGATGGAATTGTTCTGTGTTTTGACGGTGGTAAGGATTACACTGGTGTCAACATTTCTCAAAATTCACTGAACCATACATTTAAAATGGGTGTATTCTGCATGGAAATTATACCCCAATAAAATTGATTAAAAAAAATGACAGCTGTCCATATTGGCCATGAACACGTGCCCCTCTGGCAAAAGAAACAGGAACCATGAGGGCAGCTGGGGGAACACCGATGAGGATTAAATACTTTGTGGGGTCATGAGCAGCAAGACTTCCTTGTGAGAACTTGGGGATGACAATTAAAGACCTATCTCACTTTATCGTATGCTCAGAGACAAAAGCAGTCGCTTAACCGGAGCCTCTGGAATTTGCTTTTTACTTTGTCAAACCGATCATAGAGGGTGTCTGCAGGTTCAATGACTTCCCAAAGGTTTGTGTCCCTGTCTATGCACATAACTCACCATGGAAGTGATAGAGCTCCAGCTCAGTTTGCACATTAACTATGAAAGGACATCTTGTTGTTTCAAGAAAACAAAACATAGTTCTCTGGGATTACTGAAAATATACCCAGGAAATATAATTATGAAGGCTCATGTCCTAAATATTTAATATTGTACATACTGAGAGGCAACACACAGTTCTAGAAGTTACCTATGACTGTGTGACCTTGGCAAAGTCATATCATCTCTCTAGGTCTATCTATTTTTGCTTCTGAAAAATGAAGAGGCTAGACCAGATAAAGCCCTATGACACATAACAACATAAATTATACTTAACTCATGGATGAGAAGCTCAATTTTTACTAACTGGAAATTCCCTCTTTTTGTTATCACCTAATTCTTTTTTTTTTTGTCCTACTAGATCTGGAGAAAGGGCAGTGCTGATGACAGAATGAGAAAAAAAATGTTTAGTTATCTCACTGAAACACACAGCAGATGCTCTAAATATACGAATTTCTTTTCATCAGACTGGATTAGATAGGAGGAATGTTCTAGAACTTGGGGTTGTCAGGAAAATATTAGGAAGAAAAATAATATTTTTGATGAGAGGGAGATAAAAAAGAAATGATCCCCTGATTCATCTCACTAATAGGTTAACAAAAGATCTGTAATAGACTGAAATATATTTCACTGGAAGAAGTTGAACACATCTTTGACTTCTGTGGAAATAACTGTGTCTCAGAAATTAGGGTATTATGGAATCTTGAATTTTAAGGGAAATCAACACCAGTTTCCCTCCTCAGACTCCAATAGCAGCTCAGTATTTTAACATAAAATACAAAAATAACTACACCTGTTTCAATTATTTTACTTTGTAAAGGACAAGGCACAAGAACAGCCTCACACAGCTGTCCCTTCATATGTTTAAGCCAAGCTATGATTAATACTTTAGAGATTAATACTCAGAGATAGCAGCAAGGGCTTTCTCTTATCACATAAAGGCGAAATTTTATCCAAGGTTGCATCTATTCATATACTTTAACTTGTCAGCATGAGACAGCCCTTCTCAATTTCAAACCAGGGCACACTTCTCAACCTAAAAAGACTTGATAGAATAATGGATTTGCCTATGGAATCTGCACCCCTCAGGGTCTGGAGGATAAAAAACGAAAGCAAGGAAAATAAATGATAGAATTCCAGAGAATCAGAAAAATTATCTAAAATTTGGACATAATGTGCAGAAGTGGTAGGTTCATCACTGCAATGTCATTTGGGTTCAAAGGCCACTCAAAGACTATCTACAGGAATATATTCAGTTTAATGTGTCATTTACTCCTGATTAAAGGCCTGAAATGTTAAAGTTACTTTTTACATGTTAACTTGATTTCTGCCTGAGAGAGTTGCAAATATATATTTTTTAAACAGATAACTCCAAAATTTATGGCGTTTTAGACACTTACTAGTATTTTTTTAATCTAATTTAATTATCTTAATCTTCCTTGTTAAATGGTCTATAAATACCTGATTTCTCAAATGCTCCTAGGCTGGTTATAACATCTTACTTTCTGTCTCATTAACTCATGAGTTAAATGAAATGAAAGATTCCACATGTCCATTTTATATCTGTCTCACAATCATGATTTTATTTTTTGAAAATTATACTTAAACAAGAGGATCAAGAACGTTAAATGGAAACTGTAAATTACTGGGTTTTTTTTTTTCCTTTTTTTTTATAAAGAAGGTTGAAATGAAAGGGCTGAGCCATGTAACTGGAGGTTTTATGAATCATGGATGTTTGGGAAAAAAACCTAAAAGAAATGTCGTCAGAGTGGGTTCACGCTCTATAAAAAAGATCTAGTGCTGTATGCACTTCCCTCTGCTTGGAGAGAAACGTAGATGCAGCATGGACTGGCCCAGCATTGACAGATGAACACGGAAAGAGGCACAATAATCGCTCCTTGACTAACGGATTGTTGGTGGTGGCATCCCAGCTGAGCTTATCTTGGGTAATTTAACCTTTGCCCTCTTGGGAGGTCAAAGCCCTAACTAAACTATGACCTCAGGAACCTCTCTGGGCTTCGCTGCCCACCTGTGCCCTGAAAAAGCACAGACTGGCTTCTCTGGGCTCCTTACCCACATCCCTGGGCCAGTGCCACTCCTTTCTTATCCCAGCTTTGGCTCAAAAATCACAGGTTTGGCCAGAGACTCAGGCTGTTTCAGTTATTCCCAGGTGTCTGGCTTCTGGATGCTATTATTGTTCTCACATCCTGGGCTGTGGCCTGTCTGCCACACTACTGTGTCCCCCAGCTGCCACTGGTATGAACAGCTAAGAGAACTTGTGTGATCCAAGGAGACACACCCCAAGCCCCTGCACTTCCAGGCTTCAGTCCTTAGCCTCTGCACCCTTCAGAGTCCACTAGCAGGTCTGCTTGAGCTTTGTATTAATTCTAGCGTTCTGCCTTGTCCTGCTTCCCATGGGTCAAGAGCTAGGAACATGGTCATTTTCTTTGGAGTGCTGCCATACCATGTTGCATCTGCCTGGGACCTATGCCAAGATTGTTCTCTAGTGCTGGTAATTTGGCCTCTTGTAGCAGATCATTTTAAAATACATCTTTCCCTTACTCATCAAGAATGTTTATCAGAACTCACACCTCCTCCATGGGAAACACAATGATCTCTTAATCTTACTTTTCCTTTTCCTTTTCATTATATATAGTAAAGCCCACTTTAATGAAATTTACATATATAAGATAAAATATATAGGATAAATTGTAAAGATATAAAAATACATAGTTATAATTCTGCCAGTTAGAGATAAGCACTGCTAACATTATGGTGTATACCTTCATACTCTTAGTTCTACAATATGTAAATATACATTACTATGGTCATACTGCCCAAAGCAATCTGTAGATTCAATGCAATCCTCATCAAAATATCACTGACATTCTTCACTGAACTAGAGCAAATAATCCCAAAATTCATATGGAACCACAAAATACCCTGAAGACAAAGCAGTCTTGAGAAAGAAGAACAAAGTTGGGGGTATCATGCCCCCTGACTTCAAGCTATACTACAAAGCTACAGTAATCAAAACAGTATGGTACTGGCACAAGAATAGAAACACAGATCAATGAAACAGAATAGAGAGCCCAAATATAAACATATACTAATATATTAATATATAGTATATTAATATATAGCAAAGGAGGAAAGAATATGCAGGGGGGAAAAGACAGTTTAATAAATCATTGTGGGAAAACTGGACAGCTATATGCGAAAGAATGAAACTGGATCACTGTCTAACACTATACACAAAAGTAAACTTGAAATGGATTTAACACCTAAAGGTAAGACTTTAAACCTAGAACTCATAGGAGAAAACATAGGCAGTAAACTCTTGAACATTGGCATTAATAAATTTTTTTCTGGATATATCTCCCCAGGCAAGGGAAACAAAAGTAAAAATAAACAAGCATGACTACATCCTACATCAAGCTAAAAAGCTTCTGCACAGAAAAGAAAACTATCCATAAAATGAAAAGGCAGCTTACTCCATGGAATATATTTGCAAGTGATATATCTGATAAAGGGCTAATCTCCAAAATATGTGAAGAACTCATACAGCTCAATATCAAAAAGACAAATAGCCCAATTAGAATATGGGCAGAGGATCTGAACAGACATTTTTACAAAAAAGACACACAGATGGCCAACAACACATGAAAAGATGCTCAACATCACTAATCAATCACCAAGAAAATGCAAATCAAAACCAGAGTGGGATATCACCCCATTCCTGTGAGAATGGCCACCATTGAAAAGACAAGAAATAATAAGAGTTAGTGATGATATGGAGAAAAGGAAACTCTCCTACACTGTTGGTAGGAATGTAAATTGGTGCAGCCACTGTGGAAAGCAGTATGGATGTTTCTCAAAAAACTAAAAATAGAAATACCATTTGACCCAATAATTCCACTTCTGGGAATTTACCTGAAGAAAACAAAATCACAGATTCAAAAAGACACATGTACTCCTATGTTTATTGCTGCATTATTTATGATAGCCAAGATATGGGAGCAACCTAAGTGTCCATCCATAGATGAGTGGATAAAGAAGAGGTGGTACATATATACAGTGGAATATTACTCAGCCATAAAATTTAAAATGGAATACTGTAATTTGCAGCTACATGGGTGGACCTAGAAGGTATGCCAAGAGAAATAAGCCAGGCAGAGAAAGACAAATGCCATGTAATTTCATTTATATGTGGAATCTAAAAAATAAAACAAATGAACAAAACAGAAAGACTCATATACACAAACAGACAGGTGATCGCCATAGGGGAGGGGGATGAGGGCTGGATGAAAGAGGTGAAGGGGATAAAGAGGCACAAAATTCCATTTATAATATGAATTAGTCATGGGGATAAAAGTACAGCATAGGGAATGTTGTCAATAATATTGTAACACCTTTGTATGTTAACAGATGGCAACTACACATACTGGGGTGAGCATTTAATAATGTAGACAACTGGTCAAATCACTATGCTATACACCTGAAACCAGTATAATATTGAATATCAACTATACTTCAATTACATGTATATCTATATAGATATACAATCATATTATTATGAAAAATGGGATTTTATTAGCCTTTAGAATCTCTTTTTTCATGTAAGTAAATCCATTACCATGTCAATATGTATACTTTTAAATAGCTAAACTGTATTTCACTGTGTAGATGATCAATGTTTACATGAATAATTCCTTACAGTTCGGATTTAAGTAGTTTCCATTTTTTCACTATTACAAATGGAACTGCAATGGACATTTTGACCATAAGTATGCATTAGTCAGGTTAAGAAACATACCTAGGCATAGAATCAGTTCAAAGGGGATGCACTATTAGACCCTTTGATGCACATCATGCTTCACAAAGGTTGTTCCAGTTTACTTCTCCACCAGAACATCAGTAGTCTCCACATTCACTATTCGATATTATCAATTTTCTGCAATATTTTTTTCATTTGCTATTATTAATATACAATTATATGAGCAACGTTATGGTTACTAGACTCCCCCTATTATCAAGTCCCCACCATACACCCCACTGCAGTCACTGCCCATCAGGGTAGAAGGATGTTATAGAATCACTAGTTGTCTTCTCTGTTATACTGCCTTCCCTGTATCCCCCCACCTCACCTCTACAATTTTCTGTAATGTTTGAAAATAAAATATAAGGAAGGGCTATTATCCCCAATAACAGTAGTGCAGCCACAGGCTGTGCACACCACTGACCCGCAAGCTTAAGCTCTGAGACTGGAATCCAACCTCAGGCCAAGAGCAGGATGAGAGGGGTCAGGGAGAGCCCAGGAACAGTGTACTGCAAACAGCAAGCCCAGGGAGATGTTCTCTCATAGAGCAGGAAGCAAACCATGGAAGTAAAAACAGCAAGGGGTCTGAGAAAGGGTGACACACTTAAAGAACAGAGGACATTGGACTCAAGAGGAAGAGGGAAAAAAAATGTGTTCAAAACATTACTGGTGAAGAGGATTAAACATGGCGGCGTGAGAGGTGAGACAGAGGTTTCTTCCTAAAATCGCATATTATATGAAAATATAATTAATACAACTAATCCTGAAAGAACAACAGGAAAGAGGACTGTGCCAAACTGCACAAACCTGGAGGAAAGAGCAGACCTCACAGAACAGGGTAATGTACCAAAGCGGTGGCCCGGCAGGACCCCAGCCCTTCCCCCACCCGAGCTCACCAGTAGGAGGAAGAGAAACAGAGCACAAAGGGAGTGGAGGCCTAGGACTGCTGAATACCTAACTCCGGAGATCTGCTCTGGGAGCACAAACCTACATTCCATGGTGTTTTCATGGTACTTTCGTGGTTAGGGGGTTGGAAAGCTAAGACAGGCAGAATACCTGGAGAGACTGAGATTCCAGCTGCTTGTGGAAAGCAGGGATCCATATCTGGCAGCTCTGGGACAAAAGAAAGGTGGGCAGTCTGAGAGACTTCCTAACAGCAAGAGGGCTGCTAAAGGGGTAAGGATTCCACAGAGCTAACTGGTCAGGAGAAAGGACAGGTAGACAAAATTGTCTGGGTGCACTCTGCCAAGCAGGTTGGGAAATTTCACAATTTTCAGGAGCTCCAGCTCCCTGGCTGGCTACACAGATCAGGGACACCCTTCATGATGCGCAGCCTACTAGCCTTTCTCCCGGCCAGCTCCACCTGGCTCACAAACAGGCAAACCCTACCATGGCATTAGGCCAGCCAGGGGAAGCACCATCTACAGCAACTACAAATGCAAAGCACAGAGGCTTATACCTGTGTGCTTGGCCCACTGGTTCTGGAAGTGGAGACAGGCATAGCAGCCGGGATCCAGGAAACAGCTCTTTCCTGCCCCCAGGAAGCAATACCGCTCCTCTGTGACCCCTAACATTGCTTCAGGGGCTGAGCAGCTCCAGAGAGTAGAGCTTCTGGGCACTAGAGGCTGCCATATACAAATATGACATGCCAAACGATCTTACTTCAAAGTAAAATTATGAATACAACCCCTGTAGTATGAAAATGAAATCGACCTCATGAATCTTCATTAAAGGGACTTCAAAACAAAAATCATTAACATGCTCATGGAAGTACAGAAAAATATTCAAGAATTCAGGGAGGAATTCTGGCTGGAAATCCAATCCTTATGGAACACACTATCAGAAATGAAACATACAAAGGAAAGTTTTAAAAGCATATTAGATATGGTGGAGGAGAAAATAAATGAAATGGAAACTAGAGAAGAGGAATACAGAGAAGCTGAGGCACAGAGAGAAAAAAGGATCTCTAAGAATGAAAGAATATTGAGAGAACTCTGTGACCAATCCAAACAGAACAATATTTGCATTATAAGGGTACCAGAAGAACAAGAGAGAGAGAAAGGGTTAGAAAGTGTCTTTGAGGAGGTAATTGCTGAAAACTTCCCCAATCTGGGGGAGGAGATAGTCTCTCAAGCGATGGAGGTGCATAGATCTCCCAACACAAGGGACCCAAGGAAGACAACACCAAGACATATAGTAATTAAAATGGCAAAGATCAAGGATAAGGCCAGATTATTAAAAGCAGCCACAGAGAGAAATAAGATCACATACAAAGGAAAGCCCATCAGGCTATCAACAGATTTCTCAGCAGAAACCTTACAGGCCAGAAGGGAGTGGCATGATGTATTTAATGCAATGAAGCAGAAGGGCCTTGAACCAAGAATACTTTATCCAGCAAGGTTATCATTCAAATTTGAATGAGTGATTAAACAATTTCCAGATAAGCAAAAGCAGAGAGAATGTACTTTCCACAAACCGTCTCTACAGTGTATTTTGGAGGGACTGCTATAAATGGAAGTGTTCCTAAGGTTTAATAGCTGTCACCAGAAGTAATAAAACCACAGTAAAGAAAGTAGAACAGCTAATTACTAAGAAAATGCAAATTTAAATAAACTTTCCCCAAAGAAAATCAGGGGATAGACAAAGAGTACAGAATATGATACCTAATATAAAAAGAATGGAGGAGGAAGAAAAAGGAGGAGAAAAAAAGAACCTTTAGACTGTATTTGTAATAGCATATTAACTGAGTTAAGTTAGACTCTTAGATAGTAACGAAGTTAAGTTTGAACCTTTGGTAACCACGAATCTAAAGCCTGCAAAGGCAATAAGTACATACCTATTGATAATCACCCTAAATGTAAATGGTCTGAATGCACCAATCAAAAGACATAGAGTCACTGAATGAATAAAAAAACAAGACCCATTTATATGCTGCCTATAAGACAATAACTTTGAACCCAAAGACATACACAGACTAAAAGTGAAGGTACGGAAAAAGATATTTCATGCAACTAAAGGGAGAAAAAAGCAGGAGTTGCAGTACTTGTATCAGACAAAATAGACTTCAAAACAAAGAAAGTCACAAAAGACAAAGAAGGACATTACATAATGATAAAGAGGTCAATCCAACAAGAAGATATAACCATTATAAATATCTATGCACCCAACACAGGAGCACCAACATATGCGGAACAAATACTAACAGAATTAAAAGGGGAAATAGAATGTAATGCATTCATTCTAGGAGACTTCAACACTCCACTCATTCCAAAGAACAGTTTAACCAGACAGAAAATAAGTAAAGAGACAGAGGCACTGAACAACACATTAGAACAGATGGACCTAACAGACATCTACAGAACTCTATACCCAAAACCACATTCTTCTTAAATGCACGTGAAACATTTTCAAGAATAGATCATATCCTAGGCCACAAAAAGAGGCTCAGTAAATTTTAAAAGATTGAAATTGTACCAACCAGTTTCTCAGACCACAAAGGTATGAAACTAGAAATAAATTATGCAAAGAAAAGGAAAAATCCCACAAACATGGAGGCTTCACAAAATGCTCTAAATAACCAATGGATCAATGACCAAATAAAAACAGAGATCAAGCAATATATGGAGACAAATGACAACAATAATTCAACACTGCAAAATATGTGGGATGCAACAAAGGCCGTGCTAAGAGGAAAGTATATTGCAATACAGGCCTACCTCAGGAAAGAACAACAATCCCATATGAACACTGTAAACTCACAATTAACAAAATTAGAAAAAGAATAAATGAGGTACAAAGTCAGTAGAAGGAGGGACATAACAATGAATAGAGCAGAAATAAATAAAATCGAGAAGAATAAAACAATAGAACGAATCAATGAAACCAGGGGCTGGTTCTTCGAGAAAATAAACAAAATAGATAAACTGCTAGCCAGACTTATCAACAAAAAAAGAGTCTACACACATAAACAGAATCAGAAATGAGACAGGAAAAATCACAACAGACACCACAGAAATACAAGGAATTATGAGAATACTATGAAATATTATATGTTAACAAACTGGATAACCTAGAAGAATGGACAGCTTTCTAGAAAAATACAACCTTCTAACGCTGACCCAGAAAGAAGCAGAAATCTGAACAGACCAATTACCAGCAAAGAAATTTAATTGGTAATCAAAAAACTACCTAAGAACAAAACTCCTGGACCAGATGGCTTTACTGCTGAATTTTTTCAAACCTTCAGTGAAGACCTTATACCCATCCTCCTTAAAGTTTTCCAAAGAATAGAAGAGGAGGGAATACTTCCAAACTCATTCTAAGAGGCCAGCATCACTCTAATACCAAAACCAGGCAAAGATACCACAAAAAAAGAAAATTACAGACCAAATCTCTGATGAACATAGGAAAAATACATAACAAAATATTAGCAAACTGAATTAAAAAATACATCAAAAAGATCATCCCTCATGATCAAGTAGGATTTATTCCAGGGATGCAAAGATGGTACAACATTCAAAAATCCATCAACATCATCCATCACATCAACAAAAAGAAGGTCAAAAACCACATGATCATCTCCATGGACGTTGAAAAAGCATTTGACAAAATTCAACACCCATTCATGATAAAAACTCTCAATAAAATGGGCAAGTACCTCAACATAATAAAGGCCATATATGACAAATCCACAGCCAACATTATACTTAACAGTGAGAAAATGAAAGCTTTTCCTTAAAGATCGGGAGCAAGACAGGGATGCCCACTCTCCCCACTTCTATTCAACATAGTACTGGAGGTCCTAGACACAGCTATCCAACAACACAAAGAGATAAAAAGCATCCAGATTGGCAAGGAAGAAGTTAAACTGTCCCTGTTTGCAGATGACATGATATTGTACATAAAAAAACTAAAGAATACACTCCAAAACTACTAGATCTAGTATCTGAATTCAGCAATGTTGCAGGATACAAAATTAATATGCAAAAATCTTTGCATTCCTATATACTAACAGTGAACTAGCAGAAAGAGAAATCAGGAAAACAATTCCATTCACAGTTGCATCAAAAATAATAAAATACCTAGGAATAAACCTAACCAAGGAAGTGAAAGACCTATACTCTGAAAACTACAAGACACCCATGAGAGAAATTAAAGAAGATACCAATACATGGAAACACATACCATGCTCATGGATAGGAAGAATTAATATTGTCAAAATGGCCATCCTGCTTAAGGCAATCTACAGATTCAATGCAATTCCCATCAAAATACCAACAGCATTCTGCAATGAACTAGAGAAAATCGTTCTAAAATTCATATGGAACCACAAAAGACCCCAAATAGACAAAGGAATCCTGAGAAGGAAGAACAAAGCTGGGGGGATTATGCTCCCCAACTTCAAGCTCTACTACAAAACCATAGTAATCAAGACCATTTGGTACTGGCACAAAAACAGACCCATAGACCAATGGAACAGACTAGAGAGCCCTGATATAAACCCAACCATATATGGTCAATTAATATATGATAAAAGAGTCATGGGCATACAATGGGGAAATGACAGCCTCCTCAACAATTGGTGTTGGCAAAACTGGACAACTACATGCAAGAGAATGAAACTGGATTTTTGTTTAACCCCATATAAAAAAGTAAATTCGAAATTGATCAAAGACCTGAGTGGAAGTCAAGAAACCATAAAACTCTTAGAAGACAACATAGGCAATAATCTCTGGAATATAAGCATGAGCAACTTCTTCCTGAACACATCTCCGTGAGCCAAGGAAACAAAAGCAAAAATGTACACATGGGACACATCAAACTAAAAAGCTTCTGTATGGCAAAGGACACCATCAGCAGAACAAAAAGGTATCCTACAGTATGGGAGAATATATTTGTAATTGACATATCCAACAAGGGGTTAACATCCAAAATATACAAAAAACGCACATGCCTCAAACACCCAAAAAGCAAATAACCCAATTAAAAAGTGGGCAGAGGATATGAAGAGACAATTCTCCAAAGAAGAAATTCAGATGGCCAACAGACACATGAAAAGATGCTCCACATCACTAATCATCAGGAAATGCAAATTAAAACTACAATGAGATATCTCCTCACACCAGTAAGGATGGCCAGCATAGAAAAGACTAAGAACAAATGCTGGCGAGGATGTGGAGGAAGGGGAACCTTACTGCACCGCTGGTGGGAATGTAAGCTAGTTCAACCATTGTGGAGAGCTACACGGAGGTCCCTCAAAAAACTCAAAATAGAAATACCATTTGACCCGGGAATCCCACTCCTTGGAATTACCCAAAGAATACAACGTCTCAGATTCAAAAAGACATATGCACCCCTATGTTTATCGCAGCACTATTTACAATAGCCAAGATATGGAAGCAACCTAAGTGTCCATCAGTAGATGAATGGATAAAGAAGAGGTGGTACATATACACAGTGGAATACTATTCAGGCATAAGAAAGAAACAAATCCTACCATTTGCAACAACATGGATGGAACTGGAGGACACTATTCTCAGTGAAATAAGCCAGGCGGAGAAAGACAAGTGCCAAATGATTTCCCTCATTTGTGGAGTATAACAATGCAGCAAATTGAAGGAACAAAATAGCAGCAGACTCAGAGTCTCCAAGAAGGAACTAGTGATTAGCAAAGGGGAGGGGTGTGGGAGGGTGGGTGGGGAGGAAGGGAGAAGGGGACTGAGGGGTATTATGTTTATTACACATGGTGTGGGGGGTCACGGGGAAGACAGTGTAGCACAGAGAAGGCAAACAGTGAATCTGTGGCATGATACTACACTGAAGGACCATGACTGCATTTTGGTATGGGTGGGGACTTGATAATATGCGTAAATGTAGTAACCACATTGTTTTGTCATATGAAACCTTCATAAGAGTGTATATCAATAATACCTTATAAAAAATTAAAAAAAAATTCTTGTAGGAATTGGGGGAAAGAGCTATTTGTTTACTTTCTTAATATGTTTAATGAAAACAAGGACTCACACAAACAGGAAGGGTAAGATGAGACCAAGATGCAATTGGATGAGATAAAAATAGAAAAAAAATTGGTTGAATTAAGAAAAATATTGGAAGGAAAAGAAAAATGTAATCACTGGATGCAAAGGCGCCTTGGAAATAGCAACAAAGCTGATTGATAATGTATGAGAAGCAGATTCCTTTTCTGGTGAGAATGCTGTTATGTTGTATGAACATTTCTTTATATTAACCATCAATTCTGGGCACCTTCTGTGCATGTCAGCACTTGAGGCTAAACGGAGGTGGGAGTGGGAGGAGCGATCCCAGTTTGAAAAAAAACTCACCTAGAAAATGGGAGGCTGACTAGAAACATAGTCACAGGCTGAGTTCTCAAACTGAGGTTGGGCAGGGTGCTGTGGAGCACAGTGAAGGAAAGTTTACCTACCCAAAGGGTGAGGAAGATCATGCTGCGGATGGAACTTGTAAATCAGGGCCT
This sequence comes from Smutsia gigantea, assembly GCA_032199065.1. Classification (NCBI taxonomy): domain Eukaryota; kingdom Metazoa; phylum Chordata; class Mammalia; order Pholidota; family Manidae; genus Smutsia; species Smutsia gigantea. The sequence goes on along the minus strand of JAVSCE010021666.1, from coordinate 128,008 downwards.
GGAGAATGAAGCAGATTTGGCTGGACTCTGGAGGGACAGGAGGAATTCTAGGGAAAGGAAACAGCATGGGCAAAAGTCCCAAATCCATCTCTGTCTAGACACAATAACCCTTAATATACTGGCTATTAGTATTGTGCAGGTTCATTCAGCTCCTTAAAACACTTTTGCCTGAGAAACATGTGAATTAGGAGCATGCCCACCCATATGCTGATCTTATGACAATTTCAGCTGTTAAAAAAGTTTGTATGACTATAGGATATTAGAGTTATTTCATGTAGTAAATAATCACAAGATGTTTAGCTGATTAAAAGTTCCAAAAAACTCCAGCTATTATTTCAAAAAATATACTAAAACAAAGAAGTGCAGTTCCCAATATTTAAATCACTTTTTCTTAAAAAGTCTCAGTATCTAAAAAAGAGTTAATCGCTCATTGATAGTTCCAGTGTTGAAAACACAGATGTTCTATTTCTTTAAATAAGTTCTCTTGCTACAGAATGGCCATGTCCCGGGAGATACAAGTTCATCCAAATGTACTATGGATTGCATATGGAAGCAATCTCATTCTATTTTTGGAACCACTTGACAGAACTCTGTCACTACACAAAATACAACTGCCTCCAACTGTTTTTTTTTTTTTGCAGAAAACATTCAGTTTAACAACACAAAATAACTCTGATGTTCTGAGAATTTGGCAGCATTTCATTTTCCATTATGTCAGGTGGGAACCAAAAGGGACTGAACATTACTGATAATAGCATTAGAAAAGCTTGTCCACTAGGCTTATGTGCAGATGGGAATCATTATTGGTAACAAAATCTTTGTAAAAATCATTTTATCTCTAAATATAGCTAAACACTGAGCATCCTAGTCAGATATGGAAAGCTAGAATGATAAAAGATGTACATACAAATTCTATTCCTTAGAATCTCCAGCTCAAGGCTCTGAATGAAATGTTCCAAAGTCACTATCCTGTTTCCCATGGATAAATGTAGCAGGAACAGCCCAGGTTTGATAGTTATTGTCAGGGAGAAAGAGCAGTGCATATGGAGTAGAAAGACAAATTCCAGACATCTAATTCTGAGCATGCTTTTTAAAAAATTACTTAAACTTAAGGGTTTCAGTTTTCTTGAATGAAAAATGGGGCCACTGAGGAGACTATACCCTACAAAAGGGAAAAATGAGAAAATATATGAGACAACTCTTTATAAGCCATAAAGCATGATATATCTGTCTTTATGAATAATACATCATTATTATTATATGGGATAAGAATTTACAACAAATTGCTTTTACGACTTTGATAACACACAGCTAAAGGTGGCTGGAGGAAAAGTATAAACAGCTTTTCAGACACTAATATTTAGTTATCTGCTGCATTTCAAAGTGTTAGTAGATGCAACTAGCTATGGCCTAAATATTTATTTCCCCACACACGTGCACACACACACTCAAACTGCCAATTGTCTTTCTTCTTCCTAAAACATCATTGTCCTACTCAGGCCCCTGATAAGATTTCTCTGTGATCCAACAACTATGGGGTTCTTTCCTTCAGCCATTTAGTTTATTATTGTTGAAAATGATAACATTTCCTGGGAATTATTTCTGTTCCATGTGTTTATTATATCACTTCCATATGTCCCATGTAGTCCAGATCTCTGAAATAAAGACAACTGCTTATTAGAAGCTGTTTAGCCTGTTAGATAATCTTGAAATTTCTGAGCTCAATGAACATTTTGAAATGTCAGAATACAGAGAGCTTCTGCAGTTACTTTAAATGCTTTTAAATATTGTCTCCTTTGGTTGTTGTTAAAAATACAAATGCTAAGAAGTGGAATTTATTACTTTCAGAAAATTACTAAAATTTTCATCTAAGAAGTGATACAAACTGCTCCAGAGCAGTGAATTAAAGGTCTCTGAAAGTCTTGCGGCCATCTGGAAATACATTCAGAGTTCAGTAATCATTGCATCTCACATATAATAACATTCATGTGTAAATGAGCAGATATGATCGACAGGCCACAGTATGAATGAGGAAATACAGGCTGTGATATGGGCTCGGGGAGGGAGGGCAGAAGAGGCTTTCTGGAGAGAGCCAGAGAGAGTGGGAAGGACAGTGCACAAATGCCCTGAAGGTAAAATGATGGCATGTGAGGAACAAAGTAAATATGACTCATAACTTCAAAATGTAAAGAAATTTAAAACTAAACTTGGAGAGTTTCATCATTTTTGATGACTATTTATGTACATTTGTTTGAAGTAAAAAAAAAAAAAACCAGAACACAATGCTCTTTAATTAGTATTTGAAAAACTACATGGTCTTTTCCAAAATTCCGAAAAATGAAATGTGTGTGTTTGAATGTGTGCTATGTATTGGGGGAAGATGCTGATGAGGAGAATGGGGATCTCTATATGTTTTCAAAATGATACAGTTTTAACAATCTCTTACACATCATGTTAGAGCTTCTAAAATTCAAAATGAATCTGTAAATACTAGTGACCAAAACTGGAAATATTTGGGTAATTATCAAACTTAACAGAAGTAATTGCTATTTTTAAATAAACTAAGAAACATTTTATGAGACCTCATTATCTCTCATTTTTATATTTAATAATACATGTTGTAAGAAATACTTGTAAGCCCATTGGTTAAGATTCTAAATGAAGTCAAAGAAAATGTAAAATGCTTTGTAGATCAGTTTTACCGTGACAATATACCCACTGTGATAAGGCTGTGTTACGTGAAGAGGCTGGGTATGAGTTCACATTCTTGCTAGCTATGGGACTCTAGGTGAGTTACATGGGTCTTAAGGTTTTGTATTTGTAATATGCACATATTCCTAATATTCACCTCATAAAGTTGTTTTGGGAATCAAATGGTTTAAGATGATAGTCATAAGTTATTCAACATGAAAATTGGAAATGCTCAACATAATTTAGCATTCTTATTGAAAAATAAGAGCTATGTTGCAGAAGTTGTACCATTCTTTCAAACATTTTGACTGAATTTTATTTTTCAGATTTATTGATATATAATCGACATTTAACATTGTGTAGGTTTAAGGTGTACAACATGATAATTTGGTACAAGCATTTGTTGTGAAATGTTAACCACAAAGGTTAGTTAATACTTCCATCACCTCACATAATTACCCTTTTTGTGTGTATGGTAAGAACATTAGCGATCTACTGTCTTAGTATCATACAATTTTATTACCATTACAAGCCATTAAATCATTTCCCTATTAAACTATTTGCCAACAAGTTATTTTATTAAAATTGAAGAGATGTATAAGTACCAGGTATCTCTAAGTATGTATTTATCATTCTGGGAAATCATCTCAAGGTTTAGAGAGAACTGTATTTTATTAGACAGGTTTCTAAAAACTTAGAGTATGATCACTTTTGTTAAGTTCCTCAGAAGTCATTGAAGGTGTAGTAAAACGGACATTTCTAATATATCAAACTAATACATAAAACCTTGAGAGTGATTTAGGACTTTGAAAATGAAAACTGGAACTAATGTCAGTTCCTGTCTCTGCATTAAACAATCCTCAGACTAAACATAATTAACCTAGTTTCTGCTCCAAGAGATACTTGCTGCTGGAATCTGAGACTGTGAATCAACTAAAGAGCTTATATATCAAGACTAATGGTTTGCTTCTTAAGACTCATGTTAAGACCTTCATTTTGCTGTCAACACCAATCCAAAACTATTATGTCATGAACTCTGCTCAATCCCAATCAATTCTCTACTTTGAAAGACTGTCTTAAAATATCCAGCCCAGCCCCTAATACTAGTTAACTACCCTGCCCTAATTTCCTATTCCATGACAGTATTAACTCTAAGTAGTATACTCTCTTGCTGCAGTACTTTTCATAAAATTGGCTTTGCTTCATCAACCGATTTGTCAAGTACACTTCCAGGGAGATGACAGTTGACACAATTTTGGAGACATCTCTTACAGTACGTAGAGAGAGAAGGTATGAATATCTTACACTTTCTTGATGGTAAAAGGTGAAGTGTTATTTCCACTGGTGTGCAGGTAAATCTGAATATGTGCAGAGGAAACCACACTGTCATGCTTCGATCTATGAGTTGTCTGCCATTCAGCTGTGTCCCAGTGGATTGTTTTCTAGTCACGCAAGTCAGGTGACAGATAACTAATTGTGTACTATAGGGAATGGAGATCATTAGAACTGCCCCCATGCTTCTGGAACTGAAAGAAGAAAAAATCCAATTAATTCTATTCTATTCTACAATATATCAACAATAAATTATGCTACACTTGGGCTTCCTCAGAAAAGCAGTTAATAAGACAGATCGGCATTCCTATTCTATTCTTGACCGCTTCTCTGAAATAGCACTTGGTTCCCTACCGAGAATATAAAGAAAAATCTTAAACTATCTTGGCTTCCACATCTAAGAAATTGAAATAGCACTGACAATCTTATGGTGGTCTGAGAAGATTGGAAATAGAATTGCAATGATGATAAGAAAAGAGTAAATTGTTCACTTTCTGGCTGGGATTCTCACTTTTGTGGACCAGTGGGTAATCACTCTGGACAGGGGTTCTGGAAAAGTACTCTGGAAGAGTGATTGAACCAAATTGAATCTTCTGGCTAGAGAGGTGTAGTTCCTCCAAATGTGAGTAATTTGCCGCCTTCTCACCAGGAGGATGAATCCGGATGGCCACCGGGTGTCAGTGAATTGGGGAAAGAAAGCTGGGGGAGGGGCGGAGCACGACACCACAGGATCAGGACACTACGTGTCCTTCACCTACAGAACACAAGTCTAGTAGCTTTATCTTCCTCAAACCAATGATTTCTGAGTCTGCTTTTGTACGAAATAACCCATTAACCGAAAATTCAGCACATTCCTTTTCCCAAACCTAATGTTAGAATACCACCTACGTGAATTTTTGAGTTTTGTATTGCTACTTGATTTAAAAGCATTTACTGAATGACTATTATATTCCAGCTCTTATTCCTTAAAGTGATAGCTTTTAATAGTCCAATAGGAAAGGTGGATTTCAACAAACAGGTACTTATATCATTTTGTTCATTTTGTTTATCTTTAGGAAGTTTCTACATCAAAAGCCTTGTCTTCGTTTACTTGTAAGTCAGAAGTCGTTTGCTCTTCCTTTCATCCATACAAAGGTTACTGTGTTTTATCAGTTTGGAATGAAAGTATCAAATGCTCAGCTTTCCAAAGAGAGATTAGAACTCTTACTTGGTGGGGATTAGATTCCACCTCCCTCACCATGCACTCCATGGCCACCCTCCCAGCCTTTGATCACAATGCAAATTCATCATAAACTCATACCTCATAATGGTCTGTCTGTTTAGATTTCCTCATCAGTAGTTTTTAACATTAGGCAAGGATTTGTTGGTTGGTTATTTTTATTCACAGCCACATTAATGCAAGCCCCGAAGTAATCAGCTTGTATTATGTGGCCTTTCATGCAGGGTACACAGATTTGCAGCTTGTTTGGTTTATCTAGGCTCATGCTTGTGAGGCAGCTGTTAGGCATTTAGTTAATAAAATCCTCTTCCTCTCGGCAAGTGTGCTTTGTCCATTCACAGGGAGACACATGTAGCCTGCAGTTTAACACTGGAAGCATTTTGAGTCAATGTTTTTTTTTCTTTCCCCTAAATGAATCCAACTCCAGAATTTGGGTGGACAAGTACTCTAAAGCTAGCTAACCAACTCAAGCATGACCACTATATTTCTTGTTTTAATTTTCTTGAAGAGGGTGGGTTAACACTTCATATTATATTTATCAGATAAATCATATTGACTCCAAGTGTTATTAAGGAAATGATCTTTGGATGTACTTAAACTATTCAGCCTTTAGCCCATCTCTGTTCAGTGTTTCTATTGACTTTTTTTGAGGTGGGTGGTCTTATCTACCTTTTTCAAGTATTGAGTAAATGAAAATACATGAGATTAAACCTTCTCTCATTTGACTGAGTTCCTGCCAAAAGATCATATCAGTAAAAACTCATTCAAGCACCTCATTAAAATTCAGTCCCTAGATGAGCTGACTTGATTGGCATGAAGTCAAGATACATAATTATTTAAATTATGAACATTTCTCAAAACAGAAGATTATGATGAAAAGCATCTATTTACATTGCATCATTCCATTGTGTGGTAAGTTACTACAAAAACAAATACTGAATATTGCCGGTTAGAAGGAGGTGAAACACAAGATTATGAATATAAAGCATCTTTAAAACAACAAAAAAATATTTACTTAATATATCTTTAAATGCTCTTTGGCTTATTCTGTTGAAAAGCAGTTTCCTTATCTGAAAGATAAAGACTTTCTTTTATGTAAAGTTCAGACTAAAACCATCCATATCATAATGAATTACCCTGATGTTTAGCAGACAGCTCTGGACATCAAAGAAAGTAAAAAGCTAGTGACAAAAAAACTTCAGTGAAAAATACTTTCAAAATTAGTAGGTGTGTATATATACCACAAACATGGAGAGAACTTTGAGACTGGGTTAATAATACAAGTCACCACAACCATATTCAGTGGAAAGCCAGAGTGTGAAAATTATTTTAAAAATTAGTAAAAACACAACAGAAAAGAGAGCTGCGTGTTTCTTAGCACCCTGCATACTTCTGTCACTCCATTCATATGGCATATATTTTTTTAACTACCCAGGGACCTTGAATGGTATGCTTTGACAGTATTGTGGTTATCTGGGAATAAGATAAATACTTTCAGATCCTCAGAGAAAGGCTTTATAGTTCATTAAAATTCAATACACAATAGAGCTACTGACACTCTGCTTCCCATTTCCCAAAAGGCACCTCGGGTTGAGATTATTTTTCTTTTTTTAAGACTGGTATTATTATGGCCTGGATTTGCTAGTTCAAGACAATGTAAATAGATTTGTAAGCATAAAACATCTAACAGCATTGTATAACTTTAGAAATGCTATCATACTTCTTTTTAATGTAGGGATATCTCTTTCATTTTCATTTTTTTAATATTCCTGCTTTAACTATTATTTTTCTGTTATCCAGTAAAATGAATGAATAAGAGTTTCTCTCCAAATACTGTCTATTGATGGTGTGCATTAATGGCTACCATAAAGCAATTGGTTCATTCAAGAGACCTGACACTACATCCCTCCCCTTGCAATAAGAGGAAAACTGATAACAAGAAAAACAAACAAACCAAAGTGGCCTATACACAAACAGCAAGGCAGTCAGCTGAATAACAAGAAAAACAAACAAACAAAAAATCCCTATACACAAACAGCAAGGCAGTCAGCTGAATAAAGCTTTAAGAAGATTGAACACCAGGGTGGGTTGGAAGTCAGAGACTTTTTTAGAAAGGCAGAAAGCAAAGATACCATTCATACCTTCCACCTTTTATGGGACTCAGGGCCAACGGAGGGCTAGCTAGAAAATTTCTGTCCCTAGTATATGAGTTTCAACATACACATCAAGAAATCAGTTCCAGAAATGAAGTTCTTCTGTTGAGACAACATGGCTATGCTCTTATTACACTAGCTTAACATCAAAACTGGTTCCATTAAATTCTACCTTCAAACCAAAAAGGATGGCAAATAACAACCAGGTGCATGTTAAACTTTGTTTTAATAGATGGATTTCAAACTTACTTTAATATCAGAAATGATTCTTTCTTTCTAAATATCCATAAACATGGAAGGTATGTTCGGCCACATCAAATGCTAATTTATATCAAAAGGTAAAAGTCTATAGATCATGTACCGCTATGTAAAGGCAACAATACTTGAAATTTACAGTAAAGGAATAAAGAAAATTGGAATATTTGGAAAGTAAAAAAGATTTCTTAGATCTGTTATCAACTTAAGTAGTGAATATTGTGCATACTTTTTTTGCTGTATTTGACTCTTACTTCTCATTTTATTTTTTGTTAGTTTCTCAAGCAGATCTTCCACATTGTTTATTTGATTTTCTGTTGGGTTGATTCTGTAACAGGCTGCTTCTGATGCATAATTTTAATTGTGCATTTATATTTACAATATGATCTTTACACAAATAATACCTATTTTAGGCTTCAGAGAGTAGAATAAGCAAAAAGGAGAATGGAAATGATACTCCTATACCCAAAAGTAACAATTTTACTCACTGATAATATGCTTGTCTATAGTCAGTCAAATATCCTTTGGCATGAATTTTTCCAGTAGAGCATGTATACTTCTTTTTAACTTTATTTTTAACACTCTACTGTTAGTCTTTTCAAATATACTTACCTGCTCCCTACAAAAGCAATTTCAGTTAATTCATACCAACTATTGTAAAGGTCTACCACAATTTATCTACTCAGTCCCTGTGGTTACCATGAGGGAGGGGTTGGAGTGGGTGGATGAAATAGGTAACGGGGATAAAGAGCCACAGAATCTCAACCACATTATAAAAGAGTCATGGGGATGAAAGCACAGCATAGAGAACATAGTCAATAGCTAGCTAGAAAATTTCTGTGTTGACAAATAGTAACTACGCTAGTTGGGGTGAGCATTCAATAGTGTATATATTGTCCAATCAGTGTGTTGTATACTTGAAACCAATATAATATTGTATATCAATTATACTTCTATAAAAAAATCAAATAAAAACAGAAGAAATTCCCAGTCTCTTACTGTTTAATATTTGGATATTGGAAGAAGCTGTTTTTATTATTGTTGTTATTTTGGCTCGTTTATTCAAGAATGCAGCAAGCATACTCGGTGACTATTTCAGTGGAGTTTGTAATTCCAGAATTGCCTTCCTTGATATTTCAAATTGTAGCTGGTTTGCTTGAATGATATAATTTTGTAATTCCTCAGACTGGAGGATGTGCGTGAAACAGTCATAATTGTCATTTTGACACTAATGTCAGTAGTTTTAGTGATCAGCGTATCTGATAAGAAAAGTGAAATAATGACAGGATTACATGGTCTGTGGTCTTCAAACAACTTTTTTTTCTTCATTTCTTTTCACTTCTTTTAATTCCTTGTGCATTTTTCTCTTTCTTCCTCTTTATTCCAATACCATCTTATAATTCTTTTAAGTTAAATTGCCAGCTTGAAATGACTTCTTGACAGGGAGATTTTGTGATATTAATCAATGTCTTTATCTTCAGGCTCAGCCTTTGTTATTTATTAGTTCCAAGGTTATTTCAAATGCTTGCCTTGGATCCCAACATCTAAGAGAAAATATTGAAATACTTGCTATACCCATTAAATAAAGGCAGCCTTAATTTTAAATCTCTTCACTTGCCATCAGATGGGTTCATACTGCATTAAACAGTATCAGGAACATGGGCTTCTCTAATAACATTTGTTTGAATAGTTGTCCCTCATATCTTGTCTTTGATAGTTCCATTGTAAAATTGCCAAGGGATTTAGAGAATATGGAAGAAGAATGTCATCATCATTCAGTCTTTATTCATTCATTATTCAGCAAGCACATATTACGGTCAAGCATGAATCAAGAACCAAGCTTGGCACTTGGAGTTCAAAGACATAATTTACATATTTGTCTGGCATCAAGGAGGTTGACATTCTAGACAATTACAACTATTCTGCACTTTGAATGGTGCCACCCGGGTGGTGGATTTGGCTATCCAGGAGCTCCTCCTCTATTTACTAGCTGTGTAATGTGGGGCAAATTAATCTGCCTAAATGAGTGGTCAGATATGTGACATGGAAATTATAACTACATAACCCAGGGAGCTGATGAGAGAGTTAAATGAGTTACTGATATAGAGTTTAGCAAAATCTCTTCTACCTAGTAAACACTCAATAAGTGTAAATTATTATCATTACTAACATTGCCACCATTTATGAGTGAAAGAAACACACAGCTTTGCGAAGTACTGATGTCGAGGAGCTTACAGTGTCTGTTGATCTGGTGAAGGCTTTGCAGAGAAGGCAACACCTGAGCTGTGCTTTTAGAGATATGAAGGTCACCTTAGAGCTGAGACGAGGAGAGGGGACTTGAAGGCAGACAGTGCACCTGGACAGTAGCTTGGACACATGAAAGTTGCTGCATAACAAAACAGCGATGGTTCTATAAACCACTGTGAGCCTTTATCAGGGGTTGGCAAATTTTTCTGTAAAGGGTGATATAGCAAATATTTTACTCTTTGGGAGTCAGTTTCTGTTAGAATTTTAAACCCTGCCATAGTGTTGGGAAAGCTGCTGTAGACAATCCATGAACAAATGAGTGGCTGTGTTCCAAAAAAACTTTATTGACAGAAACTCAATTTGAATTTCTTATAATTTTTATGTATCATACAATATGTCATGTAGCAAAACTTATTACTATTATCTTGATATTTTCAATCATTTAAAAGTATAAAACTGAGTTTTTATGCTCATGGGCTATACAAAATTCAGGCTGTGGGCCAGATCTGGACTGCATACCATAGTTTATGAATCTTTAGTCTATATAATGCAATATTATTCAGTAATTAAAAATATTGCATTGTTGTAGAAAAATACTTACTAGTATACCAAAGGGTACCTGCTTGATACTCCCCAGCATAAATAAAAGGCTGAGAAGAAATGTGTCCCCAAATCAGCAGGAGCTTATTGTTAGTGTTACAGATTGAACTACATTATGATGGTACATTTTTTGTTCTTTCCTAATTTTCTGGGCTTAGCATGTATTCATTTAAAAATTAGAAAATACAGCTTTAATGTCTAAGTATGTACTCAAACTTGTTAATTGATAAGTGGCCCAATGTGCTTTTAGTAGATGTTCATTCAAAATAAAATTCACATATTCAAAATTAAAATTCATGTCCCCAGCAATTTTTATTTATTTTATAACTGCTTTTACAATTTTAATCTGCACAGAGTTAAACACACTGGTCAAAGATGACTTTGAGAACTTAATGTACATAAAATCTGTTAATTTTAGGATTTCCTTTCCATTCTAGTCTCACTTTTGTGTTTCACAGTTATTTTGGGAAAGTAATAACAGATGGTGGCCCTCGGTCCTGGGCCATTACTGACATTTGCTCATGAGGGGAGTAGATGCTGAGAAGTGGGGGCCCAAGAAAATAAGAGGGAGGAGAAGCAGGCTTCCAGGTAAACATAAAATCTGAGAAGAAATCATTTTTGTTATCCTATCTTAAAATCCCCAAAATAGACAAACACACTCCTTAGAAATACAGCCACTAAAAATGAAATGTGGTACTTCATGAGAAAGAACCAACTTCAGGCTCATTCATTCACAAATATTTATTAAATCTCAACTATGGGCTAGACATTGGTATAATCATTGAGGATAATATTGAGACAAAGTTGTCATGTTCAATTCTCTTTAAATCAGGAATGAGACAAGTATCCTCACTACCACCTCTGTAGTCAACATGAACACCCCAGTTGGTGCAATAACAATAACTTTGAAAGCCCGAAGGTTTGCAAAAGAAAATATACATGCCGGCGCCTGCCAGTGTTCTCTTGAAAGCCATAAAAATCTATATTATTAAAAATAATAGACATATTCAGCAACATAGAGATTTGTGATGAATATAAAGATCACTTCCATTCCTATATAATAACAGTAAAGAAAATAAAATTAGAAAAGAAAGCATACAGTAGCAATTTATATATAAGGTACCTCTCAATAAGGCAATCCCCAAAAGTGTGCAGGATTGTTTTAGAGAAAACAGCATCGAAGGACATCAGAAAAGGCCTAAATAAATGAATATGTCATACATTATTAATTCCCTCTCGAACTTAATTCAATTTGCATCTAAGTCTCAAAAAGTACTTTGTGGTTTTTGAGACAATGATGGTAAAAGTTATATGAAAGAGAAAGGACAAAGAATGGTCAAGACAATTTTGAAGATGAAGACAATGAAAAGATGCGCCCTGTCACATAACAAGAATCATCATAGAGTTACAATAAGAGTGCGTAGTATTGGTGTTGGTGTAAAACAGATCAATAACTGTGGAATGGACAGTGGTGAGGGGTGGGGGGTGAGGAAGGACTTGGTCGAAGAAGTTTAGAAACTGTTTTTTTCCATACCCATCTTCCCTCCTGGAGACTGAGGAATGCTGCAGGAAGACTTGAAATTAGCTTTGTTCGTGCAGACAGTGTGATATTGCCATGAGGAGAGGTGATGGGTAAAATGGAGACCAGAAATTAATCTTCGTATTTACAGCCACTTGATTTTTGGTAATGCCAAGGCAATTCAGTATGAGAAGGATTATCTTTCCAACAAATTTTGCTAGGAAAATCGAATATCCATATGCAAAACAAAAATTTCAAGCCTTACTTTATACCATACATGAGAAAAATAACTCACAATTTAAAACTCACAGGTAAATGGAAGAGGTAAAGTATAAAATACATTTTAGTTTATGTATGAAATGTAGGAGAAAATCTTCAGGACTTTTAGCTAGCAAAAGATTTCTTAGATATGACACCAAGAACACAACTCATTAAAAAATATAATTTCAACCGTGAAAATATAAAATACTTGTGCTTTAAAAGACCTTATTAAGACAATGAAAAGCCAAGCCACAGAAAAGGGAAAATAAACACAAATCATATTTAATAAAGGACTTGTGCCCAGAATATAGAAAAACTTTTATAATTCAGTTATAGAAAGGTGACCTAATTTTAAAACTAGGCAAAGGACCTAGATACCAAAACAAGATATACAAACTGTTCATTAATAAGCACATGAAAAATGGTTGGCATCATTAGAAATCAGGGAAATGCACATTAAAACTACAATGAGATGATTTTTCACCCAACAGAGGAACTATAATAAAAAGAGATGGACAGAAACAAATGTTGGGGAGACTACAGAGACACTAGACCCCTCATGCAGAGCTAGTGGGGGTGTAAAATGATATAGTCACTTCAGAAAGTAATTTGGCAGCTGAAAAAGTTAAAGATAAACTTATCAAATGGCCCAGCAATTCCATTCCTAGTATCTTGCAAAAAGGAATGAGAAACATATGTCCACCAAATATGTGTATGCAAATGTACATTATAGTATTATTTATAATAGCTCAAAGTTTAAACAATCCAACATTTCCATCAATTGGTGAATGTACAGATAAAATATTTTTATATTCCACTAATGGAATATGATTTAGCAATAAATAGGAACATGTTACAACATGAATGAACCCCCAAAATACTATGCATTTGAAAGATGCCACCATCCAAGGGAATGTAATTTAGCAATAAATAGGAACACGCTACAGCATGGATGAACATGCAAAATACTATGCTTTTGAAAAATGCCAGGAGCACAGGCACACACATTGTGTGATTTCATTTATACGAAAATCTGTAGAGATGGAAAGCAGATCAGCGGTCACCTTGGGCTAGGAGTGAGAGCAGGATTTGAGTGCAACAGACATGAGAGATAGTTTGGGGATGATGGAAATGTTCACACTGTATTGTGGTGGTGTTTGCACAGTTCTGTGAAATGTACTAAATGTCATTGGATTATATATGTAAATGGATGAATTTTATGGTATGTAAATTACACCACAATAAAGCAGCTAAGAGGTGTATATTGATTAAGGTGAACAAGAGATAAAGGCCCTTGGTGATATAGGAAAAAATAGTTTGAATGCCATCCTTATAGGAAACACCATATTGAGCTGCCTTTGTTAAAGGTCCTAAATCTAGGCCTAAGGAAGAAAAATGTGAAAATGAAATTAGTGAAAGCAAATTTTCAGCACTAATTGTGGCCTCATACAAGGATAGGTTTTTTTACATTTAAGTGATGGGCAGCATCTCCTTCAGGCTATCTGCTGTAGGTGTTATATCTCTCCACCCAGCTTTTGATTAAATAGTGAGTAGCAGTGAGTTTGACGTTCCAATCCTTGACAAGTATCTGGAGTGCATTTATTCTACGTGGCTGATTAGGTGGGGAGCCATAAGCTTTAACAGTCAGTTGAACTAGAGTCAGAATTACTCTCCTCTTGAGAAAGTTAAGTAGCTTGAAAAAACACAAACTGGCACAGAAAGCCAACCCACCTTCTTTCTGATTTCTGGTTTCTCAATACAGAATAGGTGAACAATTTTGGAAAAGTCAGCCACATATTTGCACGAGAAAATGCCACAGAGTAACAGCATCTGAGACAATTTTACAACCACACTTGTTCCTTTTCATGGCCATGGTTAGGGTTTTGTTGTATATTAACTATGACAACAATAATTACTTCTGCATTGTTACCTGGCCCTATTGTGAAATATTTACCAAAATTGGTGTAGTGACAGAAGACCGTAGGATGACAGCAGATAGATGTCTTTCTCCAAGCCAGGTGGTCAAGCTTTCCTTAAGGAAACATCAACATGTGGAACCCAAGAGAAATGGAGAGAAACTTTCTGAATTTTGCAGATCTAAACAGATCTAAATTTTTTAAATGTGCTTGGATCAATTCCTTATTTACAAAGAGTATTTTATGTTGCTTTGCCTTCTTTCCCTCCACACCTTAATCTCCTCTAGATATGTGGTTTACAGCATCAAAAAGGTATGTTACAAACTTTTTGTTTCTCTGATTCCAAAAGCCATGTCTCTGACTTTGTTTAGATTTTGCTGTTTAACACGCATGCTTAATTTATAGCACAGTTGAAATTATGTGAGTGTGAGCTGGTTTATAAATATATGATGAGATTAATGATAGTGATTAAAGAAGATATTATTGATCCACAGACTTTTTACTCATTTACAACTAGGCCAATGCTTCATAGCTATAATTTCCTTAGTATCTCAGGATCAGTATCTATACCTGTTTTGTATCTACTGGGCCTAACCTACTGGTTTTAGCAGTGATACTAAAAACAAAAATATAACATTGACATTTTATTTGGGAGAAGGGGGAGGACCTTTATTAATTTCTGAACACCATTACAAATACCAAAAAATAGGTCCTATCAGAATATTACTCTACCAGTGAGTCTTCACATAAATTAATCTTCTTGAAAAAGTGAAAAATATTCCCAAGTCAATTCAAAGATGCCTAAAACAGCAAAACTTGAACAATTTTCATTTCTCCCAGTCTCTTAAATACAGCATTCTAACTCTCTTAGCCTGTGTTTCCCCAAGTCCAAGAAGGAGTTAATTTTAATTCCACTCAAGATTACAGGATTGCCTGGAATTTTGAATGAGAAAATACATATAAGGTACTTAGCAAAGCTGACTAGTGCCTTGTTGACTGTCAATTAATTAATTATTATTATCTCCATAGTAATTGATTGCTAATAATAGAACTAATTTTGGCAAAAAAAGTTCTTGAAAATGAAAATTTAGAAGGAAAGCTGTTTTTCAGTATTAACCAGAAACCTGAGTATATTTTTCAGATGAGAGAAAAGAATCAATTTTCAATATATTCTTTTTTTTTTTTTTTGGCACTAAGAAGCCAGTATGATTAGTTTTGTTGATTGTTATATTGGATATCATCTGAAAACAACTATTTTTGGATTATACTTCTCTTTTTAAATGGGAATTTATATTTAAAGAAAGGGAAAGTCTACTAAACCTGGAATACCAGGGGCTGTATTTGGTTGAAATATGCTCTGTGCTCTGCCTCTAAATAAGAAGAGTTTGCTAGAAATAACTGTTTAAATAGATTATCTGAGTTCCAAGAAAATCCATGGTGTTGCTTTTTATATTACTAGCATCCATCATCAATTATTTACTCTGAGATTTGTAATAAATTATCTCCTAAAATATTCAGCAGCATGTAAAGATCTTGGCTTTTTACCGGATGACCCCATCTTGCAATTATATGTACCAAAAATACATGTGGCTTGAACTTCTAAGACTTAAACTATTTACTGACTACATCATCAAGACACTAAAATATTTGAATGATCAAAAATTGGCTACAGACTGGTAACATAGCATAAGGGAATCCTATGGATATAATAAATAAAAGAATTCAGATTTTGAGGCCAAACTGCTCCAGTGAAGGAATAATTAAACAATTTTAGCCGTGAGGGAGGCTGCCTGGTCTGGCAGCTTGACTGTACTAACAGATGAACTTATTCTGCAAGCAAATGAGTAAACAAATCTGTTAAATATAGTTTTTACGCATTGTTCCTTCATTTTTTATTTATCAAATAATTCTCACTGCCACCTAAACATAGGGGAACTGACTGTACAAACATTGGCTGTGGCTTAAATGATGCAAATATGAAGTTGAGAAAAATCTGTTTTTACTTCACATCATATGGTATTTGGCACACGGTTTGCTCTTGATTGTATTGTCATTATTAAGGATGTGTGTGAAAACTACATCACAATTAATTCACCTGATTTGTCTAATAAGTTCCTTTTACAGATGATTTATCTAGTTAACTGTGCAGTTATCTAGTAATAAATTGTATGGAAGAGAAGACAGTGGAGGAGTATTTATCCTCTGATCATGGAAAGTATGCACTTTTATTGGTGATTCACAAGTCTATTTTTAGCCCTACACATGCCTTAAAAATCTTCATGAGAACACCATTTTAATAAAACACTGATTCATTTATTTTATACTTACTAATACAACACTTACATAGCATTACTAAGCAACTCACATCGTTCTAAGTACTTTATTAATGCATTTATTCCTCAATATAACCTTAGGATTAGGTATCATCCCTACACAATGCAGAAACCAGGAACTGGACATGAAGTAATTCACTGAGGTCACAAAACTAGCATGTGTGTTTGAACCTAGGTAGTGAGGTCACATGGCACAGCTTCTTACATGATGCTGTCTTTTTGGAGTTCATTTCAGAACTGTATTGGCCAGTTTTGCTGACCAAATATCTCTTCCTATCAGTCCACTTTCTTGGACAGACTAAAAGTTGCTTGTCTGTTTCAAAGTGACCTTTCTTAGCCCACAGAATGAAGGCTATTTGTGCAGACTCACTTTCCCTAAAAGATCAGCCTAAGGAGAGCAAAAAGTTACTGGACTGAGCTGAAGCTTTATTCTGCCACCTTGTTTTCCGTTGGGCGCACCTCACAGGAGTCCATTCTCTTGCCGGTACTGGGCATATTAGTGTCTCAGGGGCCTGCGCCATGTGATGTTTGGGAATTTTTCACCATATAGTATAAACAGAGTTTGATTATTATTTATTTAAATAAACAGGTTTGGTTTTAAAGAATCTTGAAGGTTCACTTTGAGGTGCTCAGTCTAAATGCCACTGACGGTTCTTGAGGACAGAAATGACAGGCGCGAGCCATGACTAAGGATTACTGTGCGCAAAGGTGCAGAGCAAATCGGAGTGGGGCAGGGTAAGGCCAGAGAGGTGAATTTCACAGACACCTTGGTGAGGAGGTGAGAAAGGGTAGGTAGAACAAGAAAGAGGTCTAAGGTGATTCCAGGGCTTCAAGTGTAAGGAGCTGGAAGGTCATTTCATCCATATCACCAGATGAGAGAAACTCCGGGAGGAGAGGAGAGAGACAGGGAAGGTGGCCTAGAGTCGGAAGACAAAAGATGAATGTGCTTTTTGAACAACGTACATGATGACTTATTTTGATTATCATTTAGCAGAAGGAGGCTCAAAATGCTCAAGCTTCATGAAAATAGAATTCTGTTGAGATGTGAAATGTTTTATGGCTATGTCAACACTGGGCTGTGCAGAGAAACATTTTGCCGGTACTATAATTCCTTCATAATAACTAGCCCTCCCCTGTGAGGTAATCAGTGTAAACTGGCATCACCTAGTTCTTTCTCATGGAGCCTATATGTTCTCCTTCACAGCATTTATGATTTGTAATTATACACTCACTCACGTTTACTTGTTAAATGTCTGTTTCTTCAACTAGAATGAAATCTTCATAAATCATGCACTTTATCCCACTTTACAGCAAAGCATACCAAGCCAAGCTATTAGCATAATTTATAGCACAAGATGAACACATAGATGATCTAGGTTTCTTCTACTCACTAAAAGCTACTATTTTTTAAGTCCTACAGACTAAAAATTGGAGGTGATACCTGGGAGATGCTATTCATTTTACTGTGTTACAAAAATAAAATCAGTCTATAAACTTACTGTGCTTTTATTAGAAATCAAAGATTAGGAATGGTTGCAACAAGGGTAGCAATGTGTTCTTCAAATTTAAACATTCCTCTTCCAAGTGGTTGAACTCTATTACCATTTCAACTGTTCAGGTTCTTGGATGTAAAATATTTATGAATACAAAAGGTTGTAATGTAACAGTGAAATAATCAGAGAGAAACTGCTACTCTGGATCCCAGAGATTTACATTATAATTAATAGAAGTTAGCCTCACAGCTGGAGTGCTGCAAGAAAGAAAAAGTACTTCTTGAGACAGAAAAAAAAGTATGTTCTTAAAAGTTCAAATACTTCAATCAAAGTATAGTACAGCATACACTAATTTTTTTCACAGATGAAAGACCCAAATAAAGTAAGCTTAAAAAAAAAATCAAAGTACAATAAAGGTCTGTGATCCAGAACATCTTCAATCACAGCCTCTTATTCTGCTCTGTCATCTAATTTCACCATTCTCCACTCCAGTGCCTTTGACCTTCGGAGAACAATAATCCCAATGGCTTTTACAGTTATTTGCCCCATTGTGCCACTGTAATTGAGTTCACCTAAGGACCTATTTGACATTGTATTAATAATTGTTTATGCTAGGGGTATTCTAGCCACACTAATAACTCTTTGTGAAATCTAATCAAGAGACTGAAAAGATGTTTTATATTACATGGCGAAGCATCACCAACCATATTGAATTTCTCACTACTGCTTGGGTTCTAAAAATTTTTTTGTCTTTGCATTTATGTTTAGAAATACACAAAGGACATTCATACTTTATTCTGTTCTTCTGTGTTGAAATTAAAGGAAAAATTATCCCTATAGCAATGTTCCTACAGTTTGATATTAATAAGAAAACAATTAGTGTTTTGCTTTTGATGATGAATGAAACATACAACAAAAGTTTTTTCTCAAAATCCATATCACCCCAACATTCTCTTAAAATATATTCTATATAAAATATATATACAGCTTAAAGTAGTCTCTATAAAACACACGTATTTTTCAAAGTCTTAAGTGATAAAGACCAAAAGTAGAAAGTAATATTCTTCAAAAAATATGTTTTCTCTTCACAACAAACATCCTAACTTTTTCAGATACCAAACATGCGATTTCCAGAAATATTAACATAGTTCCAAATCTCTATGTGGAAAAGGAGGTCCAAGGTTTTTATTTGCCTCAAGTAATACTCAGTACAAAAGTCCCAATGCATAGGCTGTGGTGGATAGTTTCCTTTTTTACTGTAATTTTTTTATCCACTCAACTAAGATTTTGAAACATGCCCACTGAAGTTGAGAAACTCAGCCTAACACCACAGTAGGCTTTGACCTTATTATAGCTGGTAATAAGGGCCTTCTCCCAACCAGACCAAGATCTAAATAACAACCACCGAAAGAGTGTTTGGGCACCAACCCTGGTGAGCCTAGCAGATGTGGGTGCCCAGGGCAGTCTGTCTATAGTGTCATCACAGTGTATCAGGGCCCCTAGTGGAGCTGTGTGGATGGCAAGTGCAACAGGGGCAGTGACTGGATATTTCTAGGCTGCACTTGCCTGGCCCCTTCCCACACATGAATTAAGCCCTTTGTTAGGAAATCATTCTTTACATACGGCCACAAATGATAAGCAGGAGTTGCCATTGCTGTTTTTAATCCACTCTCTACTACCTCACAATAAACTACTGTTTGCATTTTAAGCATGTCTATAATTTAGCCATGTTCCTCCTCTCAAACTGTATCAGACACCTGCCATGTTTGTTAGTTACACTTAGCGCTCATCACCCACAACACATACTAAACTCATTCACTCGTCACTTTAAGTGCATTTTGCTCTAACGCTAATTTCCATCAAAACACCTCGACACCATTCTACCTATGCTCAGTACAAAACTCTTTATCCCACAAAGCTAAGATCAAGCTCACTTCTACTATTTCTAACCCATTTTCAGTCCATCCAAATAATTTTCATTCTAATATTATCATTACTTTAAAATTCAGTACATAAGTATTTTTTAGTTGTCTCAAGCCCCTTGGGTGGTCATCTCACTGAACTGTGAGATCTCCAGGTTCCATGGTTCATAAGTGTCTGCAGTTCAGTCACTAGCAGTGCTGGTTGTCATATTGCTGGGCCAGGCTTTTCACTGAACTGATTTTCCATGCTGGCAGCTGAACAGGATGCAGAAATCTTAGTGAAGACAAGGACAAGCGGACAGCTACTTTGTGCTGTCCATGCCAGAGTAAGAATAGTGGTCAAATCCCCGTATTTGCCTACAAAACTACCAGTGACAACAACCGCAATGGCAATAATGACCAGCACTCACTGGACTCCTACCTTGTGCCGGCATCTACACCAGTGGTTCAGTACCGACATCATCTCATTTAGTCAGCACCACTATCAAGCAGGTATGCCTCCCTCCATTTTGCAGATGAAGAAAGAAAGTCATAGAAAGAGTAAGGCATTCATTAAAGACCATTCTGCCCATGTAAGAATAGTGCGATTTGAATTACAACTCATTTTATAGGTCTGACTAAAGCTTTTTATCACAGAACTCTTAACAAGAGTTTAGCCTCTTAAAATGATGTACTTATTTACTAAAACATTAATCATCTACCAAAGTTGTCTGTAGGTAATTTATTATATATCATTAGAAAACAATAATCATTCAGTCAAGATTGTTGAGTGTCTAGATATTATAAAGTATACAAGTAACTAAAATATGCAATCCTTACAATTAGGAAGAGTAAAATTTAGGTAAATGGCAAGCAGTCAAGAGCTACATAAATATATGTTAAAATAAGAAATGTCTTAAAGCAAATATGTGATGTGTCCAATAATTGGTGCCCTGGATTTTAATGGGTGGTAATTGCCCATCCCTCCTTGTAATGAAACTTCCTTGAAAAGAAACTTTCTCAACACGTGAAAGAAAAAGATTTTTGCAAGTGCATTATTGATCAGATAATGTGATGTAGCAAAAAGGTATTAGCAGGTTTTGAAGGGAGGCAGAGCTAGATTTGACTCCAGTTAAGCCATTTAATGGCAAGTTGTTGACTCTCTATATATCTCATGTTCTTAATTTGTAAAATGTGGAAAACAACAACTATTTGACAAGTTTAATATGAAAATTAGAAATTATATGCACAAAGTACCATTTTTATAACACTGTAAATACAATATTAGCTCTGGATAGTATCTAATCATTGAACATTAATATCCAAAAGTTTATATTTTATGCTAGAAACTCTCCTTATTTGTAGTACAGCAATGAAGAAAAACAAAACAGTCTGCATGCTGGCAATGAACTTACACTACAGTTAGTGTTATAGAAAACAATCAGAAAGTAAATATATAATATAATTTTAGCCATAGTTAAATGCTGAGAAGAAAAATAAGACAGGCTAAATGGTGTCTTGTAGGGTTAGGGGTAGGGCTGGTTCAGATAGGGTGGCCAGGAAAGTACCAATATAAGGATTTATTCTTAATGATGAAAATATCCTATGTAAAAATATGTTATATAAAATACCTGTCAGCAAAGAAATGATTCAGAAATAGTTTTGAATATTGCAAAAATTTTACCAACTTTATAAGAATTTACTTCAAATCCAGAGACATCACAGAGGATCCATTGAAGCGTTTTTGGATAATCAGTTTTTTGTCAATGGCCAAAAGACAAAGAATATTAAATCTAAAGTGTTTGAAACCAACGACTAATAAAGATCAACGAGAAACATAAACAGATTGTCTTTGAAAGTATGATTTCAGCCAGTGGAAAAAAATTGATTCATTTCTTTTTAAGTATTTGCTTTATGTTCTTTCAAGAACAAACTATTAAAAAAGTTGTACTGTGTGGTGGTTAAAAGAGAAGCTTCAGGAAACAAATTATCTGGGTTCCCAAGCTTTGATTTTTTCCTAGCTGGGTGACCTAACTTACATAACTTATATGTTACTTTGTTGATGGTGCCACTTGTGTGGAAATTTCATTTTAATGAAAAGACCAATACACTTTAAATCAAATGTTAGCTGCAGTAAAATTTCCTGCTCAGCTATAATAAGTGAAGACAATAATGGTTTATAGAATATAGTGATTAGGCTGGATAATTTTCTATGGTCTTTTCCATTTCTAATTCCATGACTTTTTAATTTCCTTTATGTATTATAGCCTACCTCACTCTGCAGTTAGTTTGAAGCAACCAAATATTTAAGATTTGTGATTGCAAAGAAAAATGAAATTAAAAAATTATTATGTTTGTTCTTTCTTTTCCACAAACTTAGGTTCATTTACAAAGTGGTGTAACTAGATGCCATGATCATCATTCAATGATTCTCTTTGATTTGGGGAAGTTCTACTTTACTGAACTACTGAATACTTAACTGAACAGATTTCTTTCATTAATAAAAGAAAATGTACACAACAAACATATGTAAGTATATGTATGCATTATAGCTAATGACGTGATAGAACAAAAACATTTTTGCTTGATGTCTTGGTATTATTTCAAGCAACTGAAAAGCTGCCAGCAATTCTGTCATAATTTGAAAATACTTCTGGCATACTAATACATTTTTATTTTCAGAGAAATCATACCCACTTGGTACTCAAGCTTGTATTTGAAAGAAAAGGATACCTTGCTTGAGCAGTTAGAGAAGAATATGCAAATAATAATTGTTTCAAGTTCCTTTCCTAAAACTGAGCACTAGAAAGGGATTTCTAATTTCTAGGTGAGTCAGCCTTCTGTCCTATAAAATATGACACAAACAGAATGCAGGGACTTGTCCTCCAGCTAACGCATTGTTTAGAGACTTACTAACTTTGGATAAGAGCACTTGGCCATGAGGACAGAAGAAAATTTAAGCACTGCAGAAGCAACCACATAATTTGCTCCTTGATTTATTACATCTTTGGCAGGCAGGGCTCCAAGCTTCTGTGCATATATGGGCAACTGGGCCATCCATGATGAAGTGCTGTTGACAGAAGGATGGCCCCTGGTAACACGATTGCTATAATAAGGACCCATGGTAAGTCAGACAGCTGTATCAATGGTTATTCTCTGCTTTGATATTTCAAAATGTCAACGCCCCGTCATAAACTGTCAGTGGAAAAAATATAAAGATGTGGAGAGAGGGAAGAGTGCTTCTATCTATACTTCTTTAATGAAGTCATTGTTTGAGATGTGTCTAATCACAGGTACATGATACATGTAGTTCTGCTACTTCTCTAAAAAGGAGGATTTCACTGAAAACTGAAAGCCAGCCATTTTCATGAGTCTTATTTTAAAGTTACCATTTTTTTTTCACCTCATGAGATGTTACAACTTAACTCTTCCAGGCCCATGCCAACACCTTCTTAACAATACGTAAGAACTTATAACTATAATATTACTTCACACAAGAACTTAAATGTCTAATAAAAATGTATTAGGGAAGACAGAAAACAATCTTAACTTTAGGTTTCATTCAGCTATTTTATACCTAAAGATTGAAGAAATAAGGAAGTGATTAATTTAGTCCACCCATTCCACATTTTGGCACTGTCTATCCTATGGGGGGGAAAAGTATCTTAAAGAAATAACTAACTGTTCCTTATTTGATTCATCTTGTCTTTCTAGTCTGTTTTTCTGTGCTCCAATTTATCAAACACTGAACTTTAAAGTATGAATGACTTGCACAGTGATAACTTCAAGTAAATAAAGGATGTATCTATTGACTATTTATAGTATATACAGTATATTTCATCAATCCTTTAATTCAGGATTTTCCCACATGATGAAACATAGAATAAATTCCAAAAGAAAAATTAAGAACATGGAACCAACAAATTATGCAGTATTTAACAGTTAAAATCACTTTATAAGCAAAGTATCTTGCTCTTACATGAATACAGTATATAAACATATTCATAAGGTATAGTGTGCTGTGTCAAATACAAATATGTGTATTTTTCTCAACCAAAGTCAGAGAATTTACTAACCAGATATATATTTTTCTAGCAGTGCAGAAAGGAAGGATACTACATGAACAACAATTTAGTTCTGGAGGTTTAATGGAATGGCCAAATTAAGCCTCAAAATACTGATGCATTTTGTTGTATATGGAAATACAAAGAAATCATTAAATATTGTTAATGGCAAGAACTATGATCGTGCTGAACAGTTCAATCAGGTTTCCTTGTCCATCCAATAACAATAATTTTAACATGTTCCCACCAAAAAACCAGTGAACCATGGTATTGCATTCAGCAAATAGAATGAAGCCAGACGCTATGTCTATGATTTAGAAAACACAGAGTATATTTACTATTTCTTTATATTTTCAGCTCTATTGTGCTTAAGTAAAAGGACAGGTTTTCTTTAAATGGAACAAAAATTAATATATACAGTACTCTGCTTTTTTTATGGTCTTACACATTAACTTACCCAACAGCATCGCACTTGCTGCTAATGAAAAGAGAGCAGGCTGTACAAATCTTCTCAAGTCTCCTGTGGCAAGAAAACTATTACAGAAATGAATAGAAGGAAGTTTCTGGAGCTTTTCCCTTGCCTTCTTGTTTTACCATGGGCTGTTAAGATCACACTGAGAATTGTCAAAGCTGAATAAACCACTGGCAATTGGGTTTATACCCTTTGGGAAGTCAAGCTTTCATAGGGGATGATTTGGCTTTATTCAAGCACCAATATATGAGAAACAATGTGAACACTCCCAGAGACTGCAGCCTGGCTTCTAACTGTAGACAAAGAGGCACTTAGCTGCTGGTGGTTTGCAAGGGAGGGCTCGTCAGAGAGAGTTAATTTGAGCAGCCTGAAATTACATCAACCCCGGACATCTAAGTACTGTTAATCTGCAGCTTTGCACATTGTATTTTCAAAACCATTCAGCTGCAGGGTTGGAGAACAACTGGGTTTACAGAATGATTTAGAAATGTGAAATTTCCTAACTCCCATCTTTGACAAGCAAATGCTCATTATGTTTTATGGGGTGAGGTGGGAGGGATGGTTTCCAAGCTACCTCTAGGAAATTATTTGAAAGTCAAATTCAGATTATTTTTGTAATATCTTCAGAACACATGTATTTTTTAAATAAATGAGTAAACTCATTGATAACTGTAATTATAGAAATGTAGGTTTATAAATAGAAGGTACTTGGGAGGTTAAGACGTTCATCTTCTTACAGATGAATATAGATCAGTATTTCACAGTGAATTTGGGGAATCTCATTTATACAGAAAATATTACAAAAGCATTATCAATATGAACAGTTTGAAATTTTATTTTCAGTTTTACAAAAGGTAGACTTAGAAAATATACATCATACTGTTAAAAGTTCTAAAATACAGAGTACATAAATTCACTAAGTCTATATATGTATGTGATGTATAAACATGCACATACACACATATTCAGAGAGAAGGAAGGAGAGAGAGAAAAAAAGAGAAGGGGTTTTCCTATGCCATGCAGGCATTGGCTGGGACAGGAAAACGGCATCTGACATAATAGAGTTTATGAATGTATTTCTATCTTCCAATACTTTATGGACTTTAAAACAATTCTTATACCATATTTTATAACCTATATTCATGCATGTACAATGTATGTTCATGGTGAGATTCGCTTAAGTTGTATGTTGTTTGCAGGGATGAGCAAATATTTTAAGCCTAGTCCTCCTATTTACTAGTTAGATGAACTTTGTCAACTCATTTTAGAACTTAATTTCAACTTCTATAAAATAGAAATAATAGCATCTAATTAGAAGACTGCTAATATTAAATTACTTTGCTTATGTCAAGGAATATGACATAAAATAGATTGAACAAATGTTAGTTTTCTTGGATTCAGAATTTTACATGATAGCAAAAACTTATCTTCAAAAATATATTTTGTGTTTGTATTAGAATGTGTGTTTGCTCAATGATCCCATGCTTCACTGATGTACCATCTTCCTCATACCCTTAACTATCTCATATTAAATATGTATCATCAAATGGCTAAACTTAAACATCTTACAGAAAAGATATTTAAATATGTGCACTGATAAATCAAGTTTATGACCTGGTACTATGTGTTTATTCCAGAAAAATTAGTAAATATACTTGATTTCCTTTTAAGGAGTTCACATTAATAAGGATAAATTTCATAGTCAGCATTATGATGCTCAATTTCAAAAGCTCTCTAAAAATTAAGAAATCAGTTCATAGCAATATGAATTTAAGCTGAACCTAGTAGTCGTCTCTTAATTTTACTTAATGGAGCATGTATACTCACATGGCAAATGCGGTGATTTAGTTGACCCCTTCTCAGTTCACGGATCAATTTGCCAAATGTATTCATGTATTTCTCCAAAGTCATACACCAGTGAACCACAAAATTAAGATCTCTTCTTTCATGGATGCACTGGTTTCTTATTTTCCAACTTTTCTCTTTCAACTTAACCACCTTCATCCTTTATTTATAATGAAACAATTAGGGAGAATAGGGGTCCAAGATGGTGGCATAGAAAACTCTGAACTTACCATGGATGCATTTAATCTACACCTACATATATAGGAATTCCTCCTGAAGAACAACAGATGACTGATTGAACAGCTTATGCCCAACAAAGGGCAGAGGGACCACACAGAGTAGGGTAGGAGAAATGGTAATGACATAAAATTCCACTGCTGACACAGTGATCTGCAGTAGGGAGGGATATTGCTGAGGAGACTGTGTGTAGACTTGCCTGCTCCAGTCCACAGTGAGATAACAGTGGTTTAAAGGGCCTCTTGACTATAAGAGTAGGAAATAGATTTACTAACCCTACAGTGACCACCAAACATGCAGGGAATTGTTGGAACTCACTCTGGAATTAGAGATGACAACTACCATCATTTTTTATATTCCCCCTCCATCTTCATAGTGTGGGTGGAGTAGGGTCCAGGCACTCTTGCTGGACTGTGAGGGCTGCCTCAAGATGCCCCAGGACCTTGTACCCCCACAATACACCCCAGGTCTGTCATACCCAATGGTCATATACAAGAAATAAATCCCATAACACTATCATTTTTTCAGAGAAACATTGCAGGCCAGAAGGGAGAGATAGGATATATTCAAAGTGCTGAAAGGGAAAAACTGAAAATTGAGAATACTCCACCTGGCAAGGTTATCATTTAGTATTGAAAGAGAGATCAGGAATTTCCCAGACATGCAAAATTAAATGAGTTCATCACCACTAAATCAGCCTTACAAGAAATGTTAAAGGGTATTCTTTAAGCAGAAAAGAAAAGGCCATAACTAGAGTAAGAAAACATATTAAAGAAAATTTGACTGGTAAAGGCAAATATATAGTAAATGCATTGGATCAACCATTTATAAAGCTAGTAGTATGAAGGATAAAGGACAAAAATAGTAAAATCAACTATAACTATAATAAGTGGTTAAGGGATAAGCAAAATAAAAAGAGGTGAAATATGACATCAAAAATAAAATGGTAGTGTGAATGAGTAAAAATGTAGTGCTTTTTGGATGCAGTTGAACTTAGGTGACTATCACCTTACAATAGATTGCTATATATAAAAGTCGTTATATATGAACCTTATGGTAACAAAAACCAAAACTTCCAATAGATACACAGACAATAAAGAGAAAGGAACTCAAATATAACACTAAAGAACCATCACACCACAAGGGAGGAGATCAAGAGAAGAAGAATATAACAAAGAAGAACTACAAAAACAACCAGAAAACAATTAACAAAATGGCAATAAATATCTATCAATAATTATTTTAAATGTAGAAGGACTACATGCTACAATCAAAAGACATAGAATGGTGGCTGCACAGATTAAGAAAACATGACCCATCTATATGCTGCCTACAAAAGAATTACTTCAGATCTAAAGATACACAGACTGAAAGTGAAGGGATAGAAAAAGATCTTCCATGCAAATGGAAATGAAAAAAAAAAGGGTGCAGTAACAATACTTGTATCAGACAAAATAGACTTCAAAGTAGATCGTAATGAAGAGGACATTACATAAATGATAAAGGCGTCAATCCAAGAAGAGGATAACATTTGTAAATATGTATGCACCTAACAGAGGAGCACCTAAATATGTAAAGCAAGTATTAACAAATATAACAGGAGAAGTCTACAGTAACACAATATTAGTAGAAGACTTTAACACCACAATTGCATCAGTGAATAGATCCAGACATAAAGTCAATATAGAAACATTGGCCTTAAATAACACATGAGGCCAGATGGACTTAACAGATATATACAGAATATTCCATCCCCAAACTTCAAAGTACATATCCTTTTCAAACACACATGGAAGATTCTCCAGGACACATCATATGTCTCCACAAAGGCCACAAAATAAGCCTCAATACATTTAAGAAGATGAAATCATATCAAGCATCTTTCCTGACTATAACAGTGTGAAACAAGAAATGATTTATAAGAAGAAAACTGGAAAAAACACAAACAAATGGAAGCTAACCAACATGCTACTGAACAATCAATGGGTCAATGAAGAAATCAAAGAGGAAATTTAAAAAATCTGGGAGCAAATGAAAATGGAAGCACACTTCCAAAATCTATGGGTAACAGCAAAAGCAGTTCTAAGAGGGAAGTTCAAAGCAACACAGGCCACCTCAAGAAACAAGAAAAATCCTAAATAAACAATCTAACTATATATCTAATGAAACTAAAAAAACAATAATAGACAAAGTCCAAAGTCAGTAGAAGGAAGGAAATAAGCCCAGAGCAGAAATAAATGAAACATAGACAAAAAAGGAAAAACAGAAAAGATCAATGAAACTAAAAGCCGGTTCTTTGAAAAGACAAAATTGATAAACCTCTAGCCAGATTCATCAAGAAAAAGAAAGAGGCCCCAAACAAATATATATATACACATACCAACAAATTGGAAACCCTAGAAGAAATGGATACACCCTAGAAACATGTACCCTTTCAGGACTAAATCATGAAGCCATAGAAAATCCAAATAGCCCAATTACAAGTAATGAAATTGAATCAGTAATTAAAAATTTCCCAAAAGATGAATAATGAATGATGTCACTTATATGTAGAATCTAAAAAACAAAACAAATGGACAAATAAACAAAACTCAAATAGACTCACTCATAAACACAGAGAACAGATTGGTGTTTCCCATTGGGGAAGAGAATAGAGGAATGGATAAAATATGTAAAGGAGGAAAAAAAATAGTGAGCATGTTAGGTATTTTTGTCTGGGTGATGGTTACATGAGTGCATACACATGTCGAAATTCATCAAGCTGTATGTTAAGATTTGTGCACTTTATTGTATGTGCCTCAATAAAAAAGAAAGAAAAAGAAAAAACAAAATTAAAATAAAAACTAACTACAGACAAAAGTCTAGGACTGGATGGCTTTACACATGAATTCTACCAAACATATAAAGAAGAGTTAGCATTTATCCTTCCCAAGTTATTCCAAAAAATTGAAGAGGAAAGAATAAGTCCAATCTCATTTTATGAGGCCAGCAATACTATAATAACAAAACCAGAAAGACACCACAAAAAAGAAAGCTGCAAGAAAATATCCTTGGCAAACACAGATGCAAAAATATGTAACAAAATATTAGCAAACCCAATTCAACAATACATCACAATCAAGTGGGATTTATTCCAGGGATACAAGAATGGCTCAATATCCACTGTAGAGAAAAGGGAAGTTCCTATGGCCAAGATCCTCACAAGACCCTAATCTGCTTGATGATGTAATTGGCCTACTGCATAAACTAATGCTTACACACCCATTGGCAATGAGCCATTATTGTCCCTGTTATTATATAAGGAGCTCCAGCCAGTGCTCTGCCAGGAAGCAAAGGATGAGGCAAATTGCAAATCCCAGAGTTGCCGAATACAGACATAATTCTAGCACTTGACTTGCCAGCATGAGAATAAATCTTGGTATAAATCCTTTTACCCCTAATGTTCCATTGCTGTTATTTGGTTTTATCAAATTCAGAGCAAACTTGCCCAGATCTGGGAACCCCCTCTGCCTTGGAGCTACATCCACAAGCCAATCAATGTGATACACCAAAATAACAATATGAAAGATAAAAATCACATGATTGCCTCAATAGATGCAGAAAAAGCATTTGACAAAATTCAACATCCATTTATGGTAAAAACTCTCAGCAAAATGGGTATAGAGGGAATGTACATTCACCATAAGAAAGGTCATAAATGAAAAACCCACAGTTAATACCATACTCAATGGTGAAAACTTGAAAGGTTTTCCTCTAAGACCAGGAAAAAGACAAGGATTCTCAGTTTCACTACTTTTATTTAACATAGTACTAGAAATCGTAGCCACAGCAAGTCAGGAAAAAGAAAGAAAAGAATCTAACTGAGAAAGGAAGTCATGATTTGAAGAGATGCAATACTATAGAAAATGCTAACAACTTCACAGAAAAACTATTAGGACCAATAAATGAATTCAGTAAGGTCTCAGGATACAAAATTAACATACAGAAATCAGTTGTATTTTTATACATTAATAGTGAACTATTTGAAAGAATAATTAAGGAAATAATCCATTTATAATTGCATCAGAAAGAATAAATACCTGGGAATAAATTTAACCAAAGTGGTGAAAGATTCTACTCTGAAAACTATGACACTTATGAAAGGAATTTAAGATGACACAAATAGGTAAAAAGATAGAATGTGCTCATGGATTGGAATAATTAATATTGTTAAAATGTCCATACCACCCAAAGCAATCTACAGATTCACTGCAATCTACATTGAAATACCAGCGACATTTTTTCAATGAGCTGAAACAAAGAATCCTAAATTTTGTATGAAACCACAAAAGACCCAGAATAGCCAAAGCAAACTTGAGAAAGAACAAAGTTAGCAGTATTACACTCACTGATTCCAAACTATACTACAAAGCTATAGTGACCAAAACAGTATGGTTCTCGCAAGAAACAGTCACATAGATGAATGGAATACAAAAAAGACCCCAGAAATAAACCCACACATATATGCTCAATTAATCTACAACAAAGAAGTTTGTTAGTTATTTTACCTTATTTATATACACAAGCATTTTTTCATCTATCTAATGCTTTGCATTATTCACAAAAAAATAATACATAAATCATTCTACATGGTCACTTTTTGTTTTTCCTTAATTCAGTTTACCAAAGTTGAAACTGCATGTACTATATTTTAAAGGCAAAGAATAATTGAATAGTGCTTTGAATTTTTATTTTCTCTTATACAAAGTTTTAAATAGAATTTCTTATAAGCTGATTTTTCTTTAAACTACATTAAGAAGGACTTTCTAACTTTGTAGTCTTGTATGAAAGCAATTTTAAGAAGTCATATATGTACTACAACACATGTATCTACCATTATTTTTTAAAAACTTCCCTGTGTTGGACATACAGATTAATGCTAACTTGATTCTCCTGACAAAACATCAGTTTGAGCATTCCTGAGAAATATCATTACAAATCTCTATGATTCATTCCTTAACATAAATTTTTCAAAATGGAATTGTTGAGCCAAAAGTCATATGAATATTTAAGCTTACCCTCATGAAGCTTTGTACTAATCCACATATGACTTGTATATAGGAATAACTGAATATTTTAGATATAACTCTACATACAATGTCTAATTGATAGATTAAAAATATTTAATTTATAATTTAAATATATTTTGAATTGCTTGTTTATAAACATGGATCAATTTATATTAGTCATTCTCATGAGTTAATAATGCTTTTATTATCCAAGGTCTTTTATGTTTCTTTCAAATTATTTTCAAATAGCTATTTCCATGAATTTTGTGTATAACTGCAGATATATCCACCTTCTATATTTCTACTGATGCACAGAATTTATCAGTCTTTTCCTTTCAGCTTTAGTCATTGGCATTATGTTTAGAAAAACTGTTCCCAGGCCAGAATTATGTATTTGTCAATATTTAACTTAAGAATCTTATTTGTCACTTTTAAACCAGTATTTCATTTTACCATATCATATGAAGTAGATCTGTAATTATTATTTATTATTTTTATATAGTTCTTTTCTGTCCTGATGTCATTGGAAAAATGCACTTTTTATTGATTTGAAATGTCATTATGCTATAATTGATTTTTGTAAATTTGTGTCTGATTCTTGATTTTTTATTATATTCCACTATTTAATGGTCTATCTTGTTCTCTCAGTATCACTATTGGAATTACTAATGCTTATAGCACCTGATAGTTCAATCCATCCCTGTTATTCTTCCTTTCAAAACTGGGCTGGCTTTTCTCATTTGTTAATTATATCAATAGACTTTATAAATGTTCCCAATTAAAAAAATATTATTGAGATGTATCAATTTAATAAATAATAAAGCTTCAATATTGAGTCTGTAACATAAAATATGAGGGAGAAAAACCTACTTCCTGAAAAAAACTGTGTGGGCTCAGACACTTTGTTATGAAGATTTTTCTTTTTTTTTGATAACGCTTTCCATTTCACCCATAGATATTGATTTTCTACCTCTCCTGAAATTTCTTTACATTCCTTAGGAAGTTTTCACTTGACAATGAAATATTTAATTCTGAGGTCTTTAGATATTACCTGTTGATGTCTGCCCCAATTCTCAGTTCTGGATATTTGTATATTCCATTTTCATCCTGAAAAATACCAGATTTCTGTATACTTTTGAGCATGTCAGTAGGCTTCTGCCCCTATTTCTATTATTTGCTTTCCAGGAAAATGTTTTCCTTCTTTAAAAAGTGGGGTTGTGGGTATACCCAGACATTGTTTTATCCTGGTCCTATTTTTATTATATGTTAAAATAACGTTTCTTTTTTTTTTTTTCTAAATTTTTGGCTCAAATCATGTTTGTTCCTCTCAGGTTTATATTCTTTTGTTTAGCTCTTGTAAGAAGAAAAGGGAAAAACTTTCCACTTCTGTAGCACTTGCCTAGACAATATCAGAACTGAATGTTAAGTTTCCTCAAAACTAGTTTTACCCAAGAACGTTGAGAGATCTGAATGTGTCAGACCCTCATTGGACTGAACTGAAGACTGTCTTGAGCAAAGAACAATGGGAGTTGTTTTAACCAATATATCAGTCACTTCATACCTTCCTATCCAAGATTGCTGTTTCCAGGCTTAGATAGGATATGCATGATGGAGCACCCTTTCCTTCTGAGGCTTAAATACCATGACTTGATTCCTCAGTAAAATACTCTGATTTTTTTGCACCGATCTGTGTTACTTTGTGTGGCAGCTTCCCTACCCCCAAGACCTGAGGTCTTTGCTTCATTCTCTAATATCCCATTTCCTTGACTCTAAGAAACCATATATTTTTAAGACATATCATGGGTTTAACAAAAGACTTTACTGGGCGAAGGCATTAATAAATATAGGCATGATATAAAATTGTTTACATTATGAGCTCATTTTTAAAACTTCCAGAAGGTTTCCCCTGATGCCTTAAACACATTCTCTCTTCTTCCCTCAGTGAACACATTCAACAAGAACAAAATCAAGATTACAGGTGGCTTTTTTATTTTCTAACTTTATGCTCTTTGTTGGGTTACAAACTACCATAATTTTCCAACCTGAATACTATGCAATATTATCTCCTCTGCTATCTGGACTTTTCTCACATGTCTCCTTACCCTAGTCTCTGCCTAATGAAATATAATAAACATTTGTAAAAGTCATTTGGGAAATGCACATTTCAAGCAGTAGCATTTACAAAC
Organism: Smutsia gigantea; assembly: GCA_032199065.1. Lineage (NCBI taxonomy): Eukaryota > Metazoa > Chordata > Mammalia > Pholidota > Manidae > Smutsia > Smutsia gigantea. The sequence continues at coordinate 94,236 of JAVSCE010021666.1, read as the reverse complement.
TAGAGCATTTACAAACTTTTCCTCTCAAAAGACACATTAAGCTTAACAGGTTACTATTTAGTTCTCAAGTTGCAGTAAAATATCTGGAAAAAGGTTGGAATCAACTGGCTTTTTTGAGTTCCATTCTGAGTTTTCCTGACATCATTATCATTTGACTCATCTTTCATGACTATCTTCATTAAGATAACTCGACATCCCCTGAATACATACTATTTCAGTAAGATTAATTAGTTGCCTCTAAGTAAAAGTTTTCAAAAAGTTTCACTAAGAGACTAAAATACAATAAGTGAAATAGCTTTGGTTATTAGTGACTATTTTCAAATAACATAGTTTCCACATGATAATCACAACTTCAGAGACTGGGCGTTCAATTTTAATATGTTTTTATTGGGTGATGTTTGACCCATAGCAGATGGAATTTATCTCAATAAAGCGATCACCTCTCCCCCCTTTTTTTTGTTGCCTGGAGTGACCACATAGGAACCAATTTGCTCAAAATTACAGCTTTTGACAATTTTCATAATTGGACTTTTCCATAATTTCATAGCCTTACAGGGATCTAAAGAGCAATTAGAATAACTCCTCAGCCCAGAAGTTTCCAAACTCTCATTTTGCGGTACTTTTAGTGTCTCAGTAATTTTTACTTGGTACTCCCAGGCTAAAAGCAATATTTGAGTCCTGTTTATTGAGCAATTATGTCCAACAACTTAGTAAGTATTTATGTCCTAAAACTTAATAGCCAAATGACTAAATAATATATACATATACACTAATGACTGTAAATAAAATACTAATGGAAGAAAAAATATTTTTATTTCATTCTTAAGTTACCATAATTACTAATGGGAAACTCCTGCCTATTAAACCTGACACAATTTCTCAAACTTTGGAATAAGGTTGAGCATAGTCCCCCTCATTACCTGCTCTTCAATAACTTTTGTGTTGGACTTGCCTTTTATCAAAGCAACCACCAAAATCCAAGCTTTGCAAAACTATGACATCATAAAAAGTAATTTATGTGACCTTATGCTGAAACTGAATGGTGCTAACCAAGTGGCTTGTGCAGTGTCTGACAGGCTGTGTTGCCTTTGACAAAATTTAAATATATGATGATGCTTTTGTGAGTTTACTGAAGTGCTTAGGACTGCCTTCCCACATACTTTGGGAACTATGACCTAAATGATTGTTTTGCATCGTGAAGATTCAAAGTATTTTATTACCATCAACAGAGTTTTTTTTCTGTCCAACTCCATGTGAAGTGTCATCGTGGAAACCCAAGGCAAGTTCTTTTCTCAAAGCAAAACAACTAGATGGGAACTCGCCTTCTCCCCACAACACAATGCTGTTAGCACATGACACAGATTTGGTGCAGCGCTACTGGTAACTGGCTTCTTATCCCTCTTCCTGGCCCTGTTCTCAAAATGACTGGAGAAGAGGAGGGTGTAAGAGACAGCAGCTGAAGTTCCCAGTCGCTTGTGGGGTGCAGGATGGGGCATGGAAGGGAGAACAAGTCTGGATGGAAAATGCAGGTAGCACCACCCCATAAAATAGTGAGAAGGATGCGTTCTCTCATTTCCAATACTCTCCCATAGCTGTCTCCCAAAACCAGGCTAACAAGTATTACTTAATAGATAATTCCTTAAGACTGATGGCGTCCAGGAAGTTCCCGGGTAGCCCCTGCATCAAGAATCAGCTCTCTCAGTCCCTACGCCAGGGTGGGGCCAAACAAAGAAGAACTTGGACTTGTCTAAATTTTGCAGTCTGTTCCCAAATTCCTAGCCAGTCAGCTCCTGGCTCATCTTGGCCTTCATAAACTTGTTTACAGAATTGACTATTTTAGATCCACTTATCAAGTTATGGTGGTTGGAGAGTTAACCTTATCACGTATTAGCGATCTACCATAAGTCAATTCTCTACCAACTCATGCTAGGTGATGTAGGAGTAATACTGATAATTGACTCTTCCATAATTCAGAGAAGAGAATATCTTTAAGGGTTTCTCACAAGAACCTGAGTTTATTCATCTAGAGGCCTAGTCATGAGCCAGACCCTAGTCTCAGCACCAAAGATGAGGAATCTCAATTTCTCCAATAGGGCCAGACCTTGAAGAATTAGAAAGCCTGGTGGAATTTTCCCGGCATGCCAGAAGGCAGGTCTCCACCAGGAGCAGGAAACGTACCCCCCTACTCTAAAATATAACTGAACCTGTTTAGAGTAGGTTTAGAGAATATCACCAATTTTTTTCAATACTTATTTTATAACCAATCATTTTATTGAGTTTATAATATCCTATGTTCGGTTATTATATCATTGCCAAAATTGTTTTCCTTTTTTGTTAATTTGTATATCTCTTATTTCCTCTCTTTTCTAATTGAATTAACTAGAATTTTCAGAATAATTTTAAATGATATTACTGATAGCAAATTTAGACAATCCCTGACTTTACTGGAAATCCTTTAAGCATTTTACTTTCAAATATGTTATCTGGCAACGTTTGCTGAATTAAAAATTTTGCTACAGATATTGATACATTTTATATTTCATTTTCATTTACTGCCATATAAATATACAATTTTTTTTTCCAGCATGACTTGTCTAAAACAAGTTAATTTTTCACTAGAGTACATTCCATGGCATAAGAAAATGTGCAATACCACAGGAAACAAATTCTATTAATAGTGCTTTGTTGTTCTCACCAAAACAACAAGAGTAACAGTAATTCAAGATAAGTGGCACTCCTCAAGATCTTTCTATGTATTTATTACTTTGTACTTTCTAACAGGCAAGTTTGAATTAATGGCTTAGCACTGACTAGTTATAAGTCAAACTTGAACCACTGAAAATTTTATTTGAATGGGCTCATTAAAAAAATAAACTAGTATTAATGTTTATGGTAACAAGAAGTATGAGACAACTTAAGTTTAATCTATATTTTTTTATCAGTTGAATTAAAGCAAGAAATAAACGGGCCAAAATACAGACACACATCAGGGCTTTGATAAGCTACCAGATGGTGGGCAGGGTACAAGGCAGAAATGAGACTCAACTCATTTAATTTTGCTAGTTGTCATCTATGCTGATAACATGAGGGGTGGCAGAAACTGTTTAATGGAGGTGATAAAGTATTGCATTCAATTAAATGATTTCGCCCTTTATTGGTCCCTGTGTGTCTTAGGTAGACTGAAGTACATGGTAGGAAGAGTTTATAGTCATAGTTAAACAGCAGATTGCTAAGGCTAGGGAAAATATTATAGCAGCTCTTAAAAGATCAGTGTGTCTGAAAGATCTCAGTCTTCTAATAATCATTGCTGCACAAACACAGAAACATTTAGGTCCCATGTAGAGTATTTTTATTTGATTTTTTTTTCTATTTCTCCTCTAATATTTCAAACAACATGGTGACTTTGGTTTAGCTATTACAATTAACGTTTTGTTCAACCTTCTTTCAACCTATAGGTGAGAATTAAGGATATAAACCAAGGTAAATAATTTTTCAGAAAGAAGGTTATTAAAACAATGAGATAAAACTGTAATGATCAAGCTTGACCTACTATCTAAAGGCTGATTGATCTAAAAGGAAACTTTGATTTGACATACTACTCATTACCTTAAAAATGTCACAAAAATCATCAAATATTACCACAAAACTGGATTTAAAAAAAACAATTGCTTTTAAAAGACACCACAAGAAAGAAAATTACAGACCAATATCCCTGAAGAATATACAGGCAAAAATACTCAACAAAATATTAGCAAACCGAATTCAAAAATACATAAAAAAGATCACCCATCATGATCAAGTGGGATTCATCCCAGGGATGCAAGGATGGTACAACATTTGAAAATCCATCAACATCATCCACCACATCAACAAAAAGAGGGACTATAACCACATGATTATCTCCACAGATGCTGAAAAAGCATTCAACAAAATTCAACATCCATTCATGATAAAAACTCTCAACAAAATGGGTATAGAGGGCAAGTACCTCAACATAATAAAGGCCATATATGACAAACCCACAGCCAACATTATACTTAACAGCGAGAAGCTGAAAGCTTTTCCTTTAAGATCGGGAACAAGACAAGGATGCTTACTCTCTATTTTTATTCAACATAGTTCTGGAGGTCCTAGCCATGGCAATCAGAAAACACAAAGAAATAAAAGGCATCCAGATTGGTAATGAAGAAGTCAAACTGTCCCTGTTTGCAGATGACATGATATTGTATATAAAAAACCCTAAAGAATCCACTCCAAAACTACTAGATCTAATATCTGAATTCAGCAAAGTTGTGGGATACAAAATTAATATGCATAAATCTGTTGCATTCCTTTAGACTAATGATGAACTAGCAGAAAGAGAAATTGGGAAAAAGATTCCATTCACAATTGCATCAAAAAGAATAAAATACCTAGGAATAAACCTAACCAAGGAAGTGAAAGACCTATACTCTGAAAACCACAAGACAGTCATGACAAAAATTAAATAAAGATACCAATAAATGGAAACACATCCCATGCTCATAGATAGGAAGAATTAATATCATCAAAATGGCCATCCTGCCTAAAGCAATCTACAGATTCAATGCAATCCCTATCAAAATACCAACAGCATTCTTCAATGAATGATAGACTATCATTCTAAAATTCATATGGAACCAGAAAAGACCCTACCCGAATGGCCAAAGCAATCCTGAGAAGGAAGAATAAAGTGGGGGGAATTATGCTCCCTGACTTCAAGCTCTACTACAAAGCCACAGTAATCAAGACAATTTGGTACTGGCACAGGAACAGATCCATAGACCAATGGAACAGACTAGAGAGCCCAGATATAAATCCAAGCATATGTGGTCAGTTAATGTATGATATAGGAGCAATGGATATACAATGGGGAAATGACAGCCTCTTCAACAGCTGGTGTTGGCAAAACTGGAGAGCTACATGTAAGATAATGAAACTGGATTATTGTCTAACCCCATACACAAGAGTGAACTCAAAATGGATCAAAGACCTGAATGTAAGTCATGAAACCATAAAACTCTTAGAAGAAAACACAGGCAAATATCTCTTGGACATAAACATGAGCAACTTCTTCATGAACATATCTCCCAGGGCAAGAGACACAAAAGCAAAAATGAACAAGTGGGACTATTTAAAACTAAAAAGCTTCTGTACAGCAAAGGACACCATAAGTAGAACAAAAAGACATCCTACAGTATGGGAGAATATATTCATAAATGACATATCCAATAAGGGGTTGACAACCAAATTATATAAAGAGCTCACACATCTCAACAAACAAAAAGCAAATAAGTCAATTAAAAAATGGGCAGATGATCTGAACAGACACTTCTCCAAAGAAGAAATTCAGATGGTCAACAGGCACCTGAAAAGATGCTCCACATCCCTAATCACCAGAAAAATGCAAATTAAAACCGCAATGAGATATCATCTCACACCAGTTAGGATGGCCAACATCCAAAAGACAGACAACAACAAATGTTGGCAAGGATGTGGAGAAAGGGTAACCCTCCTACACTGCTGGTGGGAATGTAAATTAGCTATACCACTGTGGAAAGCAGTATGGAGGTTCCTCAAAAAACTCAAAATAGAAATACCATTTGACCCAGGAATTCCACTCCTAGAAATTTACCCTAAGAATGCTGCAGCGCAGTTTGAAAAAGACATATGCACCCCTATGTTTATCACAGCACTATTTCCAATAGCCAAGAAATGGAAGCAACCTAAGTGTCCATCAGTAGATGAATGGATAAAGAAGATGTGGTACATATACACAATGGAATACTATTCAACCATAAGAAGAAAACAAATCCTACCATTTGCAAAAACATGGATGGAGCTAGAGGGTATTATGCTAAGTGAAATAAGCCAGGTGGAGAAAGACAAGCATCAAATGATTTCACTCATCTGTGGAGCATAAGAGCAAAGAAAAACTGAAGGAACAAAACAGCAGCTGACTCACAGAACCCAAGAATGGACTATCTGTTATCAAAGGATTGGGGAAGATGGTTGGGAAGGGAGGGATAAGGGGGAAAAAGGGATATTACAATTAGCACGTATAATGTGTTGGGGGGACATGCGGAAGGCAGTATAACACAGAGAAGAGAAGTAGTGATTGTATAGCATCTCACTACACCGATGGACAGTGACTGTAATGGGGTATGTGGGGCGGACTTGGTAATAGGGGGAATCTAGTAACCACAATGTTGTTCATTGTTCATGTAATTATACATTAATGATAGCAAAAAAATAAAAAATCTAAAAACAAAACCAAAAAGAAAAAAATTGCTTTTAGCACAAATACAAATAAGCTACAGATACAAAATAAAAGCTTATTCAATTTATTTAGTTCCTAAAAATTAATTGGTGGGGAGACTGCTTCTATATTTTCATAAAGTTGTTTCAACTTTTATGCTAAGAAGTGGTACTGGTTCTCCCCAATCCTATCATTTGGGGTTTCTTTTACAAATGTAATCTTGCTCACTTTTAAATTGTATTATAGTAATTTAAAAAAAGATGGAGGCAACTTTAAAAATGATAATGTCTGGGTAGAAGAGAAAGGAAAGAATTGACCCCCTATTGTAATCTAATTGTAAACATTTAAAGAGATACAACACTACAAGTTACCCTGGGAAAACTAAATACATTATACTTAGCTTTTTGATAATTGGGAGGGAGTTGCTGGCCAACACAGCAACATATTTAAAGCAGTTGGTCCTGTTCACAGTGACGGATGAACGTTCTGCTTTCAGATACACACACGCAACAGTAATGAGTGGTTCATGATTCTGGTAATTTGAGGAAGGGTTACGCTAAGCGTGGTTCCCCATAATAACCATGAAGTGAGCCTGCCTTCAAGAGGAAGGAGGCATGATGACAGGGGACCATGTGAAAGCAAACCTCAGGCAGAAAGCAATCTGTATGACTTTATTCTGTGATCTGCAGTCTCTCCTCAACAGGTGATTCAATTTAACCTTGACTTGAGGTTTATTTTCTCTGGATATTGTCCATCTTTAGCCTTGGTACCCTAATTGCTTCTTACATGAAGGTTGTCCTCACCCCACAAGTGACCTAATTCAACAATTGTAGTCCCCAACTATATTCTTCCCTTTAAATTCCACTTCTATTTCTCCACTTTATTCTGGTAACAACTCCAGGACAAGTTTCTTATTTCGTGGTTCCAATAACCCAGGTCCTGTGCCATTCCTAAGCTTCATGAATTTTTCTACCTTATGAGCAGGCGTGTCCCTGGGGGTTATAATAGCTCCAGCCACATCCGCAAGAGGTGCATATTCCGGGAGATAAACCTCTCTGCTGCAATCCTACTGAACAGTCTTAAAAGTAAAATCGTGCTCTTTTCTACCTCCATAAACTCACATGGCACAAGCCCGCCCAGGTCCCAGAGGACATATATAAGACACTGCCCAAACGGCGAACGCTGCTTGGCTTGCGGAGTTACTGCCCTTTTGTCTCCAGCCCTCCACCTCTGAATAGCACCACCAGGCCACCCCTTATTTCTATCCATTTCCTCCTACCCGGATTTTCTCTCGTGGCTTAGAATTTGATAACACATTTTAGTTTGTCTGGCCGACATTCTGATTTGGCTTTTTCCCCTTCAATTGTCCACCTTCTGTAGCCCAGAGGACCTCCTACCAGGGTCCACCACTCCACTAGTAAATGTCCCAGGAGTAGACACACTAGTTCAGGTCAGTGTTCTAAATGACTCCCGATCTGGGGGTGCAAGCAGCAGACAGTACTGGATGAAACGGTTCTATTTAAATTAGCACCCTGATTCTCAAGATCACCTCTGGTGTGCCCAAGTGCTACCCACTCGAGTCACTCTGCACACCTGCACACACGCACATACTCACACACACATAAACAGAAGGATGTGGTGGGAGCAAGGTAGCTATGGAGACATCTTTAATTATAACTGCTATAATTCACTGGAATGGTAATGTGCAGGCTTACCTCTCCTTTCTCTGAAAATCCTGTCTCCTTAGTGGTTTTCTAAATTCAGGAATTTCATCTCTAAAATGGGAATAACAGTGCTTCTCCACTGGCTTCCTCTGAGAACAAGTGAGACAATATTTTTATGGTGTCATTACTGGACACATGCTATATAATTACTGAATGGAAATCCTTATTTTATTGCTATCATCATTATTGTACTGTTAAGAAGTTCTATACCTAATTTTAAAAAATTGCTCTCAGTCAGTGAAAATGAACATTGTCACCTGTAATTTAATCCTAGGGCAGAAATAGATTCTGCTGCCAAATTATATAATAACTGGATAACTTGTTTTTCTAAATCACTGCAGAAAGTTTCACAACTGAAATGAGAATCCAAATAAATATTAAGTCAGAGAGAGATGGGTTGGAGTTAGCAATCAGAAAATTTGCTGAATATAAGCCAGGGATGTTTACAATCTTATTTTTCTCTCTTAGTAAAGCAATGTGCCAGTATTTTTTTCATTACATACAACCCAAGGAAAAGAAACCATGGAAGGCAAATGAAACACTGTATTAGCTTTTCTATAAGGGAGAAAATAAAAACCGTAATGTTCTCCCTTTAAAGCCCTGAGATTTCACAATGCAAGATTGCAAGATAACACCTACTGGGATTGTAGCATAAAATATGGGCTTCTAGTGTTTGTTGTTTTTATTCCATACAGTTGATAATATTACTTTTAAAGTGATTTTGCAACCAATAGTTCACTTACATAAATGCTTTCACTCTTACAGTATCACAAATAACTTATCTAGGCTAGAAATCTGGTTTTAACAATTTAAGAATTCTGTGCTTTTCATAATTTGGAAATCTATTTAAATTAGCAAAACAGAATGAAGATTAGTGCTTCCCACAGACAGAAAAAACATACTTCAAATAGGACAAAATGCATAGTCAAAAACAAATGGACATGATGATGAATGCCATTAAAGAAATGAAATTGCTTCAAGATGTCTTTTTCCATCTGTCAAGCCAATGATGAGAAATAATTCATAAAGTTACAAAATATCAGTGTTTCTGATAGAGTCAAAATTTTAATCCCTCTCTTACACCTCCAGCTGTGAATGCAGGCAATCAAGGCATTCATTTCAACTTCAGATTTTCAGAGCCTGGAAACAGCTATCTGGGGTTCTTGCCCTGACCCCAGTTACAGGAGGTGAAGTGCTTAGAACCCATTAATGTCATGTAGGGTATTGTCATCCAGTCTTCTATGGAGGGTGGGGGCTGGACCCATGACAGACACAGGGAAAGGAGTCTTGGGTCAGTGTGGCTGCCTGGCACAGGGGCATCGGGGAAGGCAGTGTATCTGACGGCTTCTCTCACTCCAGGTCAGAATAGAGAATCTGACCCAGATAGAGAAATGACTTGTACAGGGTATAAGACCTCTTGAACGTGCATGAACTCTGCAAAAGGCAGAATCCTTCTCTGTCTTAAACAGTTCTGGTTTACCAGACTCCAGAAGAGTACCTGGCATATAACAAAATCTCTGTAACTACTTATTAAATGAATGAACAGGAACTTAAGGGATGTTTTCTGTCCTGTCATCAATTTGGCCAATTTCATATCAAACCTGAAGAACAATGGACTTCAAAAAATTTTAAGTTAATCTTTTGTTTTTCTCTTCTTGGTTTACAACTGGTATTTTGTCAATCTTTTTTTTTTTAAAGCCAGTTTAATTATAAATACTAAGTTAACTGTAGGATTGGGTCAATTGCAGTGAAATAAATTATGTACAGCAACACATGAAAATTTCCTTAGAGCAATCTACAATGATAAATTAAATGAATTTATTTTGCCTTTTAATTATAATACATTTCATTTGTATAGAACCACAAGATTTCTGCAGTAGGGCTATACACAATACATCACTGCATTGTTATATTTCACTTGATGAGTAACTGATTCCCTAGTATTTTGGAAGTAAACAGATTGCAGGCTTTAGACAATAGATAATAATTCAAACTAAACAAACAAATACATGAACCCCCCCAAAAGAACCCTACACCAAAATCAGTATGGCATGGAAAGTCAAAGCGTGTGAGAGCAACATTTCCTTTCACTAGAATACAAGCTAAATACAAATGAAAACAGTGAAAGAGAGGAGTGTTTCAGGTTATAGTTTCAAAGTCTAGAAAGATGATATTTCTGCAGTAAACTAACTTGAGTAAAGAGAGGTAACTCAGAGTACATCTTTGAAATTATCATTGAATAACAAACATAATGAAAACATAGGTTATCCTTTAGAGTTCAAGTATATTCATATAGTCATAGAATGATGGCTTACACATATATACATTCATCTTTTTTTTACTCATCCATTTATCCAACCATTCGTTTGTCCATCCATCCACCCACCCATCCTTCCTTCCATCCATCCACCCATCCATCTGTTCAAACATCTGTTCATTCATTCAGCTAGTAAGTGCTAAACCTTGTAGATTTAGAGATGAAAAATACTATCCCCAACATTCTTTAATTCCAGAGACACAGACATTCAATAACAAATTAAGCAATTATCAGATTAAAATTGTGATAAATTCTATACAATGTTGAAATGATGCTAAAACTGCTTATAGCAGAGGCTTCTGACATTACTTGGGAGTTCAGGAAAGGCTTCCTTGGGGATGCATACAAATCCATTATTTAGTGAGATAGCATGGTGGACTGGGTGGAAGGAGGAAGTATATTTGCAGAACTCTGAAATGAAAAGGGCCAGAGAGCCTATGAGAAATTAAAAGGCGACTAATGTGACTAACAGGCGGAGAATAAGAGGGAGAGAGGTCACCCCAAAGAGAGGTGAGTTGGGTTGTCAGGAGATCATACAGGGTCTTGTGGGCCTAAGGAGCTGGGCCTTAATCCTAAAATCAGTAACAAGACACTGGAGAATGTAAAGCGCAGGTAAGACATGGTCACACAAGTGTTCTTTGAAGATTCTTCTCACTGAACAGATTATGGACAATGGGAAAAGAGGCAGAAGTTTAAGAGGCTGATGCTGGAAAGAGATGATGGTGTGCTTGTTTAGATTCATGGTGGTAGAACATAAACAGAAATAGATGAATAGATATTTCAGAAGTAAGCAATATGAAATTCGGAAAGAGGTTTAATCTAGATTTTCAATACTTAGAAAATCTTAGTAGAAAATACTGGGTTCCTTATCTTTTTTTTAAGAACATAAAACTTGGAAGTACTGATTTCTTTCAGATAGAATCCAGCAATTCAGCTCCCAGAAGGGAAATTTGGTACATGCTGGCTGCTGGTCACTCTTGTTAGCTGATGAGGTGTCAGACCCTCTGCAGAAATGTATTTTTTTGTACCAAATCGCCATTTCCCTTTTTTGCGTTATAACGTCTCTGACTGTCATAGTTTTGTGGTTTTAAAATAGTGTTTCCTGATGAAGGACTATTAATTATGTAGTAGAAACATTGGGAAAGTGTTTCTTTATCGAAGTTAAATTGATTTGGATCTTATAAGACATCTCTGAGTCACTATTAATCTAATGTGTGAGGGACAGTAATGACAAATTTCGCTAATGATTTGAACATGGAACACTTTTTCCAAGACCATCTCTTACAACTCATACTTTATAAATTACTCATTGGGAAAGTATATTAAACAGGAGTCTCTTGCTCTGAGCATTATCTTTTACCCAATTGTCCCAACCAGGCTTTAAAAAACCACAATGGCCATGTGGTTGATTCCCTCTTCCTGTCCTTATCCAAATTAATCTCCATATTGCCTAAGATTCTGAACATAGCTAATCACTTTTTTAAAGCTTTCTAGCATGAATCTATGTTCTGAAAATCTTTACCAATCAACACACTGGATTTCACTTCTAAAAACATTTTCCTGCCCTTGGTGACCAGATCATTTCTCTATCCATCTGCCTTTAAAATACAATGAATATTAAAGAGATCTTTTTATGAGAGCTTTATGTATGTTCTTTGGTAATTAAAAAATGTATGCATACCCAGGATTCCAAATATATATATTAAAAGCTACACAGTATAAATAAAAATGATGGCTCTGGCAATGATGCTGATCAAAATAAAAGGTCAAATTCAGAGCAGAAATACAATGACAAACTTAGAACAAACTTAGAATAGCTACTAATATTTATGTTATTCTATTCTGGGTACAAAGTATCATGAAGGCATGAATACAAAAGGGATTAAATATTCCCTGAAAGATGTAAATAAACCAAACTCAATGAATTGCAGGTAAAATATTTTATGCAGTGCCTGGAATATAATAAATGGTATATAAATACTAGTTATCACCATTCCTATTTAACACTTCTAATTCAATTTTACATGATAATCAATTTATAATCCTGAGTAAAGAATGAACCACATATCATTAACCAGGATAATATATATGTATTAGTACCTTTAAACTCTTTCAAATATGAAATGTAATTTTCTATCTCTTTCTGTATCTCCTTCATCCACTAAAACCTGGTGTTGGCATCATTATATGTGCAACAAAGTGAAAATATTTTCACAGATGAAAAGAAAATCCCTGGGGCGCTCCATAAACACTTGCTTCAGGAAATTCTTATGTACTTGTTCCACAGCTAATCCTTCAAAAAAAAAAAACAATGAGAAGAACTTCCAATTTCAAAGATTTTGAGACAACAGAATACCTTGTGTTACGATCACAGGTAATTTCTATTCTTATGGTAGGCTATATTTGACGACTAGCATTATGAGACTGTGAAACATCCTTAGAAGATCCCGAATTTAGGAAGATGCATATGTTCATGTAGTAAGCAGATTAAAAATAATGTTAGGACTTAATGTTATTTCATTCCACTCATCTACAGTTACCTTTAATAGTTTTCTGGCATAATGAATTTCAAAGTTGGCACCAGAATCAGGAAGAACTAAGCCCAGAAACTGGAAAAAAAATCAATACTCAAATGAGCACAGTTTAAAGTGAAGAGATTTTTGATGAGAGAGATGTGGCTTCCAATCACAATACTGCAAGTTAATATAGCTTGTTTAACTTTGGTGATTAGTGGACTTGGATCTTAAATTTCCTTATCTGTAAAGCAGGTTTAAGGATAATTAGATATCAGTGTTGTAGTGAGGATTCAAAGTGAAGTTATATGCATGAGGTGCATGACACATGTAAGTACTCATTTATCCAAAAATCAATTATTGAGCATTTCTATACCAAGGCACATGATGAGGAAACACAAGACAGATACATTTCCTAGGCATATTCTATGAGGTCATACAGGAAATAATAAAGTAAACAAATACAGTTTAAATATATAATGCCAGAAATACAGACTGAAGAATATACTCTTTAGAATAATTGGCTTGTACTCTGTCACAAATGTCAAGAAAAGAAAGTTTGAATTGTTTCACAATAAAGTCTAAAGATGAAAACTAAATGTAGTACATGACACTAGATTGGATGCTGGACAGGAAAGAAATGGCTACTGGAGACTATTACTGGAATAACTGCCACATTTGAATATCAACTGGGGCTGTGGTAACATTATAACAATGTTAAATTTTCTGATTTTGATAACTGTTCTGTAGTAGGAAGATAACTTGGCTTCTAGGAAAGACACTGAAGTACTTAGGGGTAAAGGAGAAAAATATTCCCAACAGTCATTAAAAGGCTCAAAAGTATGGAAGGAAGAAGAGAGGGAGGGTGGAGGGGGAGGTATACCAAGAAAACAAACAAGCAAAATGCAAATAACTAATGAATATGGATAAAGTCTACATGAGAGCTCCTTGTACTATTCTTGCAGATTTTCTGTAAGCTTGAAAAGTATATAAAAATAAAAAGATACTTTGAGGGAAGGTAGAGAGTTATTCAACAAGCATCAGTCCCATTTTTCATTCTTGTGGAACCTGCCTTTCTAGAGTAAATTTTGCTAATCTTATTTAACATTTCAGCAGTAGAAATGGACACTTTTGTAGGTCCTGTTCTACTTCAATGGATTTGATGAATTCAATAATTTATAATACAGGAGTTGAGATACAATTAATTGTGTCACTGACCTGAATTAGTTGAAGAACATCCGTAAACACCTGGTGTGGCTTATAAAGCTGGTGTTTTATTTGGAAAGCAAATTCAGTGTGTAGCAAGCATAAAGAGCATATTGACATTTCAAAGCTAAGGAACTGATCTCACTTTCATTTCCCATAACAAGTGAGAGAAATGAAGAACTGTAGGCTAGTAAAGATTCATCTGTGGCTTTCAGTTTAATCACTCTAGTATTTTTGGACTGGGTCAAACCTATAACACGTAGCACAGGCTCTGTAATCAGAACTGCTCATTGTATTTATTTCCTGATTACTCTAAGTAACAGCATTACACATAAACCCATTGGTGGCAACTAACAAATTTAATTCCGGTGCATTAGAATAAGTGTGCACACACAACATGTGAATGTATGGGTTTGTGTGTTTTAGAGCAGACAAGCATGGATATAAAACTAAAAGGACACATACGAAGAGACAAAAATTTTATAGTATAGGAAAAATAAAGTCAAATCATTGTGAAAGATACTATATCTCATATGATTTACCAAGAAAATTTCTATGTTTAACTTGTGAAAATGGGTACTTGTAAAAACATAAAATATAGAACTACTGCAATGATCAACATTTTAAGTTTCTAGCTGTGGCATTCTTGGTATCTTTTGACCAGGTACAGCTTTGCACCAGGAAATAATACCTGTTCTATTTTACTCAAATTCCTTAAAATTCCATAATGTGAAGACAATTGATTTCTCCCAAAGCTACTGTCCTATATGTTGGCAACAGCTTTATCTTATTACCATCTGAGCATTTATTCTAAAAAAAAAAACACGATAAATACAAGCTCAAGTCTGGAACTTCCACTTCTAGTTACGTTGAAGTATCTTATAGCAAACCAATAATCCTGCTAAGAATAAAAAATATCATGATGAAATTTTGAATAATGGATTTGAAAGCATGAGAAAGCTGCTGAAGTAGCCAGTTTCGAAGGGCCAGATCCTGGGAGAATGAAATCTTATTAATCTTACTGAGGTAAGCTAAGTTTTCTGCCCCCAGACTTTCTTGTTGGGATACTCACTGATTCTTGACAGGCATGCCAAGATGCAACTAAGCTAGGTGGAGAGGCTGCAAAGAGTGCTAAAACACAAAAAAATTTCCAGTGATTTCATAGCGTTGGGGAAAGAAACATTGGAGATCTTGTATAACAAGGCATCTAGGACATGATTGCGCAAAGTCCAAATGATGAGTGAGGTTCACAGCAGTGAGAATGGCACTCAAGACCTGTTGTCCCACTGAGGCACTTACCTGACTAAGCTACTTAGGGAAAGATGCAAAGGAGCTAATCAGAAAGAGCCAAGCGGAAAAGAAGCCAATGATGATTAAAGAGGATGATGGAGTTTTGAGCATTTCCATAGTTACTGAGATCAAATTGCACTTAAAGAACTCCAAATTAAAGGGGCACTAGTAAACAATTCAGGCTCTGGGACCCCAGAGGGATATACCACAGGTGTGAGGGTATACCAGAGCTATGCCCAGACTTGCCAGGAGTGCAAACTAGCATCAAGTTAACGCAAGATCTGAGTGGATTTAGGTGATATGTCTCTGTTTTTGGTCTGCCAGAGGATAAAGTAAATTATCACTAAAATTTTTCATACACAAGATTGGCAATGAAACCAAAATTGTTTGAAATATGAAGAAAGAGAACCAGAAAATGAAACAAACAGGCAATACAAAGTGCCCCATATAGTAGGGTTATCAGATGGAATTTCAAAATAAGTGTGATCAATACCTTTAAGCATATAGATGACCAGGTGAGAATTTGAACAGGAAATAAGGAAAGAACATGGCACATTTTAAATTGAAAAAGACAGTAACAAATCATGGCATGAGAGATAGGACACAGCTGAAGAGAGAATGAGTGAACTAGACTATAGATACAAAATACCCAGATAACAAATACTTAGATAAAAAATATCTAAATAACATAGAGGGCAAAATAGATGGAAAGGAGCACAAGAAACATTATATGCACAGATAAGCACACAATAATATACTACATGGTTCACGTTTGTATTATTTATAATAGTTCCAAACTTCCCATCAACAATATGATGTATAACTATCATTTCATATGTTCATATAATGGAAAACTATTTACTATGGAGAAATAATGAACGACTGCTACACACAAAAACGTCAATGAATCATTCAAACATACAAAAGAAGTAATACACCAAAGAGTTCATGCTCCATGATGCCATTTATATGCAATTTGAACATGGGTAGAATCAATCTATTATTATCTCAGAGGGGTGAATTTCTGGACCTTCTGAGGGTGCTATTAATATTCTTGACTCAATGGTGAACACAAGTATATTTGCTTTGTGAAAATCCATTGAATTGTATATATAACTTGTGGGCCTTCATGTCGGTATGCTAAATTTCAGTTAAAAATATTTTAAAAATTAAAGCCTAACATGTTAATGGTAAAATTAAAGTTTTATGTGATAACATCAGTCACTTTCATTCCCCAACTAACAAAGTTCCTTTGCGCATTGATTGCTTTTGGCTTTCGAAAAAAGTGAAGAAGAATCAAGAGAGATATAGTCAAAAAATGAAAAAAAAAAGTAGGAGACTGAGTGGGGGATGCATCTGCATCTGGGAGACTCAATAGCCTTGTGTATCTTGAAGAAATGAGCAGAGTAAAGGCTGCATAAGAGCAAGCAAACTATTCCCACAATTCTTCCTCCAGCAGTTCAGCAGATCTAGGGTTAGTTGATGTAGTGAAAGGCAAGAATCAGATATACCAGATTTTTTTATATAACTTATTTTGGTATCATTAATCTACAATTACATGTGCAATATTATGGTTATTAAACTACCCCCTTCATCAGGTCCCCACCAACAACCCCATTACAGTCACTGTCCATCAGCGTAGTGAGATGCTATAGAATCAGTACTTGTCTTCTCTGAGTTGTACAGCCCTCCCCGCGCCCTCCCAACATTACGTCTGCTAATCCTACTGCCCCTTTTTCTCCCTTGTCCCTCCCTTCCCACCCATCCTCCTCAGGTCCTTTCCCTTTGGTAACTATTAGTCCGTTCTTGGGTTCTGTGAGTCTGCTGCTGTTTTGTTCGTTCAGTTTTTTTCTTTGTTCTTATACTCCACATATGAGTGAGATTATTTGATATTTGTCTTTTTCCATTTGGCTTATTTCACTAAGCATAATACCCTCTAGCGCCATCCATGTTGTTGCAAATGGTAGGATTTGTTTTCTTCTTATGGCTGAATAATATTCCATTGTGTATATGTCCCACATCTTCTTTATTCATTCATCTACTGATGGACACTTAGGTTGCTTCCAATTCTTGGCTATTGTAAATACTGCTGCGAAAAACATAGGGGTGCATATGTCTTTTTCAAACTGGGCTGCTGCATTCTCAGGGTAAATTCCTAGGAC
Source organism: Smutsia gigantea (assembly GCA_032199065.1). Classification (NCBI taxonomy): domain Eukaryota; kingdom Metazoa; phylum Chordata; class Mammalia; order Pholidota; family Manidae; genus Smutsia; species Smutsia gigantea. The sequence continues at coordinate 76,747 of JAVSCE010021666.1, read as the reverse complement.
TGGGATTCCTGTGTCAAATGGTATTTCTATTTTGAGTTTTTAGAGGAACCTCCATACTGCTTTCCACAATGGTTGAATTAATTTACATTCCCACCAGCAGTGTAGGAGGGTTCCTTTTTCTCCACATCCTCACCAACCTTTGTTGTTGTTTGTGTTTTGGATGTTGGCCATCCTCACTGGTGTGAGGTGATGTCTCATTGTGGTTTTAATCTGCATTTCTCTGATGATTAGTGATGTGGAGCATTTTTTCATGTGCCTGTTGGCCATCTGAATTTCTTCTTTGGAGAAGTGTCTGTTCCTGTCCTCTGCCCATTTCTTGATTGGATTATTTGATTTTTGTTTGTTGAGGTACATGAGTTCGTTATATATATTGGATATGAAACCCTTATCGGATATGTCATTTATGAATATATTCTCCCATACTGTAGGATGTCTTTTTGTTCTACTGATGATGTCCTTTGCTGCACAGAAGCTTTTCAGCTTGATATAGTCCCACTTGTTCATTTTTGCTTTTGTTTCCTGTGGCCGGGGAGGTATGTTCATGAAGAAGTCGCTCATGTTTATGTCCAAGATATTTTTGCCTATGTTTTTTTCAAGGAGTTTTACGGTTTCATGACTTACATTCAGGTTTTTGATCCACCTTGAGTTGACTTTTGTGTATGGGGCTGGACAGTAGTCCAGTTTCATTCTCTTACATGTAGCTGTCCAGTTTTGCCAACACCAGCTGCTGAAGAGGCTGTCATCTCTCCATTGTATATCTAAGGCTCCTTTATCATATATTAATTGACTGTATATGTTTGGGTTAATGTTTGGGTTTTCTATTCTGTTCCACTGGTCTGTGGGTCTGTTTTTGTGCCAATACCAAACTGTCTTGATTACTGTGGCTTTGTAGTAGAGCTTGAAGTCAGGGAGAGTAATTCCCCCTGTTTTATTCCTCCTTCTCAGGATTGCTTTGGTTTTCGGGGTCTTTTGTGGTTCCATACGAATTTTGGAATTATTTGTTCCAGTTCATTGAAGAAAGCTGTTGTTATTTTGATAGAGATTGCATTGAATCTGTAGATTGCTATAGCCATTTTGACAATATTTACTCTTCCTAGCCAAGAGCAGGGGATGAATTTCCATTTGTTAGTGTCCTCCTTAATTTCTCTTAGGAATGTCTTGTAGTTTTCAGAGTACAGGTCTTTCAGTTCCTTGGTTAGGTTTATTCCTAGGTATTTTATTCTTTTTGATGCAATTGTGAATGGAATTGTTTTTCTGATTTCTCTTTCTGTTAGTTCATCATTAGTGTATAGGAAAGCAACAGATTTCTGTGTGTTAATTTTGTTTCCTGCAACTTTGCTGAATTCAGGTATTAGTTCTAGTAGTTTTGTAGTGGAGTCTTTAGGGTTTTTTATGTACAGTATCATGTCATCTGCAAATAGTGACAATTTGACTTCTTCTTTACCAATCTGGATGCCGTGTATGTCTTTGTTTTGTCTGATTGCTGCGGCTAGGACGTCCAGTACTATGTTGAATAACAGTGGAGAGAGTGGGCATCCCCGTCTTGTTCCTGATCTTAGATGAAAAGCTTTCAGCTTCTCGCTGTTAAGTATGATGTTAGCTGTGGGTTTGTCATATATGGCCTTTATGATGTTTAGGTACTTGCCCTCTATACCAATTTAGTTGAGAGTTTTAACCATGAATGGGTGCTGAAATTTGTCAAATTCCTTTTCAGCATCTATGGAGATGATCATGTGGTTTTTATTCTTCTTTTTGTTGATGTGATGGATTATGTTGATGGATTTTCGAATGTTGTACCATCCTTGCATCCCTGGGATGAATCCCACCTGATCACGGTGTATGATCCTCTTGATGTATTTTTGAATTTGGTTTGCTAATATTTTGTTGAGTATTTTTGTATCTACATTCATCAGGGATATTGGTCTGTAGTTTTCTTTTTTGGTGAGGTCTTTGCCAGGTTTTGGTATTAGAGTGATGCTGGCTTCATAGAATGAGTTTGGAAGTATCCCCTCCTCTTCTATTTTTTGGAAAACTTTAAGGAGAATGTGTGTTATTTCTTCTCTTTATATCTCGTAGAATTCAGAGGTGAAACCATCTGGTCCGGGGGTTTGGTTCTTGGGTAGTTTTTGGATTATCACTTCAATTTCATTGCTGGTGATTGGTCTGTTTAGTTTTTCTTTTTCTTGCTTGGTCAGTCGTGGAAGGTTGTAGTTTTCTAAGAAGTTGTCCATTTCCTCTAGGTTTTCCAGCTTGTTAGCATATAGGTTCTCATAATATTCTCTTATAATTCTTTGTATTTCTGTGGGGTCCGTCACTATTTTTCCTTTCTCATTTCTGATTCTGTTTATGTGTGTAGATTCTCTTTTTCTCTTAATGAGTCTGGCTAGGGGTTTATCTATTTTGTTTATTTTTTCAAAGAACCAGCTCTTGGTTTCATTGATTTTTTCTATTGGTTTATTCTCCTCAATTTTATTTATTTCTTCTCTGATCTTTATTACGTCCCTCCTTCTGGTGACTTCGGGCCTCATTTGTTCTTCTTTTTCCAGTTTCAGTAATTGTGCCTTTAGACTGTTCATTTGGGAATGTTCTACCTTCTTTAAATAGGCCTGGATTGCAATATACTTCCTCTTAGAACTGCCTTTGCTGAGTCCCACAGAAGTTGTGCCTTTGTGTTGTTGTTGTCATTAGTCTCCATATATTCTTTGATTTCTGTTTTGATTTGGTCGTTAACCCACTGATTAATTAGGAGAATGTTGTTAAGTCTCCATGTATTTGTGAGCCTTTTTGTTTTCTTTCTACAATTAATTTCTAATTTTATACCTTTGTGATCTGAGAAGTTGGTTGGTAGATTTTCAATCTTTTTGAATTTACTGAGGTTCTTTTTGTGGCCTAGTATGTGGTCTATTCTGGAAAATGTTCCATGTGCACTTGAGAAGAATGTTTATCCTGTTGCATTTGGGTGTAGAGTTCTGTAGATGTCCGTTAGGTCCATCTGTTCTAGTGTGTTGTTCAGTGCCTCTGTGTCTTTACTTATTTTCTGTCTGGTTGATCTGTCCTTTGGAGTGAGTGGTGTGTTGAAGTCTCCTAAAATGAATGCATTGCTTTCTATTTCCTCCTTTAATTCTGTTAGTATTTTTTTCACATATGCCAGTGCTCCTGTGTTGGGTGCATATATATTTATAATGGTTATATCCTCTTGTTGGACTGACCCCTTTATCATTATGTAATATCCTTGTTTATTTCTTGCTACTTTCTTCATTTTGAAGTCTATTTTGTCTGATACAAGTACTGCAACACCTGCTTTTTTCTCCTTGTTCTTTGCCTGAAATATCTTTTTCCATTCCTTCACCTTTAGTCTGTGTATATCTTTGGGTTTGAGGTGAGTCTCCTGTAAGCAGCATATAGATGGGTCTTGCTTTTTTATCCATTCTGTTACTCTGTGTCTTTTGATTGGTGCATTCAGTCCATTTACATTTAGGGTGGTTATCGATAGATATGTACTTATTGCCATTGCTGGCTTTAGATTCGTGGTTACCAAAGGTTCACATGTTGCTTCTCTACTATCTAACAGTCTAACTTAACTTTCTTGTTAAGTTATTGTAAACACAGTCTGATGATTCTTTATTTCTCTCTCTTCTTATTCTTCCTCCTCCATTCTTTATATACTAGGTGTTTTATTCTTTGCCTTTAGTTAGTATTTGGATGATCTGCTTTCTTTGCTATGATTTTATTTTCTCTGGTGACATCTTTTTAGCATTAGGAGTGCTTCCATCTAGAGCAGTCCCTTTAAGATATCCTGTAGAGGTGGTTTATGAGAGGCAAATTCCCTCAGTTTTCGCTTGTCTGGAAATTGTTTAATCCCTCCCTAAAGTTTAAATGATAATTGTGCTGGATACAATATTCTTGTTTGGAGACCCTTTTTTTTTCATTATGTTAAAAATATCATGCCATTCTCTTCTGACCTCTAAGGTTTCTGTTGAGAAGTCTCATGAATTTTCCTTTGTAGGTTATCTTTCTTCTCTCTCTAGCTGCCTTTAATACTCTGTCCTTATCTTTGATCTTTGCCATTTTAATTATTATGTGTCTTGGTGTTGTCTTCCTTAGGTTCCTTGTTTTGGGAGATCTGTGGGCTTCAGTGGACTGCGAGACTATTTCCTTCCCCAGTGAGGGAAAGTTTTCAGAAATTATTTCTTCAAAGACAGTTTCTATCCCCTTTTCTCTCTCTTCTTCCTCTGGTACTCCTATAATGCAAATATTGTTCAGTTTGGATTGGTCACACAGTTCTCTTAAAATTCTTTCATTCCTAGAGATCCTTTTTTCTCTCTCTGCCTCATTTTCTCTGTATTCCTGTCCTCTGATTTCTATTCCATTAGCAGTCTCTTGCATGTCATCCAGTCTGCTGCTAAGCCTGTCGATTGCTTGTCTCATCTCTGCATTGTCTTTCCTGACTTCCCTCACTTCCTCCCTCAGCTCTTGCATATTTCTCTGTAGAAGCATCAGTATGGTTATGACTTTTATTCTGAATTCTTTTTCAGGAAGATTGTGCATGTTCATCCCTTCAGACTCCCTCTCTGGGGTAGTCTGGTCTGAGGTTTTCTGCATAAGTTTTGTTTGTGCTATATTTCTCTGTCTTTTCATGGCAATAGAAGTGGTCCAAAAAAGAAAAAAAGAGGAAAGGGAAAATAGAGAGAAAAAAAAAAAGCCTGCCAGGTGTAGTTTCTGTTAGCATCCTGTAGGTGGTGCTGCTGTTCCACTATTCTGCCAGCACGCCACTCCGCCGGTCCCTTTGTGACTCTGGCCAGGAAGGGAACGAATGGGAGCCTTCTGATTTCTTTGGGAAGTCTCCGTGCGACTGCTTTTCCCAGCCAGAGTCCAAGGGGCTAAAATACCCCAGGACTCCCAGCCTGCTTGGTTGAGTGCACTGGGACGATCCTGCTCCTCCGTTGGGCCCCTGTCTTAAGACCCCTAAAAAAGCATGTGCTTTTCTTTTGTCCTGGGGAACCGGCTGCATGGACCTGCCATCTTGGAATCTGTACCTCTGTCTCTCCAATCTCTGATACCCCACGTAGTGTGTCTGTGCTCCCGGCACAGATACCAGTACTGGTTATTCGGCAGGCCTGTACTTCCACTCCCTCCCCGCTCTGAATCCTGTCCTCCCCCTGCTGTGCTGGGGTGGGGGAGTGCTCAGGTCCCGCTCTGTTGTGGCTCCGTATCTTACCCACCTCGCGGCGTGCTGAGTCCTCTCAGGTGTAGCTGCAGGCTGGTGTCGTCCTGTATCTTCTGGTCTCTCTTTTAGGAATAGTTTTATTGCTGTATTTTCATAGATATATTTGGTTTTGGGAGGAGATTTCCGCTGTCCTGCTCACACTGCCATCTTCCCGGAACCCTTGAAATATCAGATTTTAATAATGACACTACTATGGAATACATAAGCAAAGAATAAATCCAAGTGTTTCCAGTCTTCTCTTACAGATAAAGACCTACACTATTTTTGTCCTCTGTCGTTTTTTTTGTTTGTTTATTTTCCACCCTTTCCAGAGGTATGATGTCCCAAACTTTTGAAGCCATTCATTTCTTTATATTCTTTTTAGGATTTCTTGGTTCTAGACTCTGAGATCCCTGAAAGCAGGATCTGTTTCCTAGTGATGAATTTACATTCCCTAATTAAGTGCCTGTCAAAGACTAAGCACTAAACAAATATGTCCTGTCTGTGGCTAGTGTGATCTAAACCCAGGACTTAAATTGGGCTAATACTGTATCACTTTAGATATGGTGCATGTTTTGTCTTTTTTTTTTTTTTAATATGGAAAGAGAAAGGAAAATAATCCAGGACCTATGCCATCAATGACAAATAGAGATTTGTCCTGGTATGATTTAAACTTTCGCCAAATGTTCTCTGAGATTGGAGATTTTGTCTGTAATCTGACATAGGTTTCTGATCAGATTTTGCCTTTGTCTCCAGACCACACTAGATGTTAATAAAATAGACATATACCTTTTTTATCTGATTACTCTTTTGTGAGTATAAGACATTTACACTAATTATGTCTCTAGATGATTCCCTGCAAATATAATCAGTAAGAAAATCACAAATTGGCAAAGTAACATTTCAAAAATTCTTCTAGGGAACTGAGTCTAGATGGCACAGGAAAGCTATCTTAAAGTGTTCCTATTACCACAGGTATTTCCTACACAACTGACCTCAAGTCTATAAAAATATTCACAGATGTAGCCTAGAAGAATATAGAACCTATGAGAAAACAAAACACGTTACTTCATCTTAATATTAAAATCAGAACTTCAGATTTAAGAATTTGTCCTGTATACAGCTTCCAAGAATCCAGGTTCACCAGCTCAAATTGTCTGCCATTGAACACGATGACATGAAGAACAACAGAAAATAGTTGTGACTTCCTCTAGTACCTGCAATCTTCTTTTGGAACGGTCATTTTGACCAAATGATACACATCAGTGATTCATTTTGTAGGCTAGGTCCGAACATTATGAAAAAAGTACAGGAAGTATTTTATCACTGCACTGTACAACTGCACCAAACAGAAGGGAAAAAAGTCCCCACAAAATTCTGTGCTCTTACGCTATGTCCATTTAATTCCACATATCACATTAATCACAATCACATAATATTTCTACTATTAAGTAAAACCTTCAAGGCAAGCCTACTACAGACACTAAGAAACCCTGAGGTCTAGCAATTGAGCTTATTACCCAATACTTGACAGTTAATTAGTGACTAAACTAAACCACAATTCAGTAACTTTGGCCAACAATAAGGAAATTTTCCTATAACAAACCGATAGCTCTTTTCAAAATGTGTCATTTTGAGGCTAGAAATAGAGAAGGAATAAAATTCTTGATCCACTCCAGTAAAGCATTTACTTTCTCACCTGGAAAGTTCAGTAATAGTGTCATAAGTATGTGAAACAGCTGTGAGTTTTTAGATGCTCCTTCTCAGCAGAAATGCTGAGAAAAGGAAGAGAGAAGGGTGAAATGTCTGCCGGAAGATTTGGGATGAAGAGGAGGAAAATAGTCAGACAAAGAGATCACTAGGATGGGGAAATATATATCAAGGCTTACAACAAGGGAACTTGTATTGAAAATCTTATGACTATCAATCATGTATATTTGCAAGGAGAGTAACCATTGGTGCTATGGTGGTTCAAAATTATGTCCACAAATTATCTGCTACTCTTCTCTTCAAAAGGCAGAACCTCTTCTTGATTTGGGGTTGGATTTAGTGATTTACTTCTAATGAATAAGATACGGTAGAAATGATGATGCCTGCCCTCCAAGAGTAAGTCATAAAAGGCATAATGACTTCCTTTTATCCTCTTGGATCTCTGGCTCTAGATTAAGCCAGCTCCCATATTGTGGGGACACTAGGGCACCCTAAGGTAGCTGCCACTGGGGCAAGGCACTAAAGCCTCCTGCCGACAGCCAATGCTAACCCGCCAGGTGTGTGAATAAGCTGCCTTGGAAATGGATCCATCAGCCCTAGTCAAGTTTTCAGATAACTGCAGCCTAGCCAATATCGTGACTGTAACTTCATAAAACTTTTGAACTAGAACCACTAACCATGCAACTAAGCCACTTTTGAATTCCTGACTCATAGAAACTGTGGCATAATAAGTATTTGTTGTTTTAACCCACTAAATCTGGGGGTAAATTGTTACACTGCAATAGATAATAATGTTGCCTTGTTGAAGTGAAGAGTAGTGTCACTGAACTTATAAAACACAGCTACTACCGGGGTGAACCATGTGAAATTGCTGCTTTTGTAGGTCACACAGCAGCCATTCCATATGGTTTAACCCACTGCCTGGGAGCTGGTTTCATTCCTAATTTGGACTGAACTTTGGTCTCCTAGGACATTTATTTGTTCAATGTGTTTGACATTTTCCAAATTATAATCACATGGCAATGTAGCCCTGATTTTCTGACACAATGTTTTTATGCAACAATTGGAAACCAATTATTTGTAGATTACCTCTTAGTTTAGACACGTAAGGGATAATTATTAGCAAATGATGATCATTCTCTTTTTCAAAGGTATTCTGGATTTTGTACTTGGAGCGAGCAAATATTTGAATAAATGATGAAATGTGCTTCAAATATCTTACACAATCCGAAGTACAAAAGTTATTTTCTTCTGATGTTTAGAAGCACTGAGTGGATGTTCTTAGGACATCATGTTTTCTTTGCATTAAACACAAACACAAACCATCCAGTCTGTAAATACGTAATTACCTTTGAGTATGTTCCTCATTTTAATACCATTAAGATGCCTCAGCTAGCCCAGGCAACACAAAATTAGCCTCTTGATAACATACTGTCTTTTTGGTTACACCTTTGCCATTTCTGCATTTCTATTTCTACTGACAGTGTATGTCAAACTGTGGAGTGATCATTTATTTCTGCTTCTAGTCTCCCTGAGCTTTCACATGTGTGCTTGATTTAATGCAAAGCTTTTTAGGTAACCTTTCTGGCACCAGATCACAAACATTTCTTACTTATGTTTTTCATTTTCAGCTTTCACTGAAAACAAATCTTAAGTGGGAAATCATAAAAATCAGTACATTTTACCCTGATGCCCGCTTGCCCCCCACCACACCGCAAGATTCTGCTATTATTTTAAAGGTCTTTCTTTCATCAATCATCTTCCCTTAGAATTTGTGTGGATGTGTCACATATGAATAACTGCTGTGGGATGCTTGTTTTCTTTGAAAAAGCCCTCCCTAAGCTAAAAATCCTGACTTGCTAATGAAATTACTCCATCATTTTAGAGATCTATTGACAGTGAGAAATGTAGTACTTTTCATGATTACACCTAGCAAAGGTTTGATCAACACCAGCGATTAACTGGGAGCAACAAGGAACTCTTCCCGAATTCAGAATTAGAAATCATGTTCCACTTTGTATATTACCAGAACAGGAACTTGCCTAACTTCCTAATAAGAGTTCATGATGTCAATTGTGTCTTTTTCTGCATAATGAGACTAGAATTCATCTTTAGTTTCATTTCTGCTCATTTCTATTCCTTAACATTCATTTTAAGAGTCAATATGTATATGTATTCTATTTTATAAATATGCAATTATTAGGAATTGTATTTTTACTTAATATATAACTTACATATTATAAATTACATGTTTGTGTAAACATAGTAACTCCATTTGGCACACAAAACCAGATGTAATATATAATATTATCAATAGTCTCAATGGTAGGTATAGAAATCTTAATTGGGTTTTTTTCCTTTGTTTCTTTTTATAGAGCTTAGCCTACCTCTTTCTCTACAGAGAAAGATTATGAGCTGAAATGCATGGGGAAATTCTGAGCTTCTTAAACTATTGAAAAATACTTTGTAGAGCTTGGACTTTCTTTGAAAACAGAATGCTACATTAGAGGACAACAAATCTTCTGGCAATAACTCAAACGTAACAGGTTGCTGTGGCAGATTATCTTTCTAAACAACCATTGTGATCCAACGGCAGTATCAACGGTGCACTGTACTGAGAATTAGAATGCTATATTAAAGCCGCTATTTTGCAGTGGCTTTTATGGAGGTATAATTTTCCATTTAAAATGTAAAAATTCCTGTACAAAAGCACTTGAGTAGTTATGAAAATTATTCAAAGTAAGTAATCCTCCACAAAAAGCAATTATGGTGGGGGAGACTTTCCTTTGCCTTCAGTGTTTTATGCGTGTGTTTGGTTCCACAAGCAAACTAATTAAAATGTTGCAAGACACACTGAAATGCTGGCATCTTAGATGGAAAGCAGTTGTCCTCCTAGCAGAGACGTTTTCATGTTTCCAAGGCATTTTGATATTGTAGTTATAATAAACTATTCAGTCAAGCAAACCCAAAACAAGAGCCAAAATCATGCTCTCAGCTTTGAGATCTGTATCCACATGCTGCCACAAAGGCGTGAATTTTCTAAGCATAAATTGGGACAAAAAAACCAAGTTTGTTTTGTTAGCAAACATTTGGAGCAAGGGAAGATACAACTGCAGTATTTACACAGTTTAAAATAAGAAAAAATAAATTGGAAGTCATCTTATTGCTTTATGTCAGCTATTTCCATGATTCGGAAATGATTTGCCAAACGGTTGGCAAACGACGTGCCCATCACCAAGAGGAATGCTCAAGCATGACAGCTGATAATATGAAGAATTGTATTATGTTGCAGACTCAACAGAAGGCTGACCTGAGAGCCTAGGAGATAAAAGGCAGCTGCAGAATGATTATCAGGAGTGCTGCATGCAAAAGACTACATTTGACACATGACATGCTCAGCCTCTTCACTTTGGCCAGTCATGCTTTGAGGAAGATTTATTGAGTTGCTACTTTGTACTAATCACAGCAATATAGTCCAGTCTCTCTAGAAGGCATTTTAGTGTATTCATGGATTATGGACTCCAAGGCCAGAACATGCAGGCTTAAATCCTGCCTTTTACACTAATTATCTCTGTGATTTTGAGCAAATTAATGAATTTCTCCAGTATGCTCATCTGTGAAATAAGAATTACAGTCCTGCCTAATGGAGTTGCTCTGAGAATTAAATGTGTTAGCCTATGTATAAATGTATGATGTGTGGCACTCAGTGTAACATAAGTTATTTGATATTATTTTTGCTTTCACTTCAACTCAGCAGTGCTATAAATATTGCCTACTAGAGAACAAAATACCTCATTTTATAGAAGGTAATATCCAGATATCAGAAAAGCCTCTAGAAGGTATCTAATAGCTGTGGGCATCTGAAGCCTTTACTATTTGCTCTGCATGCAAACTTTAAGGGTATACTATGGCTATTACCCAAACAAGCTCATATTAAAACATGACAGAAGACACATAAATAACAACTGACAGTACCACGGGGTGGTAGAAGAACCATTTCTTGGAGACAGAAGAAAAATATAAGTTTTAAATTATATTATCATTTATTCAGCCTTACTATGCTACCAGACACTAAACTCCTAAAATTTCATCCCAATTAACCCCGGCAGCAACTCTATGGAGCAAGTACAATTGTTTTACATATTTCATAGATGAAGAGGCTGAAGGTCAGATGAGTAACTTTTCCAAGACTATCAATATAGTGATAAAGATATTACAAGAACTCAGGTCTCTCTGTGACTAAAGTATATGTTATTATACTCTATGCAATCCTTGTGATATTATGAGTATATTACCATGTCATTACACATCCTTCATAAACATGTTTTCTAATGGATGCAAAGTGTTCTAGGGGATGGTAATACCATTATTTATCCCTTTCTGTCCTGTCAAATATTTAGGTTGTTTCCAGTCCCTTAGCTATTGTGCATTATTTGCAATAAAAATACTCATGTATAAGTGTTTGTATACATAGATGATTAGCTTATTGGTATAAATTTCAGGAAGTGGAGTCACCAGGACCAAGGATTTGAACATTTCTAAAACTCTTAATGCAAATTCACCCACCAGGAATGTTACAGCAATTGGCTCTTCCTTCTGCATTTTTCAAGTTTCCTCATTTCACTGTATCCCTGCAAATCCTGAATATTACCAATTCAGCTTTTCTAAAAGTTTCCTATCACTGTGCCAGATTTTTTAAAAAGGTCTCTTATTAGCTTAATTTGTATTTTTGTTTCCACTGGGCTGCTTAGGGCGAAAGGCATCACCTGCTGAACACGAAACATGTGAATTATACTTTAACATTCATATCTATCTCTATCCTTCAGCCTTTTCCTTGAATTCAGTCTTTGCTTTTCCCTGAACAAAAGTTTATAAAACCTTAAGTCTCAGTTTAATTGTCATATGTTTGGGAATTTTTTCCAACTTGTCTACACAAAGTTGTTACCTTCTCTTATCTGTGCACATGCCTTATGCTATCATTTATTCCACTGTGATGAAATTACTGTTTAATTCTCTGTCACTTCCAGATTAGAAGCTACTTAAGAATACATGATCTTATGACGTTTTGGATCACCAGGAGACCCAACAGAGAGTGAAAAGTCTCATAAACAAATGTAATTAGCACTTCCCACAAAATATATTGACTCCATTTCAATCCATTTTTATTATTTGATTGAATTATGGGTTTAGTCATCATTAATCAAAAGTGAACTTGATTAAGTACTATAGAACATTTTAAAAACAGAATAAAGTCATGTAAGTGGAATTACCTTACTCTAAAAGAGCTGTGCTGTGGGAAAGTAAAACTAAGCCTGGCTGGTAATCAGCATGTGATGTTCCTACCAAAACAAAAGCAATGTTTTCAATGGTACATTGATATAAGGCCACATACACAATGTTCAGGGTTTCACCCAAGATCATATCACAGCTGCAAGATGACCAACAAGAGCTCCTTTGGGGGTGATTTCTTTCTTTAGTCAAGCCTAATGAAGCCATTTTACTCATCTTGTCTCCTCTGTGAAGTTACCCATTAGTAAGGTGCCAACAGCTACCCCATCTCTTGACAGTACCCCAATCTGGAGCTGGTTGCTCTCTCCAGACCCTCCTAAGAATCACTCAGCACAATCCCAGCCCTTCATAAAGCCCCTCCATACTCTCACTGAGACTTCTCTTCTTAGGGCGTGGCTTCCCTTGCTCCAGCAAGCTAAATAAGCCCAGTTTTGACTGGATGTGGCTCCATGTCATCTTCAGCTGGCCAGCCTTGGCACCCGTTAGGTCACTACATACATACAGACCTACACACCGTTTTTACTTCAACAGCATTCACCAACTGATTATATACCTGATAAAGGGAAATTGATAAATTGAAATTTTTTCCCAAATTTTAAGCCTGAAAACCTTGTCAAAGGGCTCATGTCCTTGTCGTTTATGGGAAGTAAGGGAGCTGGTTTTGAGAGAAAAATATTCAGTGTTTGACTATTTTGTTTGAGTGCCACTAAGACCTTCTCATTCTTCAGTTCAGTGGGTGGTTGGAAATGCAGAACTCTAGCACCTGACGGAGATCTGGGATGAAGTCCAAGATACAGAAATCATAATAGTAATGTCTGCTCTTTACATGGTACTGACCGTGTACACTTACCATGTATGACAGGCTCTTTGCAAGACTATCATCTATCTATGCATATACATATTATATACACATATAAAATCTCATTTAATCCTTAAACAGAATGTGATATAACTGTTATAAACTGGAACACTGTGTTAGAGATATTGATTAACAGGTTTATGGTCAAAAAGTATGGTAGAACCATATTTGAATATTAGTCATGCTGATTCCATAGATTCTGCTTCTGATTTCCAGTAAAACAATGGAATTTAAGAATTTAATAAGAATATTGATAGAAGACAGGTGGTCCAAGGATATTATGAACAAATTTTTCTTCATTTTGAAGAACTGTACTCACACAATACTGAAATGAAACTAGTAATATTAAATATTCCTATTTCATATGCTTGGATTGTATTAGAACTTGTCCATGTTAACTTCAGATATAGCAGGAAGAAGAAAAAACTTTGTTTTGTCTTAGGTGTCCTTTCCGACGGAAGCAACAATGGTTAAGACATCAGACCAACTTCATAGAAATTATTTGTCAGTGAAACCCTTAGAGAATATTTTTGCTCTATGGCATTTTAATGCAGTGTATTTCCTTTGGCTTTTTATTGATAAAAACAGTAACAAAATCTCAAAGGCAATCCTGCAGCCCAGTGAACCTGACTAATGTTCACAGCCAAATTTCTACATTGCTAAAATAAAACTTGAAATGAGTAGTTTTGTCAACAGCAGGCAGGACTTAGAAGTATGGCAAGGCCTTCTAAAAAGCTAAACCCAAGCAATCCAGGGAGCCAAGTCTATATCATTCTTTTTCAAGGGGCATGTATTGCAAAAAAAAAAAACTTTTCAGGAAGCATGCATTGTGAAAGAAACTTCTGCTCTAATAAATTATATGAATTAATGCAAGCACTCTTCAGAGTGCATGTGTGACAGTGCAAGCAATGGACCCCTTTGGCAGTCTGCTTAAGCCTAAGGACTTCTAATGGTGGTTTTAACTACTTAAAACATTAAACTACAAGCAATACTATTAAATTACAAACAATTACTCAGTTCAAGCTGTATTTTAGCAACTGAATGAGAAGTGGCAGAGCCAGTGCCATTAAAATACCATTATCAAAATTTTATCAAAACATTTTAAAGATATGATATGGTCAGAAATGTTGTTTATTAATAATATTAAATAACAGATTTCTCGGCAGGTTTGATAATGATTGTTATTTCCAAGGTAGTGGTAAGTGTAAACAATAGGTCAAGATATCTGCAGATTTCTATTAAGTCTACTGGTGACAAGGTCACAGGAATTGCCAGTGGTACTGTGGTTTGTCATCTATACTCATAATTGAAAGAAATGCTCTATTTCCCCAAAGGCACTAAAAATAAAGATATAATTTTAAAAATTCTAATTACACACATACCCCAAACAACAGCAATAACATAAACAAAAAATTACTTGTGTCTATCCAGAGACCCCAAGTTAAGAACTCCTCTGTTAATGTGTTTTTACTTTAAAATACAATTTGCCACTTTTCTTGAAAGGTTAAGCAAATTAAATTATACTGCTGGGAGTTTCATGGAAACAAAATTCTGGTCACTTGAAAGAGAGAAAAGCTGAGAGTGGAGTTAACTATGAAATGCAAACACATCATCACAAGGAAAAAAATGTTTTTTTCTATTTTTATATCTATATAAGATAATGGATGTTAACTAAACATATTGTGGTAATCATTTCATTATATATGTAAGTCAAATAATTATGCTATACACCTTAAACTTACATGGTGCTGTCAATTACAGCTCAATAAAATTGAAAGAAAAAAACACAAACAGGTGAGACATGCTTCTATATCTGGAAACTAACTGAACAATAAGTTTGTAAGGGACATAGTTAATATATCGAGAAGATCAGCCATTTTTTGAGTTTTATGGTCTAATATAAGTCCAAAGAAACTAGTAGTATTTCATTGCAATGTTTTAAGTTTTATAGCATGTTTCCAAGAACATCATATTATTTTCCTTTTTTTTTCATTTTCCCTGCCACAGTCATGTTCTTTCTCTCTCCTACTTCCCTTCCTTTTTATGCTTTTTCTTCTGCAAGGACTCTTACATTTAAAGAAAATCTTTGGATTAACAATAATCAAAGTTTAAAAGATGTTACTCTTTTGATGTTCTTATTAAGGAATGAATTTTAAATAACACTGATTTAATTTCTCAAAAAATTGAAATTCAGATGTGCAGTTTGGCAGCAAACTCTATTGCTATTGATGGACAGTGATGCCAGAATTAAAAGTCTTGGTTAGTTACTGACCCAGAGAAACAATGACTTCATCTTTTTTCTTTTTCAAAAAGAAATACACAAGACAGAAAACGAGTGAATCTATCAGTTTTTTCAAACAGAAATACGAATGAATGTGGATTGGTTCCTTACTCTTAAATGGAATAGATACCCTTATAGCCAAGGGTAAGATGGCATTAAGAATTTTAGGGGGTCTTCTAACCTTAGCAAAGAAAATTACATCTTCTAAGATAAAAGGAATACTTTTGAATGAGAAGTGGCTTTTTAAATTTTTTACCTAAGATTAATTCTGAATAAATTGATGGAAGTGCAAAGGCTAATATGAGCTAAAAACTTCCTTGGGAAAAAAATGTGTGTCAGAGGAAGCTCACTCATTAAACTAATTGCTTAAGCTTTGAAAATGATAGGTTATTGTCATAAAATGTGAGTTTCAGCAACTGTGATTCAATATTCAACATTCTCCCCCTTCCCTCCTCCCTGTCCCCTAACCAGTTAAGGCATGGTCCTCTAGAAGCCTTCCTCTAAAAGTTTAATATAATGAAGGAAGGACACATTAGACAATTTCTAGAACACTAAGTGTAAAATATCAAAGTGCCTCTATTTTACTGAAAATGCCCATGTCTTCATTCCAACAGGCGTTTGTAGAAATGGGAATGAACTTTACAGAATTTAAAAGCAGAAACAGAAGTACACAGAAAACAGAAAGGCCATTATTTTGGGGTGTATTTCTATCTCTGACAACAGACTATTCATAGGTATCTAAAGTTTTAAAAGATCTTTTCCATGTGTGAATGTGCCTTTTGGAGCTCTGACTGCAAATGTAAAGCGAAGGACTAGCATTTTATGCATTTAATAAAACCTTTGAGATCTAATTCCACATGATAGTCTGGACTTGGATCATTCTTCAATCTTTAGATACTAATTTTTAAAAAGCAGAGGCAAAATGAATACTAGGAACACAGAATGAACTGTATTTTAGATATACTTATGTCCAACTTGACTTTTTGAGAGGAGGAGGGAAAGGAACTTAACTAAAAATATTGTCCTTGTAATCCATTACAAAAAGTCAGTTGCAAATGGTTTGGGAGCTTCTTAGTTGCAAGATAATCTGGGTCGTGTTTCTACATATTTTTACTTAATGAAATGCTTGTAAAGTTAGAAATGTTTGTGACATACTATTTCAGGCATAACTACAGGAAAATACAGAGTTAATTTTTTTGTGATCTTTCATGATTACATAAAAATAACTTTGGATAGCTAGCTCCTTTTGACTATAGTAACACATGGAGACTAAGAATCCACTTGAGAGAAGGAAGTTGAACCACAGGTAGAAAATGAGAAATAAAGTATCTGTAGGATTAAAAAGGTAATTGGAGAGTGGAGAGAAAAGTGGGAAGAAAGGGTAAGAAAAGGAAAATGGAAGAGACATGAAGAAAAAGTGCCTTTACTTTTGGCCACACAGCAAACTAGATTTGATGTGAAGTTCTCTTCTGTAAAAAAAACATTAAATTTTTTTGATAAAATACTTTGAAATACATAATTGACCTTTGAAATTAACAATACCAAAACAAAGAGGAAACTCAATGGGAAAAAAGAGTGAGTAGAAACTGATGTAAAGCTATGGCAGAGATGGTTGAAACAAAGAGGACTGAGTTTTAAAAGTTATGCAAAAGAAGATGTCAAACCCTATGTGAAATATGAGGCTGCTTATGTGGTCAGTTTGACAGAATTTTTCTCAATATTAGTTTTTAAAAAAATCTCATTCATTAATGTTTTTGAAAAGGTAAACTGTTTACAGGGTTTAAGAAAAACACTATCAAAAGCTGTAGTGAGAGAATCCTATTGTATGATTACTCAATCTTCTTTATACCCTTAATTTTATCCATTCCCATTAAGAACCATAGTTGTTTTCTATTCATCTTTCCCAGACTTCTTTATGCAAGGTAAGCAATAGCCTACCACAACGTGATTTCTTTTCACCCATCAATATGTTCTACAAATCATTCAATAGAAGTTCATAGAGATCTTCATTCTTTTCAACAACTGAATAATAATCTTTTGTGTAGGTCTACCATAGTTTAGTCAGATCAGGCTTTTGTGGATATTAATTTAGTTTTTTCTGAAATTTTGCTGTTACAAATAACACTGCATGGATCACCTTGAGCATAAGGCGCTTGATACATATAGAGGTTTATCCTCGGAGTGTGTACCTATAAATGACATTCATTGTAGACTCAATGGAAATGCTTCTGTGGTTTTGATAAATATTGCAAGTTCTCACCAGAGGAGTTATGTATGCCTATCAGCAATGCATAAAAGTATTTCTTCACAGTCATCAACAGAGTGTACTTCCTAGCTTTGGAATTCTGCCAGCCTGACAGATGAGAAATAATAATAGTTCAGTGTAGTTTTAGTTTCCACTTTTAAACTTATGAGTAAAATTTAGTAATCATCATTTGTATAAAGGCCCTTTGCATATTATTAATCTTAACTGCCCATGTATTTTGCCTATGTTTCTATTGGGTTTTCAGTAATTTTCCCTGAATTTTAGGAGTTATATATTAGGGATACTCAAAAAATATATAAATTGCAATAAATATATACATATATTGCAATGTGATAATATATATGATATTTTCACCTAATTGTCATTTATTATTTGTTAATGGAATTTTATTCTTGTTCATACAAAATATTTCATTTTATAATTTTTATAGGGTCAAATTTATCAATCTTTTCTTTATCTCACCTGAATTTTGAGTCTTGTATAGGCTTTCCCACATCCAGATTATAAAGGAACTGAGCCACCTTCTCTTCTAATCCTTGTATAGTTTCTCTCTTAACATTTGGCTCTTCAATGCATTTGGACTTTCTTCTGGTGTTTGGTGAGAAGAAGGCTACAGTTTTTTTTAATGGTTATTTAGTTGGCCTATTATTATTTATTTTAAAGTGCCTTTATTTAAATGTGCATTGGAACTGAGACTCCTCATAAAATTTTTTAAAGTGCTAGACTTTCAAAATAAGGTAGATTGAAAAATATCTGCTTGGAAGCTACAAGGAAACTTATTTTTGTTGTCCTGGGTTTTGCAGAAAATACTTTCTACAACATAAGGCAAAGCTCAATAGATGCAATCACTTTCATACAGACTTGTTTTTCTAACCTCAATGCAATTGAGTTGGAAAGCAATAAGAAAACACAACTGGTGGCTACCATGGGGAGGGGCTGGGATAGGGGGTGTGAAATAGGTGAAGGGGATAAAGAGGCACAAAATCTCAATCATAATATAAATTAGTCACAGAGATACAAGTACAGCATAAAGAATATAGTCAATAACTCTTTAACATCATTCTACACTAGTTGCGGTGAGCATTTAATAATGTAAATAACTGCAGAATCACTATGTTGTATACTTGAAACCAGTATAATATTGTATGTCAACTATACTTTAATAAAAAAACACAACTAAAAATGCAACAAGACATAATTAAAAGATGTGTCAAAACTGGTACACACTGGTATAGCAAGATTTAAAATAAGGAAATGCTTAAAACCAAACAATTATAAAACTACTGAAAATCAAGGCAAGTAGTAATTTTCTAAATCTGTGTACATAATAAATGCTGTAAATTAAGATTTTTATATTAGAAAAGAAGAAAATCTGAAAATTAATGAGGCATGGCTACCATAGGAAGACAGAATTAAAACCACATAAGAATGTAAAAGAAATTCAAAGGAAGAAAGTAAACAAAAAGCAACAGGAATTAAAGAAACCAAAACATCACCAAGTTGCCAAATCCTGATGATATTAAGAAAGATGTACAGGAATGGGATTCCCAAGCATTAAGACTAGGAAGGCAACTTAGTCAAACCACTTTGCAGAGCACTTTGTAGCATCTGGTTCATTAAAAAAATACAGGTGACCCCTGAACAAGCAATCTCTGGTACTCATATTCTTAGGTCTGCAGCTCATTAAGATATATTTGAAAATGTTGATTCTAGTAAGGTTTGGAATAGGGAAAAACTGTAAATAGTATTAAACAGGAGAATGAACAAATAAATATCCATGCTATAGCTCAGTGTAAATGAATCTTTAAAAAATAAATTCAAAGATAAGTTTAGAAGCTTGTGTCAAATTATGCAATTTTTATAAAGTTTAAAACATGCAAATTAAATACCAAAATATGGAAATTTTAAATGCTAAAATCTGGATAGTAGTCACTTCTGGCTGAAGAAGAGTCAGGAAGTTTTAAAATGATATTCAGGAGTCTTCAAATGCATTGTCACATTTTATTTCTTAAGGCTGGTGTTAGATCTACAGGGTTTTATTATACTGAGTCTATAGCTTTATAAATAATGTAGTACCAAAAAATTACACAACAAACAAAATAAAAAAGAATGCAAAAGGAAGAAGAGAGAAGTAGAGATAACAATTGGAATAGAAAACAGTGAATGGAGATAAAAAAGGAAAAAGGAAAAGGAGGAAATTAGAGGAACATATTTCTTTCTGAAGTGTTAGCAAAGTCCTACAATTATGAAAAGCATCTACCGGACTACATTTGCCCTAGCAGCCAATTGCAGGAAACAAACAAAAACAAGTCAAAGAGATATCAAGACTAGAAGATTATAATTAATAAAATATGAAGAAAAAGCAGCTTGTATGAAAAATGGTGAGCAAGGAAGGCAAAATAATAGTTGGAAAAAATCAGGATTCATTTTAGCAGTTGTTGCCATAAATACCTTATCAGCCTACATCACCAGACTCAGAACATTTAGGAAATTAACTTTGGGGCAGAGAAAACCACAAGAGTTCTACACACATAATTTGCCAACAGCATCCTTTCCACCTTGGCAAGCAAAGAAATGGTAGCTCTAGGAACAATGATTTATTCCTAGTACCAGTTCCCCTGTAAACCAGCCCTTGGGTGTGTTGAGGGGAAGAGAGGAGACATCTACTGAGTTTGCTCTGTTTAGGCTCATACTTGCATCCTATCTGGTCTACAGACTGGGAGTCCATTACGGGGTAGCGAGATTGGCTGCATTTCAAGCCTAGAACCCACAATCTAACATTCTGATTTGCTCTAAATGGACACTAGGTGCCCATAGACCTAGCACTACAAAAACACTTCAAGGCCAAACTGGATTCCACAAAGGCACCTCACCCAACAGGCAGAAGGAAACCAGCTGGCCTCTTTTCCAGGTATACCACTGTCTCCTCCTAAGAACTTAACAGTTTCTGCGCTTCTGTATGAATCATTATTTTGACAGATGTTGTTGGGGCTGTTTATATTTTGAACAGGGAAAATGGTGTAAAGAGAGCTATTTCAGTAGCTCTTCTGATTTTTTTTCTTTTCCCCCTTTCTCCTGTTTCCTTGCATCCCACCCCCAATGAAAACATCAATTCAGAACTAAATGTACACGATAGAAACCTGGACAAAATATTTCAACAGATCATAACTGAAAAGGTTTCATTACTGATACGACTCATTGAAGACATGATACATGGATTTCTACAAGCTTTGTTAATGAATCATCTCTAAATTGTTCCCAGAAGCATAATTAATAATTACTTAGAGCTTGGTTTATTTTTGCATATAACTGCAGTAATTTATGAGTAAATTCCACTGTGTTTTTTTCTAAAATAAGTATGTGTAAGCAATAAAAAAAAAGGCCCCAGTAAGAAAGCTTTTTGTGGAAATAAATACAAAGCGTGGCTAGACGGTTACTTCAAAGCCTCTAAAATATTGAAGATTAGCATACTTATTCTTATGAAAAACATTCATGTCTATATGTCATCAGAATATTATTATTTGTTTCTGAATATATCATTAAAATAGAAGCAAACTGTACAAGAATGAACACAACACTGGTTATTATCCACCTGACTTCCTTTCTTCACACTGATGTTTGGCAGATTCAGTTGAAGGAAAGAGGAAAACTACTCTTACTATCAAGGAATTTAATGGACACAGAGAAAAGAGAAACACATAATAATACAGTTTGATATTCCTTAGATTCTTTTCTATTTTGATGCATAAAATGAAGGTGGGGACAATCATAGAAAAATTTTGTAATAAAAGTAATAGTAAATTACAAAATGGTTGTATTTATAAGTATGGCTGTAAATATCTAATGGTGTATTAATAAAATCTACAGTATATAAAACAATCATTTTGTATTTACAACAATCCTTTGAAGAAGTTAAGAAATTATTATCATTCCATTTTGAGGAGAGAGTTACTGGGACACATAATGACACAGTAATTTACCTAAGACCTCACTTTTGGTGGGTTGCAGAACTGAAATTCCAACTTTAAAGACTGTGATTTTCCTACTGCAATGCGCCTTGTATTTAGCAACACAAATTAAACATTTTTTTAAAAGCAAGTAGCAGCTTACTTCCTCTTCCCTCCCTTCCTTTCTTTTTTCATTTCTTTCCAAAATTGTGGCCTAAGATACACATAAAATAGTACATAAGCATGATATTATCAAAGAGAGAATTATATCGACTTTCTGCAACAAGAATTCTTAACTTGGGATCCATAGGTGGATGACAGAGGGCCCACCAACCAGACTTCTGGAATCATTGACACAATTTGGATTTCATTTTTTTTAAGAGGGAAAACGTGCCTTATTTTCAACAGCAGATTCTTGAAAGGGTATATGAGCCACCGCCTTCTTAACATTTTAAGAAGTATGGTCCTAAAGTCTTTACATTAGAAACCAAGATTGAAATGCATAGCAATTTATGGACTTTATCCAAAGTATTGTTGCCATTAACAATTATCAAATGTTTGGTCAATCCTAAGGAAACAATGTACTAAATATATTCCACAAATGTGTTTTACCTAAAAACCAAAGTACCTTATCTGCATTTGCAGTTGAAAAAGCATGCTCATGAACTTTTTCTGTCTGTCTCTCTGTCTCTGTCGCTCCCTCCCTCCCATATCTCCTCTTCATCTTCCTCTTTTTTCCAGAAAATGAGTGCTCCAGAAAATGTCTCAATATTGATAATTATAAAGATGAATAAATTATGATCCCTAGATTGTAGTCTAATGAGAAGACCACTTATATCCAAACAAGTATTTAAAATAGTTACCATAAGACAGGGCTATTTACATTTACGTAACAAAGCAGCTTCATATACACATTCCTGAGCTGGCTTCCTTAGGCCGTCAGTGAGAAAGTCCGATGGCATATTTAGGTCTTTGGATACATTCTGACTCCTCCAAGGGTGTCCACCCCACTGTTTTACAGTATTAGGGTTAAGAACCTTCTCCCTAAGCTGCTAAATACAGATTTCTTAGGAACTGGGAATCAGTTACTATCTACATTTAGTACTGGCAGTAGATTATATTTGTTAAAAATGTATATGGTAAAAGTGATCATTTCTCAATCAAGTTGTTGAATGTAGGCTTCTGGTTAAAGACAGATACCTTAAAAATAGCATTTAGTTTTTCTCTCTCTCCAAATCCCATTAGAATGATAGAAGAAATATAAAGTTAAAAATAAATCAGTATCACCACTGGAAAGTAGAAGACCAGCATTAACATGACAAAAATTTGAGCAATTTATTGAAGACTTAAAGTAGATAAGATCAGAAGAAAGGTAAAACCCCAAAGAGTTAAGAAATGGGCGATCTTCCCAGGTTAAACATAGGGTCAGTGTTTAATACCTACAAATATGTCTGAATATTGAGAAAAACATATTGGCTTTAAAATGCAGTAAGTACAAACCTCAAATGAAGAGAAGCATTCATTTAAACATTCTCAGAACTTGAAATTCTAATAATTGTCTTGCTATACATAGCATATATAAAAAGTCTATTTCATTTGTAAATGAAATTAGATATTTTCACTTGGCAAAAATTCCCAGTATACTGATGATTACTGAGAAACTGGTGTCAACTGTATTTAGTTACTTTAGGCCAAATGTTATTTTAAAAATCAAATATTTTTGTACTGCAAAATATTTGAATTATGGTTGATGTGAGAGTACTTTAACATGTTTGATACTTGGGTTGGGGCCACCCAAAAATAATTGAAAAAAGTAAATTTCTCAGTGGAGCTTTGAGACAGCTCCCAGAGCTCAGGTAGCAATGGGTTGACAGGTAGAAAATGTAATTAAGGAGCTAATTAGCTGTGAAGGTCCAGCCAGACTAAAGCTTTAAGTATATCTTGTTAAATAAAGTGAGCAGACCCCACAGAGACACAGAATGGATGGCAGGGCTGGAGGGTGAAGCTAGGTGGTATTGAGGGAGTTTGGGTTCCACGCTGGAGGAGGAGACCTCATTCTTGGAACACAAGTGTTCCACAGTCCCAGAAAACTAAGGTAGGACCACAGGTCCCCAGCTGTGTCATCTAATTCATCAGACAGATCTTCAAGAGTACTGAGTTAAGACCCTCTGTCGACAGTTCAGGACAGTCAAGACCCCCATTTATGTACCTCAACAAACTGCTCAAATCACCAAGTGTTGGAGCAAAATCATTGGCAAGGAAGACTGCAAAAGCAAAGAGTGACCCCCAGCAACAGAGCTAAACAGGGAATGAGAAGAAATCTTTGCAGAAAATAAATGTGCAATTTGTATCTTCACGGACTTTAAAGGTGCTATCATAACAAATAATAGAAAGTCCTGCTATTTACAGAACAAAACCCCAAAACCCAAGGGTCTTAGAAATTAAAGGCATGGCTGCTGAAATTCTTAAAAAGGGGGAAAAGAGAAAGAAAGAAAGAAAAGGGAACTTAACAGAAGTAAAGAATTGCCCAATGCAAAATAGTAAATCAGTGTATTAGAAGTTTAAATTAAGGGAAGTGATTCTTTCAGAACACAGAAAACAGAAGCATCAACCCATACTCATACCCGTCACTCCTAGACTGTGAAATCTCCAAAGCAAATAAAAAAAACATTTTTACAAGCTGCCATGGAGGAGAAGACTATACCTCTGAAAAGGTATGAACCAAATTCATTTGTAACAAGAATAAAACAAAAACAAAACAAATGACAAAATACCAGTGTAGCAATATGCAAACTGTACTATGAAAGTTTTAAACTTCCACCCTCCAAAATATTCAAAATAGTGAAGCTTCTATATATATATAAATATTCAGAAAATCACCACCCATGGGACTTGAAAAGAAATATGATGATATATGTATACAAATTGAAAAGTGAATTGAGGGGAAAATGAAGACATGACATGCAAAAAATAAGAATGAGCAAACAGAATTGCTAAGAATAGTGATGACTTTTGCATACTGTTAATAATGGAATTTCTGTGTAAATATTCACAAAACAGAAATGCATAATGCAATAAAAATAGAAATAAATGGTTGACAAAAGTAATTATTTGGAAGCAAACCACACAAATTAAAAACATACACTAAAAGTAAAGACGGCACATTAATTTGAAAACTGTTTACACTTTAAAGTGGCTCTTAGGAAGGTTTGGGGAGTGGATTAGAGGCAGAAGAAGATTTCCCATTCTTTATATATATCTTTACTGTTTGAATTGCTTATAATGCGTATATATCATTCATTAAAAAAAAATTAAATACAGCTGTGGTCATAGGATTGGTCTATTTGCTACTTACCTAAGCAAATAATTTATAGAGCAAGATACCAAAGAATTACTTCCTTCCCAGTTACAGGATTCAATTTAAAGCAAATAGGTTTAGCGTCAAGCATTAAATAAGATGCCAGTAGGTCCGTTGAATAACACCACTTTATTAATTTATTATACCATGGATTAGCATAGAAATATTGATGATGCTAAGTAGGTTTCAAACACATACATCACCCTGTAATTTTTTCTTCCCTGTGTTCCATAATGCATGGTACATGGATACAAACCCTTTCATATCATTAATACATAAAGCAACTGAAAAAAAAAATCTAGGCTTGTTGCAATTTTCAAGTAATTGTCTCTTTCCTCTCTCCATAGGGATAATGCTGAGGAACTTGGTCTCCATCCTCTTGCAGTCTCTCTCTTCATTGGAATTCATTTCCAGCGCTTTAGTTGATCTCCTTGTGTGACTCTCAGTCCCATTCCTGTTCATCCAGTCAGGAACCCCTGTACTTAACATCTCTCAGCCTGGAAATTTGAGCTATAAACACTCATCTGTGAGTGAACACAAACATCAACGCTTCTCATTTATTTCCAGCACAAGTGCTTCATTACAGACACCACTGGCTCCTGGTTCTTGGTCCTTTTCTGGTTTTCACCGTCCTGGTGTGTTCTTTGAGCATGACCCCTGGGAGTTGATCTCCATTTCCTGGCTTCCCTGTGAGGACCAGCTTGAATTCACTCCCGGGTTTTTGATGTTTGAACGGCCATGCCAGCGTTCTAGAGACACATCCGAAGGCTGCATTTTCTGGCCAGCACCTTGATGGACGTGCCCACATTCCTGTCAAAAAGGCATCTTTTTCTACTGACACAGCAAACAATGTACATGCCAAGGAACATAGGATTGCCATTCTTCCTGGACCAAATCAGGAAGATAAGGGAGAATTTCTCATATTGTTAAGAAGGATTTTGTGGAGGTCAGGAGTGAATCGATATACATTTGGAGATCAACTTATTTATATTTTCAGTACTTGCTACTTCTTGTTATGAAATCTCATAGATTTACAACCTACTCTATAAAAATGTTCTTTTATTTCTTTTAGACAAGCATTTCTCAGCCAGAAGCAATTTTTTGCCTAGGGGGCATGGAAATGTCTGGAAGTATTTGGAGTTACCACAACTGAGAGATACCATTGGCATTTAGAGGGTGACAAGATATGGGACTGTCCTTCTTGACAAATAATTATCCAGTCCAAAAGACCAGTAGTGTTGATGTTAAAAAATTCATGATCTAGTCTCTAAACTCAACTGCAAGTTCCATGATAGCAGTAAAATTGTGTTCTTGCACACAAAGTTAAATAAATCTTCTAGTTCCTTTTTCCTTCCTGTTACTTCACTGCCTGTTTGGGGCTAGGCATGACCATCTGAATTTCTTTTGTCAACGAAATACAAGGGAGAGGGAGAACATTCAGGAGCAAGAGCATTTAAAAAACCGGTGTGTGATTCTTCATCTTCTCCTTTTCCTTTCTGCAAAGACCAAAAGTTTGTGTTCCAAAAATTTTATACGCTGTCTCCATTCACATCAGGTTGAGAAGAATAGCTCCAGAGAGTCATTTAAACTTGCAATGGACTTCGCATAAGTTCAAAATGTTCCTTTGTGTTAAAGTATTCATGTTTTGAGACTTTTTGCCCATCATCCTGATTTTCATTTTATATCCAAAGTTCCTAGCCTGCCTTTATGGATGGGAACTGTAAGCACTTAATAGTTAATTGAAATAATGAATATGTACATATATACATATGTATATATATATGCACACACATACACACATATTTCTTAAGAAATAACATATTACAGGCAAAACCAAAGCTCATTCTTTCTTCTGTCAATATTTGATTCCTATATATTTTAGGCTCTGTTGTTAAGTGCATAGCTCCTTGGGATTACATGAAGATGCATTTAATTATTTTTCTTCAGAATGAAATGATTCCCCCTCCTTCTGGGTAATTTTTTTTAAGTCCATTTTGTCTTATATTGGTACTGCTATATAAGTATTCTTTAAGTTAGTAGTATCTCTTCCCAGCACTGCTTTCAACTTTTTTCTGTGTTATCTTTTACTTATATCTCTTAAAAAGAAATCAAAGTTCTATTATTTTTGGTTTCAAACTCTTTCTGGCTTATAACTAAAAAATTAATATGTTTATATTTACTGTGTTTAGATTCACTTCTGCAATATATTTTTGTATTAATTGCTTCTCTCCCTATTCCCCCTTTTCTGATAATCTATTAGATTTATAGATTTTTAATTCATCTTCCCCCAACTCATTTGCAATTAATGAATTCACTATTTTTTTATGCTTTTAGCAATGAAATTAATTGTTAAGTATTAAACTTGGCAACAAAGCCTAAACATATTTTTCCTTCCATTTCCATTTTTATGATTTGCTAGTATTTCAGCATTTTTTCTCAATACCCTGCCCAAATTAATGTTTTTATTGTTAAATGTCAATACTTATGTGGATTGATTAATATGTTTATCTATGTATTTGAACCAAATTTCTCCTTGTATCTAACATGTTTGCTATGGATTTAATTTACTTCTTACTGAATTATAACTTTGGTATTTCTTTCAGTATAGTTTTACAAGTGGAAACTCAGACTTTATCTTGTCTTAATTTCATACTTAGTATTGAATAATATTTAGCTGGGTATAAATTTTATAATATTCCCATTGGCATTCTGAAGATAATACTCCAATCAGTCCAATTTTTATTTGTAAGCAATTCTTTTTTCTGATTTCCTTAAAAATATTATCTTCATTTTAATTAAAAATTGTTTTAATGTTTTGCAGTATCAATTACTCAGACCTATGTGTAATTATTGTCCATGAAGATTGTATGTCTGTCTTTAAACAATTCCAGAAAATCACTGGTTTTCTTTTTTATTACTCCACTTCATTCTCTTTCACTCGGAATAGTCTATCAACATATATAGATTGTGCCTTATCATTCTAAAATCCATTTCTATTAACTTTCCTTTTATAATTGTCTTGTTTTCATAGCTTTGTAACTTTTTCTGGTAATTTTCTCCTGTGTGCCTTCCAACACACTAATAATTCTTCCTTCAAAACTGTCAAATCTACCTATTAATTTACCTATTGACTTTTAAATATCTCTACTGTATTTTTCATCTATAATTATATTTGATTAGTTTCTAATTCTGTTTTTCATTTTATCTTCCATTATTTACTCTACTTCTCTATCACTTTAATAATTTTAGAAATTATTATTTAGAGTTTCTTTGAGAGTAGTTCCTTATTTCCAGCTTTCAGGTGTGAATCCATTTCTTAGGTTTGCTCTGTCTCCCTCCCTGTGATCTGTTCACATTTGTCAATCATCTGCTTATCTTTAGTTTGGACTGCACTGTACTTAGAGAATCCTGTGCGCATTGAGTTGTGGAAGTGTACCTATAAAGACATTTGACCTTTGCTTTTTCATGGTCATCTGTGATTTCACAGAATTTGGCAGAGTTTAGGTGTTAGTTTTTGAGATTAAAATACATAATACACATATAAAGGCTATGTAAATTTAGCCTCTATACCTAGAGTGCACAGGGTTTGGAATTACAATTTCCACTTGCCTTCCCTTCTCTAAGTACACCTTTGATAGATACTGAACATCCTTGTCACCTGCCAGATTCCTGGGTAGTTATTTAAATTCCCTCCTATGAAGGGGTTATCCCTACGGGTCCCGGCTTCACTCAAGCACCACTGTCCCAGTCTCTTGTCTCCTATACAGAGGTGGATATTAAAGGCCCTAGGACATCTGATCTGAAATCCTCCAGAGCAAGTTATCCCTACCTTAGTTCTAGAACTTGAGGATTTCTTTAAGCTCAAATATGTATTCTTTAAACATTATTGATATATTTTCATATATATTTTATCTTTATGGTCTGAGATGGGAAAGCTCATTTAAATTCATTCAGATTCAGAACAGGACACCTATTATGTCAAGGACATCCTTATGTCAAAACATGTCCCCACCCCCAACATAGTACTAGCTAAAGTTTTAACATTTTGAATTCAGTAAAAATACTAAATTAGTTACTTTGTTAATCACAACTATATACACAGAAACTGGGAACATGTATATATGAAACATGATTATTCTAATTAGGCCAAATTCTAAGGAAATATTTTAATTTACATAGGAATTTCTATTACACTCATTTCAACAACCAAAAGGTTTCTTAGGTGTCTGGAGCTAATATGTTCAATGCTTAGAGGAGTCTAAGTACCCCCACAAAGTCCTGATAAACCATTTTGGTAACTTTGAATTTATGCTTAGATATATGTCCTCTATGTAGGACAAGCTACATGAGCCTGGGCTCCTCTATATGACTTGTTGGAACTGGTGAAAAATGAAAATTGGAGCCCTTTTTCACAAAGGTTTAAGAATTTCAAGACAGGAACAGCAGAGCATTAAGCTGAGCATAAGGTATTTCTCAGCTTGGTGCCCCGGTGACTGCCCAAGTCACAGACACACAGAGCAGGCTTTCTTCTATATATCCAACTTCAAAGATTCAGTAAACTGAATGAATTCATTTATTCAATGTGTTTTTATTAATTTTCTGTCTTCTAACTGCTGTGATAGAAACGAACCAAAGAAAATAACATCTGTAGTCAAATGACTGCATAAATATTTTATAGCTGTCTGCTAATTAAGTTATAATTAGCAACTCTTTGTTACGTTTAAAACCCAAATTCATAAAATTTCAAAAAGGCAATGTAAATATTTAATTTATATTGTTGAAGAAGAATCTTTCATTATTGGATGTGCAGGAAATTCTTGGTTCCATGTAGTGATTCCATGATTTTTCACATAATGCATGATAAGAGATGCTTCAAGGGGCATGGAGTTACAGAGCTATGACTGGGAGTTAGAACATAATAGAGGAGGGACAGCCAGCAAAACCACCCCTAAATGGAAACCCATACAGCAGAGGTGATGCTGAGTACAGATTTCAAGGACGTTGGTGGAAGCTCTTTTTCTTTTCCTATTTTTTTTTCCTTTGGTTGAACCCCATAGGGCACACAAGGCAGAGATAGTTTGTGTGCTGCAGTAGTTTCATCAGCAAGAACAGCTGGAACCTAAATATAGAGATGGCTCTAAACACAGCAGTTAGTGTGATTAAGACTCTCAACATGGGAAGCTACCAGAGTTATGCTAAATGTGGATGCTTCAAACCTCAGAGCTTTGGGAGGAGTCAGGGTCAGTGAGCAAAATGTTAGAAACCCACAGCACAAATGGGCTCCAGGCATTACAAGAATAGAAACAAAGAAAAGTGATCTCAAAATAGAGACAATCGATATAATCCCCAGAATCCCAGCATCTTAGATTCTGAGTCAAGCTGACTTAAGTTTTGAATCCTGGCTCCACCGCTATCTAGGTCTATGACTTTGAGCAACTTGCTTTAATTCTCTCAACCTTAGTTTTCTTATACACTTTATGGGAGGATTCAGTGAGATAACCCAGGTAACTTCTTACTTCAATCCGGCCCATAACAAGCACTTAATATGAGTTGGAAGTCCCCAACCAATTGGGTATGCATAATATATTGAAAAATGGCTTAGGAATGAAGACAGTTTGTCTCTTTTCAAGCATTTCCTTGAAGTCAGCATTTCCCAAACTTGTCTTCATATGGGATCCTGTGGAGAGCTTCAAAAATTACTGACCCCTGTGTCATTGCCCCTGAGATTGTGATTTAATTTGTCTAGGGTATAAACTCGATTTGGAATATTTAGAAGAATCCTCAGCTGGTTCTAATGCACAGACAAGTCTGGGAACCCTGCTCTCACTTGTGTTGGGATGTGATATAGCTCATGAACTCTCACTGAGCCTCAGGTTCCCTGTCTCTGACATGCAGGAGCAGAGGGGGTATAGAATAAGGGATGTCAGAAGTAACTGACTATGAATAAGGTTTTAATCACTGACTAGCTCTACAATTGAAGCAATTTAATTCCTCTGTACCTGTTTTCTCATTTATAAACAAGGCATGTAGAGCTATAAACCTCAGGGGGTTATTATAAAAATGAAATGAGATAACCCATATAAAGTGTATAAATTACAGCGACTAGTTCTTATTTAAAAAGAACCTCCTTGAACTCAGATCTTCTCACCTTGGGGTTACTCTATCAACTTTCAACTCTTGACTCCTCAAAACTTCGGAGAAAATGAACAGCATCAAGAAATAGAACACTATTCTTTATCCCAGTTCAGCAATTTGTACCTAGAACAAACACACCCCAATGGAAATCAATAAAAAAGAAATGTCACACCAAAACTCCCCCTAATATCAGAAAATAAACATTATGCAGACTGAGCATACCGTACGACTCCTGAGATATTACCAGAAATCTACTATACTAGAAAGGAAACATTTGTTCTAAGCAAACTCAACATGCTTTACATTGTGTAGATTTGTTTTTTAAGAAAGAAAAAGAAATAGAAAGCAGAAACTGGAGAAGAAAAATAACAAGGGGAACATTTAAAAGTTTTTTATTTAATTACTATTCAGAAATAGTATCTATCAGGAGGATTAAAGATGGTGGCATGAGGTCACACAGAGGCTTCCTCCTAAAACAGCACATAATATGAAAATATAATTAATATGAATAATCCTGAAAGATCAACAGGAAAGAGGGCTGCACCAAACTTCATAAACCTGGAGAAAAGAATAAACCTCACGGAGCAGAGTAACGTACCAAAGCCATGGCCTGGCTGGACCTAACCCCAGCTCACCGGCGGGAGAAAAAGAAATGGATCAGGGAGAGAGTGGAGGCCTGGGACTGCTGAATACCTAACACTGAAGATCTTCTCTGAGAGCACAAACCTACATTTCATGGTGTTTTCATGGTACTCTTGTGACTAGGGAGTTGGAATGCAAAGACAGGCAGAATATCTGGAGATAATGAGGTTCCAGCCACTGTGGAAAGCAGGGATCCATATCCAGCTGCTCTGGGACAAAAGAAAGGCAGGCAGTCTGAGAGACTTCCTAATAGCAAGAGGGCTGCTAAATGGGCAAGGATTGCACAGAACTTACTGCTCAGGAGAAAGGACAAGTAGACAAAATTATCCAGGTGCACTCTGCCAGGCAGGTTGGGAACTTTCTTGATCTTCAGGCACTTCAGCTCCCTGGCTGGCTACTCAGCTCGAAGGACCCCCTCAGTGATACACAGCCTACTGTGCCTTTCTCCCAGCCAGGCCACCTGGCCCACAAACCAGCAAAACCTACCCTGGCATTAGGCCAGCAAGAGGGAAGCCCCATCAACAGCAGCTACAAACACAAAGCATAGAGGCTTTTACCTGTTTGCTCGGCCCACTGGTTCTGCCAGTGGAGGCACATATAGCAGCCAGGAGGCAGGAAAGAGCTCTTTCCTCCCCAGGAAGCAGTAAAGAGATCTTTCCTCCTCCCACGCATGAATACCACTCCCCTGCAACCCCTGACATTGCTTCAGGGACTGAGCTGCTTCAGTGAGTAGAGCTTCTAGGCACTAGAGGGCGCTATATACAAATATGAAATGCCAAAGAAATCTGGTTCAAAGTAAAATTATGAATACAACCCCTGAGAAAGATTCAAATGAAATTGACATCATAAATCATCCTGAAAGGGATTTCAAAAAAAAGATCATTAACATGCTAATGGAGGTACAGAAAAATAGTCAAGAACTCAGGAATGAACTCAGGTTGGAGATCCAATTGTTGAAGAGCACAATGGACGGTATTAAAAGCAGAGTAGATAAGGTAGAGGAGACGATAAATGAAATAGAAATTAGAGAAGAGGAATACAAAGAAGCTGAGGCACAGAGAAAAAAAGGATCTCTGAGAATGAAAGAATATTGAGAGAACTATGTGACCAATGGAAATGAAACAATATTCACATTACAGGGGTACCAGAAGAAGAAGAGAGAGAGAAAGGGATAGAAAGTGTCTTTGAGGAGGTAATTGCTGAAAACTTCCCCAGGCTGGGGAAGGAGATAGTCTCTCAGGCCATTGCACAGATCACCCAACGCAAGGAACCCAAGGAAGACAACACCAAGACATATCGTAATTAAATGTCAAAGATTAAGGAAAAGGACAGACTATTAAAAGCAGCCAGAGAGAGAAATAAAATCACATACAAAGAAAAGCCATCAGGTTATCATCAGACTTCTCAGCAGAAATGTTAAGGGCCAGAAGGGAGTGGCATGATGTATTTAATGCAATGAAGCAGAAGGGCCTCGAACCAAGAACACTTTATTCGGAAAGACTATAATTTAAATTTGAAGGAGGGATTAAACAATTCCCAGATAAGCAAAAGCTGAGAGAATTTACCTCCCACAAACCATCTCTACAGGGACTGCTGGAGGGACTGCTACAGATGAAAGTGTTCCTGAGGTTTAATAGCTGTCACCAGACATAATAAAACCACAGTAAAGAAAGAAGAACAGTTAATTACTAAGCAAATGAGAAAGTAAATCAACTATCCCCAAAGTCAATCAAGGGATAGACAAAGAGTACACCATATGATACCTAATATATAAAGAAGGGAGGAGGAAGAAAAAGGAGGAGAAAAAAAGAACCTTTAGATTGTCTTTGTAATAGCATATTAAATGAGTTAAGTGAGATTCTTAGATAGTAAGGGCGTTAACCTTGAAAGTTTGGTAGCCACAAATCTAAAGCCTGCAAAGGCAATAAGTACATACCCATCGATAATCATCCTAAAGGTAAATGGACTGAAGGCACCAATCAAAAGACATAGAGTCAACAGACCCATAGAACACTGGAACAGACTAGAGAGCCCAGATATAAACCTAAGCATATATGGTCAATTAATATACAATAAAGGAGCCATGGATATACAATGGGGAAATGACAGTCTCTCCAACCGCTGGTGTTGACAAAACTGGACAAGCTACATGGAAGAGAGTGAAACTTGATTATTGTTTAACCCTATACACAAAAGTAAACTCAAAATGGATCAAAGACCTGAATGTAAGTCATGAAACCATAAAACTCTTAAAAAAAAACATAGGCACAAATCTCTTAGACATAAATATGAGCAACTTCTTCATGAACATATCTCCCTGGGCAAAGGAAACAAAAGCAAAAATGAACAAGTGGGACTATATCAAACTAAAAAGCTTCTGTACAGCAAAGGATACCATCAAGATAACAAAAAGATATCCTACTCTATGGGAGAATATATTCATAAGTGACATATCAGATAAGGGGTTGACATCCAAATTATACAAAGAGCTCACACACCTCAACAAACAAAAAGCAAATATGCCAATTAAAAAATGGGCAGAGGAACTAACAGACAATTCTGCAAAGAAGAAATTCAGATGGCCAGCAGGCACATGAAAAGATGCTCCACATCGCTAATCATCAGAGAGATGCAAATTAAAAGCACAATGAGATATCACCTCACACCAGTTAGGATGACCAACATCCAAAACACACACAACAACAAATGTTGGTGAGGATGTGGAGAAAGGAGAACCCTCCTACACTGCTAGTGGGAATATAAATTAGTTCAACCACTGTAGAAAGCTGTATGGAGGTTCCTCA
Organism: Smutsia gigantea; assembly: GCA_032199065.1. Lineage (NCBI taxonomy): Eukaryota > Metazoa > Chordata > Mammalia > Pholidota > Manidae > Smutsia > Smutsia gigantea. The sequence goes on along the minus strand of JAVSCE010021666.1, from coordinate 42,250 downwards.
AAAAACTCAAAATAGAAATACGATTTGAACCAGGAATTTCACTCCTAGGAATTTACCCTAAGAACGTAGCACCCAGTTTGAGAAAGACATATGCACCCCTATGTTTATCACAGCACTATTTACAATAGCTAAGAAGTTGGAGCAACCTAAGTGTCCATCAGTAGATGAATGGATGAAGAAGATGTGGTACATATACACAATGGAATATTATTCAGCCATAAGAAGAAAACAAATCCTATCATTTGCAACAATATGGATGGAGCTAGAGGGTATTATGCTTAGTGAAATAAGCCAGGCAGAGAAAGACAAGTATCAAATGATTTCACTCATCTGTGGACTATAAGAACAAAGTAAAAACAGAAGGAACAAAACAGCAGCAGACTCACAGAACCCAAGAATGGAGTAACAGTTACCAAAGGGAAAGGGACTGGGGAGGATGGGTGGGAAGGGAGGGGTAAGGGGGAAAAGCGGGTTTTAGATTAGCACACATAATGTAGGGGGGGGCACAGGGAAGGCAGTCTAACACAGAGAAGACAAGCAGTGATTCTACAGCATCTTACTACGCTGATGGACAGTGACTGTAATGGGGTATGTGGTGGGGACTTGATAAAAGGGAGAGTCTAGTAAACATAATATTGCTCATGCAATGTACATTAATAAGAGCAAAAAAAAAAAAAAGCCATAGAGTCACTGAATAGATAAAAAACAAGAAAGATCTATATGCTGTCTACAAGAGACTCACTTTAAAACCAAAGTCATACACAGACTAAAAGAGAAGGGATCAAAAAAAATATTTCATGCAACTAATAGGGAGAAAAAAGAAGGAGTTGCAGTACTTGTATCAGACAAAATAGATGTCAAAACAAGAAAGTCACAAGAGACAAAAAAGGACATTACATAATGAATGAGGAGTCAATCAAACAAGAGGATATAACCATTATAAATAACTATGCACCCAACAAAGGAGCACCTACATCTGTGAAACAAATACTAACAGAATGAAAAGGGGAATAGAAGGCAATGCATTCATTCTAGGAGACTTCAAAACTCCACTCACTCCAAAGACAGATCACCCAGACAGAAAATAAGTGAGGACACAGAGGCACTGAACAACACATTAGAACAGACAGACCTAACAGACATCTACAGAAATCTACATCCAAAAGCAGCAGAATACACATTCTTCTCAAGTGCACATGGAACATTTTCAAGAATAGATCATATACTAGGTCACAAAAAGAGAATCGTTAAATTCAAAAACACTGAAATTGTACCAATCAGTTCCTCAGACCACAAAGGTATGAAACTATAAATAAATTATGCAAAGAAAATGAAAAATCCCACAAACACATGGAGGCTTCACAGCATGCTCCTAAATAACCAATGGATCAATAACCAAATAAAAACAGATCAAGCAATATATGGAGACAAATGACAACAATAACACAACACCGCCAAATCTGTGGGATGCAGCAAAGGCTGTGCTAAGAAGAAAGTATATTGCAATACAGGCCTACTCAGGAAAGAAGAACAATCCCATATGAGCTGTCTAAACTCACAATTAATGAAACTAGAAAAAAAAAGAACAAATGAGGACCAAAGTAAATAGAAGGAGGGACATAATAAATATTAGAGCATAAATAAATAAAATCGAGAAGAATAAAACAATAGAAAGAATCAATGAAAGCAAGAGCTGGTTCTTCGAGAAAATAAACAAATAGATAAACCCCTAGCCAGACTTATCAAGAAAAAAAGAGAATATACACACATAAGCAGAATCAGAAACGAGAAAGAAAAATCACTACAGACACCACAGAAATACAAAGAATTATTAGAGAATACTATGAAAAATTACATGCTAACAAACTGGATAACCTAGAAGAAATGGACAACTTTCTAGAAAAATACAACCTTCCAAGGCTGACTCAGAAAGAAACAAAAAATCTCAACAGACCAATTTCAGCAATGAAATTGAATTGGTAATCAAAAACTACCTGAGAACAAAACTCCTGAAGCAGATGGCTTCACTGCTGAATTTTATCAAACATTTAGTGAAGACCTACTAGCCATTCCCCTCAGTTTTCCAAAGAGTAGAAGAAGAGGGGATACTTCCAAACTCATTCTATGAGGCCAGCATCACTCTAATACCAAAACCAGGCAAAGACACCACAAAAAAAGAAAATTACAGACCAATATCCCTGATAAACATAGATGCAAAAATACTCAACAAAATATTAGCAAACCAAATTCAAAAATACATCAAAAACTTCATTCATCATGATCAAGTAGGATTTATTCCAAGGATGCAAGGATGGTACAACATTCGAAAATCCATCAACATCATCCACCACATCAACAAAAAGGACAAAAACCGCATGATCATATCCATAGATGCTGAAAAAGCATTTGACAAAATTCAACATCCATTCATGATAAAAACTCTCACCAAAATGGGTATAGAGGGCAAGTACCTCAGCATAATAAAGGCCATATATGACAAACCCACAGCCAACATTATACTCACCAGTGAGAAGCTGAAAGCTTTATATCTAAGATCAGGAACAAGACAGGGATGCCCACTCTCCCCACTTCTATTCAACGTAGTAGTGGAGGTCCTAGCCACGGCAATCAGACAACACAAAAAATAAAAGGCATCCAGATTGACAAGGAAGAAGTTAAACTGTCCCTGTTTGCAGATGACGTGATATTGTATATAATAAACCCTAAAGAATCCACTCCAAAACTACTAGTTCTAATATATGAATTCAGCCAAGTTACAGGATACAAAATTAATACAGAGAAATCTTTTTCATTCCTATACACTAGTGATCAATTAGCAGAAAGAGAAATCAGGAAAACAATTCCATTCAGAATTGCATCAAAAAGAATAAAATACCTAGGTATAAACCTAACCAAGGAAGTGAAACATCTATACTCTGAAAACTACAAGACACACATGAGAAAAATTAAAGAAGATATGAATAAATGGAAACACATCCCATGCTCATGGATAGGAAGAATTAATATTATCAAAATGGCCATGTTGCCTAAAGCAATCTACAGATTCAATGCAATCTCTATCAAAATACCAACAGCATTCTTCAATGAACTAGAGCAAATCATTCTAAAATTCAAATTGAGCCACAAAAGTCCCCGAATAGCCAAAGCAATCCTGAGAAGGAAGAATAAAGCTGGGGGGATTATGCTCCCCAACTTCAAGCTCTACTACAAAGCCACAGTACTCAAGTCAGTTTGGTACTGACACAAGAACAGAACCATAGACCAATAGAACAGACTAGAGAACCCTGATATAAACCGAACTATATATGGTCAATAAATATACAATAAAGGAGCCATGGACATACAATGGGGAAATGACAGCCTCTTCAACAACTGGTGTGGGCAAAACTGGACAGCTACATGCAAGAGAATGAAACTGGATTATTGTTTAACCCCATACAAAAATGTAAATTGGAAATGGATCAAAGACCTGAATGTAAGTCATGAAACCATAAAACTCTTAGAAGACAACATAGGCAAAAATCTCCTGAATATAAGCATGAACACCTTCATCCTGAATGCATCTCCTTGAGCAAGGGAAACAAAAGCAAAAATGAACACATGGGACTACATCAAACTAAAATGTTTCTCTAGATCAAAGGCACCATCAAAAGAACAAAAAGGCATCCTACAGTATGGGACAATATATTTGTAAATGACATATCTGACAAGGGGTTAACATCCAAAATATATAAAGAACTCACATGCCTCAACACCCAAAAAGCAAATAACCTGATTAAAAAATGGGCAGAGGATATGAAGAGACAGTTCTCCAAAGAAGAAATTCAGATGGACAACAGACACATGAAAAGATGCTCCACATCAGTAATCATCAGGGAAATGCAAATTAAAACCACAATGTGATATCACCTCACACCAGTTAGGATGGCCAGCATCAAAAAGACTAAGAACAACAAATGCTGGCGAGGATGCGGAAGAAGGGGAACCCTCCTACACTGCTGGTGGGAAAGTAAGCTAGTTCAACCATTGTGGAAAGCAATGTGGGGATTCCTCAAAAAACTAAAAATAGAAATATCATTTGACCCGGGAATTCCATTTCTTGGTATTTACCCAAAGAATACAACTTCTCAGACTCAAAAAGACATATGCGCCCCTATGTTTATTGCAGCACTATTTACAATAGCCAAGATATGGAAGCAACCGAAGTGTCCATCAGTAGATGAATGTAAAGAGGAGATGTGGTACATATACACAATGGAATACTATTCAGCCATAAGAAAGAAACACATCCTATCATTTGCAACAACATGGATGGAGCTGGAGGATATTATGCTCAGGGGAATAAGCCAGGAGGAGAAAGAGAAGTGCCAAATGATTTCCCTCATTTGTGGAGTAAAACAAGGAAGCAAATCTGAAGGACCAAAACAGCAGCAGACTCAGAGACTCCAAGAAGGGGCTCGTGGTTACCCAAGGGGAGGGGTGTGGGAGGGTGGGTGAGGAAGGTGGGAGAAGGGGATTGAGGGGTATTATGTTTAGTACACATGGTGTGGGGGGTCACGGGGAAAACAGTGTAGCACAGAGAAGGCAAACAGTGAATCTGTGGCATCCTACTACACTGATGGACAGTGACTGCACTGGGGTATGTGTGGGTACTTGATTATATGGGTAAATGTATTGACCACATTGTTTTTTCATGTGAAACCTTCATAAGAGTGTATATCAATAATACCTTAATAAGAAATTTAAAAAAGAGATCAAAGTAAAGGAAACAAAAAGGAGAAATAGTATCTATCCTTTCATGAAAGATGCACAATAGTTACCAGGAAAGTGAATATTTTTGAAAAGTCTAGGCCAGTTTGGATTCATTTATTTTTTATTTATTTATCATGGAAGGCAGCTTGCACTTTAAGGATGCCTACCCATACCTTGTGTAGGCATGGTGTCATGAATTTTTGGATTCACATGGTTCCATTGAAATGAAGAAAGCAGAGGAGTAGCAGAAAGAGAATGTGAGGGATCAAGGAAAGGTGAGAACAGAGACAGCAGAGTGGCCACGGAGCCTGTCAGGAATCACTTCAACTCTCATTTACACTTAATGCCACCAGTGACCTCAGTCCATGTAGAGACCATATGCTTTAACCTCAAAGCCCCAGATGTACTCCTAATGTTATTATCATGCGCATATCACTTTTACATTAACATTGGAAACCCAGCGGCTTAGAACACTAAAAAGGATCATGCTGAGAAATGATATCTGATTTCTTCTTTCAAATTAAAGTTTTACATCAAAACCCGTCTTCACTGTGAATAAAATGGAGTCATTTTCACAATGTTTCTTCTCTTTGCACTTTTAGGTAAATTACAAAATTGACTTGGGCCGATGGCAAATGTAGAGGAATTGATCAAAACAAACAAAAAGACATTCCAAATGTAGTTTGAAAGCAAAGAAATGCATCCAGCTGATGATTCAGTGAATTTCAAGAGAAATTACTTGATGCAATCATGGATTCTAATACTGCAGGTAGAGTCGTATGAATCCCATATTGCTAAGAGGTACAACTTATTATAGACAAAGGCCACAAGTAACAACTTCAAAAAGTGTCCTGTAGCTGTAGGAGGAGGCCAGTGATTTGGCATTCATTAAGGGACTCAGTATACGTATGGTCCAAGCATTGATGAAAATTGATAACACAGGTGACTTTCTTAGTTCTAGATGCTTAGATTTGAACAGAGATCTGCCAAATTAACTTACTCACAAACACTAACCGATTTAGTAGAATCAGAGCATGATGGTAGTGTAATTTACTACAATGGTCAGATAAACAATAATTAAGTTTAATAATATTAATGATTACCAGATCCATACTATATGCTAAGGACTCAGGTGTATTAGATGCATTAATTTTAATCTTCACTATGTCCCCTAAGAGGTAGAGATCATATTATTGCCCTAATTAAGCAGCTGAAAGGACAGAGACACAGAGAGGTGACATAACTTCACAAAGGTCTTGTGGATGTCAAATAGTACAGCTAACGTCTGAGCTACATCATCTAATTCTGAAGTTCTGGCTTTTAGTTACCACACCATATAGCACAGACCAACAAGAATAAGACTGAGCTGCAATTCAGAGATTGAGTTCTTATCAAAAACATTCACACTGCATGGTGTAAGGGTCCAAGAGGAGAGGGTGAACAGATGGAAGATGGGACTTGAGGTAAGCAGGGAAATCCTCAGAGAAAAGGAATAGAATGTATTTTAAAGACCTCAAGTTTCACTGAAGCATGCATACACAGCAGAAAGAGATGCTCTCTCTGTTCAGAGTGTAACTCCACCAGGAAGAATGCATTCTGAGAGCAAACGACAAATTGAACTCACTCCAGGGGCTCTCATCCACAGAAATCAAGAAAAATATCTACAACACTTCCTTGTGATCAGTAAGAAATTAACAACAAAAAAATAAATTTTCCAAGAAAAATGTCCTTGAGCAGACTGACTCTATTAGGTTATACTAGATTATTTTTAATATTCAGTTCAGTACCAAGCACCATGGCTAATGCTCTAAATTAAAAACTATAACAATAATGAGGATGTAGGGTCACCAATCATCCTGATTCACCTAGCACTCCTCATTTTAACATGGAAAATCCTGAATCTCAAGAAACCCCTCTGTGGCCTGGCAAACTTGGATGTTTTTCCCAGGATAGTCCCAGTTTTATAACTGAAAGTCTTGTTTCCAAAGAACACTTTTAGCTCTGAGCAAACCAGATGGTCTCTCATCTTATCAGGACACTACATTATGTTCACATGCCATAGTAATTATCATGAAGTGGATCTTAAAAGGGTAAAGTTACATGATTAAACGTTATCAGCAAAGTCATTTAAAAAGAGGAAGAAAGAAGTCAATTTGAATATAGTAAACTGTAAAAATAGTTATATACTTAAAACACTGTGCAATAAAAATAAATAGATGTTGGAGCTATCAAAACACCTCAAAAATGGCATCATGAATGCTAATTCACACGTTTTCTGACACATTATTTTCAAGAAAATTGTCATTATCACAAATGTTTTAATTAAAGAATAACTCAGTAAATATTGAAATAAGTAGCATTATATGTGGTAAAAGCAAGGAAATACAATATTGTACATTTTAAAGATGTCCTTCATAGTCTTGGCAAACGAAATTTATAGGAAAATTGAATTAAAATATCTAAAATCAGCCCAAAGATGTGTTGAATTCATCTTGTACTTAAAGATTTAAATGTCCACTATTTTAAATGTATGTTCATAGGAAACATACATTCATGGGAAATTAATCACTTAATCATTTTACATTGGTTTTAGGTTACCCAAAAATGTTGCACATAAAATGAACACTGAAGACTTTTATAATGCTGTCTGTGCAAGAAAATCACTGAATATTGACTAGTCTACATTAGCCTACATCTGGGTATCAATGAACTGAATAGTGAATATAAGATGTTCTGGATGAAGTATGTTAGATCACTTAAATCATTTAGTTTGATCTCCATTAAAAAACAATCAGGTTCGAGATAACTAGTGGAGTAAGAGTAAATACTAGAACAGACAAAACTTCCCAACCCTGTCATCATATGTCCAAACAATGCCATTTAGTTGTGATACACACAGCTGGACAGACATATTCTATGGCTCATCTAGCAAAATTGACTCCCTCCCCCTCTTTAAAAGGTATTTTGAATGTTAAGCAAAATGCTGCACTATAACTACATACCCCTTCAATTAAAAAGAAAAACCTTTGCTTATAATTTAAACCCAGAGCAGGACAGAACATGCACCAAAAAAATGGTGTCTTCGGAACAACACTTCAAACTTAGTTTTAAAACATTTTTCTTTGTTTGAAATATTGTGACCTAAGGCATGAGGATTTGCTAACAAGTCTCTTTTGAAAATATTTTTATTGAAGTATAGTTAATATAAAATATTACATTAGTCTCAAGTGTACAACATAGAGATTGGACGATTACATACATTACAAAATGCTCACCGTGGTAGCGTACTTATTCTCTGTCACCACACACTGTGACTACAATATTATTGACTATGTTCCCTACTGTACTTCTCACTTTTGGGTATTTACACAAAGAAAACAAAACACTAATTAAAAAAAATACATGCACCCCTACATTTATTGCAGCATTATTTACAATAGCCAAGATATAGAAGCAATCTAAGTGTTCATCAACAGACGAGTAGATAAAGATGTGCCACATTATATACAATGGAATATTTCTTAGCCATAAAATAGAATGAAATCTTGCCATTTGTGACAAATGGATGGATCTGGAGGCTAAGTGAAATCATTCAGACAAAGAAAGACCAATGTCATATGACTTCACTTATATGTGAAATCTAAAAAAACAAAGCAAAGGAACAACAACAAAAAAAAACCCCAGAAATAGATTAATAAACATAGAAAACAGACTGGTGGTTACCATAGAGGAAGGGGTGGGGAGATGGGTGAAATAAGTGAAAGAGGATAGAGGTACAAATTTCCAGTAACTGTCTTTGATTAGTTGTGCTAATACTAAAAATGTGGCAGAAACAGAGGAGAGAGAAGAGAAGTTTCCAGACCAGCCTAAAAACAGCATTCCTCCAAACATCCACCTAATCAAAGAGACTCCTATAAAACAAGCAATGAACCATGCCTGTTTCCAAGGGGCATTGCTGGGTGAAACAAGAGGCTGTGGTTCACACTCAGATGCATAAAGTAGACTGCTCTGGGCTTAAATGATAAGCAAAGTGTTTTTCTTTTTAATTGAAGGTGTATGATTCTTAGGTGTAGTGCAGCATTTTGCTTAACATTGAAAGTACCTTTTAAAAAGGGGGAGGAGGTCAATTTTGCTAGATTAGCACTGGGAATAAGTCTGTCCAGCTGTGTGTCTTATAACTAAAATGGCATTATTTGGACATAGGATGACAGGTTTGGAAAGTTTTGTCTGTTCCAATATTTACTCTTACTCCACTTGTCTTGAACCTGATTGCTTTTTAATGGAGATCACACGACCACTCTGCAGAAAAGTGAAGAGAGTTTAATGGATCCTTTACTGTGATCAGGGACATAATAAAAGTGAATGGTCCAAGTGAAAAGAAATAGTTAGAAAAGCAGAAATAGAAAATGAAGAGTCAAAGTAAAATGTATTTGTTCTTCTACGCCTTTTGATATCTGGGATTAAAATTATATTTGCTGGCAGTGGTAGGGTGCCCACCATGAAGACAAGGACGTGCTGGCCAATGTCTCACTCCATCATGAGTATTTAAAACACTATGCATGAAATTCAACGACATTCGGGAGCTAGAGAAAAGGATTCAGATAACAGTACGAACATCAACTGAGGGCCACAGGTAAAAGGCAGAGGGTTCAGGGGGCAGAAGGTTCTCCATTGTTCTCAGGGGTAAATCGCAGGGAAGAATAGAGATAATGATCACTTTTGCCCAGAGCAGGTAGCTAATCAACCCAATGACTGTATTTTAAAACATGCTGTAACTGGAAGAGCACAGATATCACCAAGTTTGGGTCCAACGAGAGTAACAATTAGAATATATCATCTACATATTAAAAGATCCAGTAGGAAAAGCAAGGGAGTAACACCAATTGACAAGAATACTGACCCACAGAGAAATTCACACACCCAAGGAAGAATGGAATAGTGGGAAATACTTCAATGGGGAAGAAAGAAGGGAAAAGCAGCAATGATATGAACATCAGGACATACGGTATATGAAATTGAATTTCATCTAGATTTTTTGGACACTAACCAAAAGCAAAGTGCTGGAGTGGGATGTGTAAGAAATAACAAGATGAATAATGTATGTGAAGGGAGATTTCTTGACTGCAATAATGAAATAGTCAAGAAAGACCAAATGTGTAATGATGTGCTCCCTAAATTATCTGGGGAGACTTTATAAATTAGTGTTTAAATTCATGATCTCTGGAATCAGATGGTCTAGCTGAGAATACTGGCTGTCCCACCTATCTTCATGCCCTGGACTTGTTACCTAATTTTTCTTGGCCTCGGTCCCTTCATCAGCAAAACAGGGATAATAGTAGCATCTGCTTCACAGATTTGTTGAAGGCAACTAGTGAGATAATCCATGTGCAGAATAGTCAGAATGGAGCCTAGAGCAGAATTAACATCAACAAACATTGTTAGTGTCATTATTACGATCCATCATAGTCTACAGATGGAAGTACCTTTTATTCTACTAAAGCACAGTTCTAAACACATTCTTCATTTACTTTCCTGACAGCTTAATCAATCAAAAGTCTCAGGAAACTAGCATTATATTTGGCTTCAATTCTAATTCTTTTGGATATAGCCATAAGAGAAAAAGTTAATATATTGCCACCAAGAACTTTGGATTTTGATAACGAATGATCATCATCATAGATTTCAGACATACTAAGGATAGAAATAGATACCCAAGGCTCTCTAGTTAAGCATATTTCTTAAATGTACATGGCAGTGATGGATAAGGTCATTATTGGGTCTATCATATCAAAGATGGCTGTAATAGATATGATTAGGCATGATCTTATGGATAAAATCTCTAAATTATAATGTAATTTTATCTTTCATTTCAACCCTTTACTATTTATGTAGTAGTCTGGAGAGGTTATCATCTCACACAATGAAATACTGGCAAAGTAATTACAAATGATCCTTATAGGGAACATGTAAATGACCCAGAAGTGGGAGTCTAGAACACAGCAAAGCCATTGCAAAAAGTCTAAAACCTCTAAGGATGTCAATATGACTGATGCAAATAATGAATGGAGGTTTTTAAAAATATTAACAATAAAAACATTTTATTTGGCTATGATTCAAGCAAAGGAAAGAATATGTATAAGCAAGTTCCTTGTTGGGGGAAAATGGCATGCCATTCTTAGAAAATGTTACCTTCCTTTTAGTAGGACTGATAGCAGACCTATTTTAATATCTCCAGTGGCTTAACTAGTACATGTCAAGTTGAAAACTTCTTAGCATGGCATCCAATGTTCTTAGCTACCTGTCTTCAGTCTGCCATTACAGCCAAATTTGCTGTAGTTCTCCTTCAATTGGACTAGAGGGGATTCAAACTCAGTATATTACTTTGAATCACATGAAAGCATGGACAGTAAGCTCTTTTTAACTTACAAAATGACAATTTCATGTGGTTCAATATAATACACAAAATTTTTTAAAAAGATACTCACAGCTCCCTGTTAAATTTTCTGCAAATCTAGGAAAATTACATCCCAGGATTGTTAAGGAACCTGAATAGTTGACTAAGTGATTTTGGTTAAATAAATAGATAATTTTTATTAGAGTGTACTTGTTTTAGGAACTGAGTTTTGCTGGGTATACTCCATTTGTTCCTTTAGCATCACTCGCCATTCTTTTCCACCCTTTTCTGTGATTGGGAGACTAATCTACATTCAGTCCATCCACCGGCTTCCTTGTCCTCTGGCTTTTAATTGGATTTAGCCATTGGGAAGCCTTGGCAAGAGATCAGGCAGCGAGAGTAGCAGAGGCTGGGTATTTGGTCTGTTCCCTCAAGCGGCGTTGCCTGAGGGTGGCTACGAGTCCCCCCTAATGGTCACTGCTCTTCTCAAGGTTTCTGTGTCTACCTGACTCTCCAGTTCTGAGCTCCTGCAACTGTTCCCTCCTCTCACTGAGTAGGTCTCTGGTGGGATCCCCTACACACTGCCTTCACCTTGGTAAATGGTCTCTATTAAACCCTTTGTGAATTACCCTAGTTTGAATGTGCCATCTGCTGTCCGCTGGAATCCTAACTGATACCAGGCTACATTCTTTATATGTGTTATTCACATCTAATTTTTACAACTCTTAACGAAGGTTTGATTATTATCTCAAGTTTATGGATAAGGCAACTCAAGCTCAGAGAGGCTAATGAATTGGTCCAAGATCAAATAATGTGTTTCAGACCTAGTGATGGGGTTCTAGCAATTGGACCAAAGACTATGGTTTTAACGGGTGATGGGAATTTGCTAAATTAATTCTCTAAAGTGAGGAAAAAATAAATTTCAGAAATCATATACTAACTGGAAAGAAAGAATGCTGATCAGAAGTTTTTAGGGTGGATTATTAAATGTATAGACTGTCTCAGATGGTATAATTTGGGGGCATCATAGAATTATGGGAGCAAGATCTTAATTAGACTTTAGGAGATGTGCCATTTAATGCAACTTAAGGAAACACAGAGAAGACAGACATTACATTTACTAATGAAGCAAAGCTGGAACAGAAGACTAATAGAATCAGGACTTCAAAATGTTGACCAGCTGGAAAAACTAGAGAAGGTAAATGAAATGAAACCGAATGTCAACAAATATTGTGTTGTGCTATGTTTGTATTAGCCAACATTGTCTTGCTGGAGGCAGAAATCCAACTCAAATAGGTTTAAGCAGAGGAAAGCATGTACTGGCTGAGGTAACTGAAGATTCTAGAGGTGGACATTAAGTAAGAATGAATGAAGAGTCTCAAAAGATGTCATCCAGATGAGTTCTCCCCTTCTGTAAAATTCTTCTCTGCTGGCTCCTGAGATAGTTCCTATCACTATAAGGGTGGACATTTTGCCTTTCAGATTCAGGCCCAGTAGAAGAGAATACTTGTCCTTGAAATATCTCTACAAATAACCCAGAATTGTATATAATTGGCTCTGAAATAAATCAATTCTCCATCACTGTTCTATAGCCAGAGGACTGTGGTGCTTGGATTGGGTAGGCACTATTCCCATGCCCACCCCAGAGAGGGACATGACTCCACACAGCAGCAGGAATGCAAGTTGGAGAAGTGTGATACACCAAAGACAATCAGGAAGATGTAATTAGAAGAAGAGTGAGTGGGGTTTATATCAAGTAAATACCATGAAAACTGGTAATGGTGACAAAATTTGAAATAATTCCAAAAATACAGAATGTGGAAGACATAGCTTAACTACAGTATTATTACAATTTAAAAGGCTTTGGGTTTTTTTAGATGACATGAAACTCAGTGTGAACCAGCAGGGTGATACGGATACTCAACCCAGTTCAGAGTGAATTAATTAATCAATGTATGTGAAATGATCAATTGTTCACAGTAATAGAGGCAATATTTATATCCATCTGCATATATCAGATTACACCTGGAATAGAACTTTAGGTGCTAAATACATTTTATGAGAGATATTGAAGAGCTGGTGTCTACTGAATCAAGACCATGAATGGCACTTAAAACCTTAATCTTTGAAGAGTGGTTAAAGAAATAGGGATGTTCAGATGGGAGAATGAACATTGGTGAAGTTATAATATCTGTCCTCCAATACAGAAGAACACCCATGTGGAATACAAAGCTGATTCACACAAAGTAAATTTTGGTAACAGAGTAAAGACCAGTAAATATAAACTTTGAGCTCTATGTCAATGCTTTACAGAAGTTAGTAGTGTGTTTAAATATGGTAAACATGGAAGCTAGTGCTACCCCCCACCTTTGCTGTTAAGTGGAGGTTGGATAACCACCACTCAGATATGCTATCAAAAGAATCACTCAATTGGGCTAAAACATTGGACTAGAACTGGCCTTAGTTATTTCCTGCTTTGGCATTCTAGAAAAAATCCTACTGGTTGGACTCAACTTCATCTCCCATTGTTGAAGAGTAATGAGACTGTGGGCGAATTCACTTATTCTCTACAAACCTCACTTCTCCATCTGTAAAATGAGGATAATGGTCTATCCCTTTTAGATCTGCTGTACTAAATTATGAATGCCCATGAGATACTTAGAATAGTGTATGGTCATGTGTTCAATATTAGCCATAGTACTACATAGCTGATCACGGATAGCTAACTTTCTTTGCTATAGAGTTGGGTTGCTATACCTACTGGTATTAGAGGGTTTTTTTAAGTTTCAGTAAACATATGGTTAGTTGAAGGTCTTAAATTACTGTTCTACATCAAAAGGGACCATAATGTATTCATCTAATTCTTTTGCAACCTGCTATTTCCCTGAGCTTGTAGTCATTCAAGTCCAGTTCTTGGCAATGCTATGAAGTCTTCATGATGTATTTCTCTGCTGGAAGGCCCACAGAAGAGCCATAGTTTGTTTCCCATCATTTCACTCCCCTTAAGAATCAAAAGTCTAAACCTTCTAAAAAAGGACATTGACCAGAAGTCAATAAATACATCCTTGGGAGTTATTGTGAAGACCCAATTTAAGAAAGAACATCTAGATCTTTATATAGTCTCAAAATAAAAGAAAAAAAAAACTCCCATGTCTGAGACTTGATTTGTTTGATTATCTTTGGAAGATCACAGACTTATGTCAATTACTATTTGACCTCTCTTTGTTTTATCCTTTCTTTCACAAGACGTGTGAGCTTAGGAATCACCAAATCGAGGGACTAACTTAAAATTCGAATTCTCACAACTAGAATGCAATCCAAAACACAAAACCTTTCATCTTCTATAGCATTTGGAACTTTTCTTCCACTGTCAGGCTGTGAAGACAATGCTACATGCTGTTACACCTCTGTCAGTTTCCACTCCATTTCTAGCTGCCGCCGAGTTATTTAGAGATTCAAAGATATGAGCTATTCATGTGCAATGTTTTGTTCTAACGCCACCCACAATGTGGGACCTGCTCTACAGGTTTCATTATTGTTTCTAATGCTGAGGTAAGTGTTATTTAAAAATACTTTTTTTATGTACAAAATGCTGTCATCACCTTTGAGGATTATTGGGGATATCTTGCTTCTGTGGTTTTTTTCCCTTTAGATTTTGATTTCCAGTGTTTTCCCTTAAACCAACAAAGCTTGAAGACAGTGGGTCATTAGCAGGCTGGGACCCCACCTGCTCCTGAGAAATGAGACTCAACACTCCTTGCCATTAATAAGAGGTAGAGTTATAACTGAGATCTAAACAAATTTCTCTACCTCTAAGTTCCAGGTGAAGCGCTAGGGACTGTTCATACCAATTGCCTCTAGGGAAGAGAAATAATGAGGGAGGCAGGCTGAATGACTGAACATTACTGAACAAGCACTTGTTAGTATAGTAATTGTCAGCCTTGGCAGATTCAACTGGGAGGAAAATTGATGATAGCGGCTCAGCACAACTGTTCCGACCAAAATGACAGCAGAGTGGGCAGCGGGGGATCCGCTAAGTGGAATAAACAAATGGCCACTAAGAGGAAAATGTAAAATCAAAATATTCACTTAGGGTTTCAATTCAAAGCACTAATACACATTTTTGCAGACCAGATAAACTTTTCTAAGACTACTCACTTTTGCTGCAAGTTCATTAGCCATATGTTTTCAGACCTATTATTCCTCACTTTTCTCTCCCTGTTCGAGAATACTCAACAGAGACATTCTCTGAAAAAAGACAATGACTTGACACTACATCCTATGAATACTATGCTCATATAAAAAAGACATTGTAGATCGACTAAAACTCCTCTTACGGTGGTGGATTGTTGACATTTAACCAAAATGGAGAATCCACTACCTGTTCTGTGCACTACCCATTCTGCCCCATGTTTGCTATCTGGAATGCTTAGAGAACTGCCATTGAAGGAAAGCAATTTACTTTTCTTCTTCCACTGATGCTTTCTTCTTTCATTTCCTTTCATTTTCAATCTCATAAGCAATTACAAATGCCTTGAGATTTAGTGAATGAGCTGCTTTCAATACCTATGAAATTCATCATCTGTTCATTAACTCATTCCAGACAAGTTGCATTCTAGCTATGATGGGTAGAGGTGTCCTCAGTTTAGTATTTAATTTGGAGCCAACTGCAAGAGTTAACAACACGTACTTTTCTAAATCAAATTGTAATTTATTTTATGGAATAATTTTTAAGGCTTTTCTCAAAAGAACAAAGGAAAAGCTGAGATCAGAAAAACTTTAAAACAGATTATACTGCATGAGCTCCAATAGGGAACTGGGAAATATGTGACCATTTTAAATTACATCTGCTTTGAATAAACAAAGAACAGTTACTAAAATTTATATTGATTTTCAGGTGACCAACACTGAAGAATTTAGAGGGCAAATTATACTCGGAATTGGAATATAAACTAACAGTTCTCCTGATTACTCTATGCCAATAGTGAAGCCTTCTGACTTTTGATTAAATCTCTGAATAGATATAAGCCACATAATTTTTCCGTGAAAACTAAGCAGTTTTTAATGAGTTAATTTCTCAGGTTTTATCTAATATTAAAATTCTATTAATCCATTAAATATTATACTATATATCTACATAAAAATTCTAAAATTCTATTAATGCATTACATAACAGATTTCAGGCCTTTATGGCACTGTATAATTCAATTTCTTGTTGGACAAAACAGTGTTAATCAGAACAATTTTCCTTTTGAATGAGAAAGACTGAACTCAATGTAGCCTAATTGAAGAATAAAAAATTGGGAAGAGAATTTGATGAGCCCACTCCAACAAGCTGCCTCCCATTATCAACAGCTGCCTGGGACCCAACCTCCAGGACTGAAGCCAGGGTAGCAGCTGTCCCGAGGTTCACTATCGAAAAGAAGACTTGACAAAATGGGCTTCCCATTCCTGCTCTTCACTTCTCATAGGACTGTGGCCTCTGCGGAGACCTGGACAGTGGACATGCCTTAGAGGGAGGCTGCAGCTCCCGACCCTAATGCGTCAGGGGGGATGGGTGGGGCTGGTGGCCAGCGTGGGAAAGGAGCACTGCCACAGAATAGTTCAGGACTCTGAGCTCAGTTGAGAGGTTTGCTACTTAGATATGTTAGTGACACTAAAACACAGGACCTCACCATGTGGTTTCTTTATATTTTGAACATTACATTATTTTAAATATTTGTACTGCAAGTATACACCACTATTTCTTTACACAAATTTATGACATGTTCAATGAGCTCTTGAGAGCCAGCCTGAAATTTTAACCTCAATTTATAATTTCCTTTGTATATTTGATATACACCCTGGAGGGTGACCATCCTCTGGTCAGCACTGAGCGTTAATAAGACAAAAACAAAATCACTCTTATTTAAGTGACAGGTGTGTGTATGTATGTGAGGGGGTAGGTGGGGGAAATGGGGAGGGAGGGAGAGAAAGGGAGAGGGAGACAGAACAACAAAGACTGTGTGTGAGTGTAGGGGTGGGGGTTTGAACAGGAACCTATGCATTTAGGGTTATGTGGTTTCTCAGCATCAACATCAATTTTCCAGTTGGCCCGGGGAAGATTTTCTTCTGTAAACAATGCATGGAAGTAAGCTACCTAAGGTAAGAGGTGTTTTGGAGCACACAACAGGTACTTTGCTAAACCAAATTGTAATTTGGTGTACAATTTGCAAGGACTACCTTCTTACAAAGCTGGAGAATGGGCAGCTCTGTGATAGGGTTGGTGGGCAGTGGGGGGCAGGAATCATTTGCCTTGGGCGTCCTCGGGTATATCCATTTTAGGAAAGAGTATGCACAGAGTCAAAACTCTGGAAATACATTCCCTTAAGATCAGTCATCAGTGCCTTGGACTGTCGTTGGGTCCTCCAGCGAGTATGTGTATCCATTTTGAAGAGCATGTGAAAGTTCCAAAGGACAGGAGTTATGCCAGTTGTGTTCACTGGCATATCTCTGGGCCTAAGCACCTATAATAAGTACTCAATATATATTTATTGAAAAGCTAATTAGAGTGACTACATTCAAATTGCATTTCAATCAACTATCAATTATCAGTGTATGCTGTATTTTCCATAATTAAGGGAACAGAGTACTATAAATGAAGAGAATATGGTTAGACAAGCCTTTTCCTAAAGGGAAAATTAATCCATTCCTTGGTCAATAAATTTTAATTTTGTAAATTATATTTCCTCTTTGGAAAGAGAAAATACTCATTAACATAATAAATGCTCTAGAAAGTTCTGAGAAATTTTCCTTTTGAACTTTGATCATATTTCCAAAACTTATTTGAACAATGAATCCATTTTAATTCTCATTTAAATCATATTTATGTCCATGGAAACTAGTGATCATAGAGCATGAAGAAATAAAGTTTGGATTATTCAAATTAAAGTTAGATACATACCAAAACACAGTGATTAGTATTAGGTTAGCACTGCTCAATTAGAAAATAA
Organism: Smutsia gigantea; assembly: GCA_032199065.1. NCBI lineage: Eukaryota > Metazoa > Chordata > Mammalia > Pholidota > Manidae > Smutsia > Smutsia gigantea. Next base: position 24,091 of record JAVSCE010021666.1, on the reverse strand, counting down.
GAGAAAATCTAATTAGAAAAGCCATCTACATGGAAGTTTTTACAAAAACAGTGACTATTAATTAAAGAAGAAAGTTTTGAGCTCTAATTTGAATTGCTTCATTATTCAATTACCAGATGAAGACTATTTAGGCTCTTATAGTAAAGTACAAAAAGTATTACCAAAAGAAACTATAAATTGATAATAAAGTTAATTTCATATAAAAGTTAAAATTAAGTAATGACATTTTTATTAAATACTTTTACATAAATACATAATGAACTGATAATACTAGATATTTAAAAGCTTTATTGGTTTCCTCTTTCTCTGAGGGCAGTGTTCATGTGGCTGGAGCATGGGTAATAGGGAAAATGTTAATCACTTGATACTCATAAACAACTAGTTTTTCAAAACAAGTTTCGTTCCTGAAATTTCTTCAAGGGGAAAAACAAAGCCTGAAAGCATTTCAGCAAGTGAGCATGAAGTATAAAGGAAAGTGGTGTTTGTGTAATAACTGAATACTGTCACAAGGTCAACACCTTTGAGTTACCTTCTACTCCTTTATTTCTCTCTAGTTTCACTGTATCTAAGTCTAACCATTTCTTTCCCCTTTCCTGCTTCCATCTATTCTAAGACACTGTCATCTTTACATTGCTCCCAGCTGGAAGTCCTGCTTGAACTTTAACCCCAATTCAATTCATTCCCCATAGAGAACCTAGAATCTTGGTTTTACATGTATATCAGATCATGTCCCTTGTTCGTTCTCAAGCCTTCCTTGGCTTATGTAACAAAGTAAAACCCAAAGTCTTTAATTCCTACAGCCTCCAAGACTCTCAGAATCTGGTCCCTGGCTACATTTCCAACCTCCCTTCCAACATCTCAGCATCCATATTGTTTGTTGAATGTATCAAGTGTTACCTTGTTAGAGAGGTCTTCTATGACCAAACGTATGCCCTCCTTCCTCTCTCCTCACCCTCTACCACTGCTCCTTCACACATACTCTTTACCAGCTACTACACTAACCTGATTCACAGCTCACATCACAATCTATATTACTTTTTTAAGTCATCTAGTTACTTGTTTATTGTTTGTCTCTGCCACTAAAATGGAAGATGCATAAAGGTATAGCATGATCCCTGTTTTGTCTGTTGCTTTATCTCCAACACTTAGAACAGTAATAGTGAATGGCATGCACTCAATAAATATTCTCTGGAGAAATACATAAATAAAACAATTTTAAACATGAAAATATATACTGCTGCATCAAAACAATCTTTTACTTAGAATATATTCAAAACTGCCACAAAGAATTAACATCCAGTCCACTACATAACACTTTACATGAGCAAATCTACGTTCATAACCAAGTGAACAGTGGTATATAAAGGACCTGCTTTTTGCAGCAATCAAAAAAAGTCAGTTCAGTTAGAATGGGCCTCATTTGTGATGAAAATGTTGAAAATTAAGCCTGCATGCTACTTTAACACATTTAACCTTGTGCTGGTTTTAAAATCTGTCTACAAATTCTTGGATTACTGTCCTGTCTCCCTACCCCAAAAGTATAGCCCAACTCTACCCCCACAAGTGATGGCCAGACTTCGCGACTTGCATTACAGGAACAGAATGTGGCAGAATTGACAGCGTGTGATTTGTGAGGCTTGGTTACTGAAGATGTTGCATCTTACTTCGTGTTCTATCTCTGGGTCACCCGCTGCCACGTGAGGTTACACAAACAGCTCTACGGCAATGTCCATGTGGCAAGTCATTGAAGCCTCCTACCAACAGCCTTTTATGATGAGCTGGCATGGAAGAGGATCCTCCAGCCCTTGTCAAGCCTTTCAATGACCGCAGCCTGGGCTTCCCTTTTAACTCTAACCTATTGAGAAACCTGGAGCCAGAATCACCCAGCTAAGCCACTCCTAACATGCATAGACATTACATGAGATAATAAATATTTATTGTTTAACCATTAATTTGGAGGCAATTTATTATGGAGCAATGCATAACTAATCCAGACATACAATGTATCTTTTTCACTAAAAGAGGGAATTTCTGAAGCAAGTAATTTTCATAGGTAATTTTGATGAATTTAACCTCTTTGAACCTCAGTTTCTTCATCTGAATAATGGGAATGAGATCATCTATCACACTGCTTACTTTGAAGATAAAACAATTTAGTACACATGCACAATGACTATAACACTGTCTAATGAATTTTGACTTACTTGATTTTTCATCAGTGAGGAGCCAGCAAACACATTGTATCATTTTGTTTACTCCCGGTCTTAAAAGATTGATAGAAATGGAGTGAAGCCTAATTTCTAAATATAAAATTTAGTGCATCTTAATATAAAATTTAGTCCATAAACTATTTATTTGAAGTAAACTTTCCCATAAAAAGTTTTAAGTAAAAATGATATAACACTTGGGGAAAAAAAAAAGTAACACTATGTAACCTGGAAAGCCTGCTAAAGCCTATTAAAATATATACAGTCCCCCAAAGTAGTTAAATGGAAAATAACAATAGAATGGTAATATATTTGTAGAGTATTTTGTGCTCAGATTCCCTGTCAGGACTGTAAGATTTATGTCCAGCAACTGGTGGGCATGCTGCCTACTGGCAGCCTTCTGCAGGAACTATACTCAGTGGACGATGGCTGCCTTACCCATGTCACACTGACTTTCCTAGGGCAGCCATCATCCCATGACTTACCTCGGGGGGGCTTTAAATGTCCAGCTCCCTCGCTCCAAATCAGTGTAACTCTGAGAGGCATCCCAGCTCCAGAGCTCCCCCATGGGTGGCTGGGGCCTTTGTTCTGACTGCAGGGCAGCCCAACTTTTCCTGCTACCTGATTTTTCTTCCTTTTCTATAACCAACAGTTATTAATCCTGAAAGTATGCCCCCATAAACTTCCTACAGCACATCTCCATCTCAGAATTGTGATGTTGAAACACAGCAAACCTCCTCACAGGCCTCACTTTGTACCTCCCCTTTCAGGCCAGCTGGGATTTGAGTCCAGTTATAGGGCTAGAAGCATGGTGGGGGGGTGGGGGCGTCCTGAGCGGGTTCAGCACTGTCTTGCGTGGCAACTGTCTTAAGGGAAGCCGTGTCAGATTCCTCAGGCAATGCACAGTTAATCCCTCAAGTGGGGAGTAGAAAGAGATTGTTCTCTAACCAAGTGCCATTGTTTAAGGAATAGGAAATTTAATCAGAAGAGCACAGAGGGGCAGAAATTTTTTGAAAATTTTAATGGTAACCTGAGGAAAATTTCAAGAATTTATTAAAAAGTAGAGCATTTGTTGCTTATTATATGCATTTCTTTGATAATGTTATGTTTCCAGGATACTGGTGTATCAATAGCATGATTCATTTAGGTGTGCAAAAATCTATGTTTTGACATTATGGTGTTGTAACTAATATCATGGCCTTTAGAATCTAAGAAATGTGACTTCAAATCCAAATTAAGCTACTTATATCTGTTAATCCTTGAACAAATTAGTTAACCTTTACCAGCTTTGATTTTCATATCTATATTAAAATTATGTGATCACTAAATGAGGTAATATCAGTAAAGCATTTAGCTGTGTGCCCCACATCTTAAAACCTCAATACTTGATTGTTTTTGTTTTTATTATAAATGTAGAAAACAAAAAGACTGAAAGAGATTTTTCTGATATTTTCATGGGCTCATCTTAAAGGCAGGGACAAAGAAGAAATATAACATAATGCTGACTGTTTGGGCCTTTCCCTATATTTCAGAAAGGTGGCTGTCCCCCCAACATGAGATATGAACAATCCCATACTCGATAAACTCTTACAAGATACTCTAAGAGGTGACCGATCTGGCCTTTCTGCCATTATCCTACCTTTATTCAATAAATACAAATATAATAAAGATAAATCATTATAAATGTAAAGCAAGAATAAGCAAATAGAAACAAAAACAAAAGAGGAACTTACTTAGCGTTCTGGAGTTAGTAAGTCTTAGCATCAAAGAGGAAATTGCTTGCCTCTTCTCTTGCCCTCCTCACAGGACCATGAGACGTGCCAGGAGAGCCACAGAGAACGAAGACCTTTAAGAGATCGAAATGATGATTCCACGCCCCAGGTAGATGCCTACAAACTTGCACAACCAGTCAGACATACCCCAGAAGTCAGATGTCCACAGACCATGTTCAGCAGAGCTTGTCTTTCTGACTATAATGACTGGTGCCTATTTCCAGAAAATTCTGGAGGTGGAAGGAAGCTGGAACATTGTGCAATGGCAGAGTGGAGAGCATGGGCAACAAAATCTCATGGCCTGCACTCCCATGGTGGTGTGGCGGGGATAAGTGAGTCTGCCCTATGCCAGATGGATGTACAATATCACTGAGATGTGAGCCAACTTCATGGGACCCCAGCCCAAGAGGGATGCTCGCTCGGGCATGGCAGAAAGATCAATTTGTTGAGGGAAGGAATGGGTGTGAGTATAAAGAAGTGGTAAGTTAGAGAATATATTGCTCTAGTTAGGCAAAAGATGGGACCAGAAATCTGGGTATGTTTCGGGGGAAGGAGGGTGTTCCCAAAGAATGTAAAATTCACTGCATGAGAGAACCAGCACATGAATGCCTGTAATTACTGAAGGGCACCAGTGAACCCAAACTGCCCCAGTCATAAAAGATGGTTTGTCCTTTTTCTTCTAAGCCCTACTCTCCCCACATTGATTCTGGAAAAGGGAAGATGGATAGAGAGAATGAAAACAAAGCACACCGCCATCTAAAATCAGCAAGCTAAGTGGAGTGGAGGAATCTTTGAACAGTAACTCAGGTTCAGTTTTGAAACTGGATCACTTAAGAAGTGTTTTTTCCCCAAAGTGAGAATTTTCAAAAAATAAGCCAGTTATGATCCTTGAAAGTGACAAGAGAGCTACTGCATATTTCAGAGGTGTCCTCAGTGAGCAGGGAAAGGGGGGCCAACAGAGCAATGTTGAAAGGAGCTGTGGGAGGAAAAAAATAGCCTTTTCCTGTGGTGCATAATGTTCAGCTCATTCAATACGTTGGTTTAGTTAAAAGCCATTTCCAGGCAGAAAAAAAAGTGACTGCTTATGAAATAATAAGCATAGTTTTGAAAGATCAAAGATTAGGAAAAGAAAAAATGCTGTACTCCTTGTTGCTATGAAGTTGGGGGGAAAGGGAGGCATAAAGATGCCAGGTGAGATGGTTCCCTATCTGTGCACGAGGGGGCGCTGTAAGACCGCAGCAGCTTTGTTGTAAGCAGAAACTACAGGAGGAAACTGTAGCTGGGGGTAGGCTGGGAGGGTGGTGACTGCTAAGGTCAGTCCTGTGTACTTAGCTATTTAGGTTTACCTGATGTTTCCTCCTTGCTTGTTCATGACATGAGATGTGCCTACTTTAGAAAGAGAGCAAGCCATAAAAAAAAGGAAATTGAAAATACCTTTCTTTGGAAAAATAACCCAGGTTGCTAAATAAGTTTCACCTACCCTGGATGCTTCATCAAAATCAATGATGCCTATAATCAGAAGTGGCCCATTTCTGTTTAGTCTCCCTACTTCCTAACATTCATAAATTCAGCAACTGATTATGAAAGTCTAGATCACACTCAGGCACCTACATGACTATAAAAAAGCATTCTTTCCTCAGTGGAATTACTCTTTTAATGTCCTTGCTTTCCAATTTACATTAGTTAGAAGCTGTTAAAGTAATGGCATAGGCATTAGAAAAATCGAGGGAATATGGAAAGGAAGATTGTTCATGTCTGTGCTTTATTCATCACACTGCCTGTTGAATTTATATCGCTGACTTCAGATTTATCCAGTTTCTTTTCTTTTATGACTGGAGACATTAAGGGCAACCTGTCAGCTCTGTAAAATAACATTTGTAGTACTCTGAATCTCCCCAGTATAATATTTAATAACTGTCTTACATTCAACTTGACAGCAAGAAAGTAATAAAATGTCTAATATCATTTTATAGGTCACATAATACAAGAGTTTACTTTATTTCAACAGGGCAGTAACAGGTAAAAGATAATGAAGTCACTATAGGTTTGTATAACATAGTTTCTGAGTTGGCAACAGCTTTAGAAAAACCTTAGAAATCTTCTTTTGAGCTATAACAAAACAGAAGTGCATATTCCATTTTCTCTTTCTAATGACTCATAACACTAAAGTTAACCTCAGAGATGGTGCATTTCAATTTTCAAAACTTGATGCATATTGTTATGCAAACAAATCAACTTTTTAATGGAAAAGGATGTCATTCTCCCAGAATTTCAAATTAAATAAGTGAAAGAGGCAAGGAAGCAATTATTCTACAGCTATCTAGAAAGACAAAAATATCTAAGACATCTCTGTCCTGTACAGTAGCCACGGTTACCTGTGGCTATTGAAATTAAATAAAATTTAAATGCAGTGACATTAACTAGGCCATATTATTTTATTATGGTTATCTCCCTTCTATTTACTTTATTAGTTTAAACATAGATGTTTTAAAGGCTCTTTGAAAGTTATATTATTTCTAGATATTGTGGTGCCAATTCCACTCTTTGTTTCACCAAATAACACTGTCTCTTCATAGGAATAGGTACTGGGTAGAAAATTAGTTCCACCTCAACACTTCAAGCAACACTGCAATTTCTGTCCCTTCCTCGGCATTAAAACTCAAGATGCCATCCTCAGAGCCTATATCCACATGCGAATCTGAGAGCTGAATACTTCCCTATTTCCTCCTATCTCTCCCTCTCCATTTCCCTCTCTATTCCTCCCTCCCTTCCTGCCTCTTGAGCTCTAATACTTTTTATCATATTCTTTTGCAGATCTACTCTAGCAGTTGGATATGCCTGGCTTGTTACAAGTCCAATGCCATTCACTCACATCTGGTGAATCTGGTTAGTGACTTTTCTTTGATCCTTTTTATATCTTATTTTCCTCTTGCTTCCCACATTTGTGCATAGTCTAATTCCTATAATATAATCTTTATTCTATCTACTACTAGTTGAACCCTAATTGAACTCTTAAACAAAGGAGTACTAATGTTGTATTAGTGATACAGGAGGAAGGATGTTACAGAAGTGTTGGAAAATGCATAACCTTGAAGAAATGCATCTGACTATGAGTCACAGAAAGTATAAAAATAGTACCTTAAATCACAGGGGTAATTAACAATAAATATGGAATCTCAGACTCTCAGAATTGGTACAGATGCTTCAAGTTTGGTCATTACATACGCAGGCTTTATCTTTAATCTCCATCACTCTCAGCTTTAATCTTTTGTTTTTATGCCCTATGTTTCATTGTCACAAGATGGCTGCCATGTGTCCAGAATTTACATCTGTGTTTAACCAGTAAAAAGATATAAAGTGCAGGATTAGCTACAGGTATCCCTTATGTTGGAAAATATAATGTTTTAACAAATTCCCCAGTTGACCTCTCCTTATAGCTCATTAGCCAGTATTGAGACAAATGAAAAATAATTTTACACAGAGTACCTCAGGCTAATATGGATAATCTCCTGGAACTGGAAGAAGGGTCTACATACCCTTACAACAAAGGATCTCTCACCACTAGACAACAAATCAAGGTTCTGACGGCAGGAAAGGAATACATGAGGGGAAAGCAGAATGTTTTTGAATAGGCTATCCAACAGTGTTAGCCTTGGGGAAAGAAGAGGAGAAACAGGATATATTCAGGAAATGGCAAAACCCCAAAGGGCTGGAATGTATATGTATAGTACACAGGTGATATAAAGTGAAAAGAAGCAACAAAAATGGCATGCTAAAGATTTTGGATTTGACTTTTTAGAAAACTGAAGTTACTAGAAGAGCTTGAAACAAAAGAATGGTGCAAACATATCATTGGCTTAGAATGGTATATAATAGAATGTTTTAGTCTCAAAGGAGAAACAAAATACCTGCAAGATGACTCCCTCTTCCTATAATCTTCCCTATGGAAGAGTGAAAAAAAAAAAAAGAAACTCCTGGATTCTGGACCCCTTTTCTAGGTGCGGAGGTAGTAGATGAACCTCAGGGTGAATAAAGCAGCTCCTCCACATGGCTCTCTTCCCTGCCTGTGTTCCATGAAACAGCCAAGACTACACCAACAGTATAGGGGGCCCCAAATGAAAGTGGACACCTTCTTTTGCTCCCCCCTGGTTCCCTATTGCTTTTCTGCTGTCTGCTATAGGATGGATTTGGGAGTGCTAAGCTCTCAGTTGCACTTACAGAAAAGAGAAAGCTAGGAAAAATAAGCCTTTTGTTGCTGTACTATTCTTTATTGGCTGAGCTCTGTATTGTGTCCTCACATTGGTAATAGTGCTTTCCTAGAACTGGAAATTCATTTATTTCCCTTTTGACTTGCTAATTTTCCAAAAATGTTTCTCTTAGAACTTTAAAGGTAAGCTTATTTTTATAACCATTATCAATACACACATTAAAAAAAAAGTTAGTGGCCTTATCCATTAAAAGCACATTTTGGGTGCTGGATTAAAAAATAAAAATAGGTCCACTTATTTTTAAATGGCACACCTGAATTTTTTTTTAATTATGCCTCAAAGAAATCAATGCATGTGAAGCAACTGCTTTCCAGATACACTTTCCTAAATTTTAAAGCTTACTAAACATGGTATTGAGTGGCACACATGCTGCTAAATTGTTTTTGTTACAGAGGGAGTTGTGTACTCTGCTCATTATCTCAAGTTTACACTTAGAAAAATGAAATGGGTTCTATGAGAAATCTTCCTATTCTTGGACACATTTTGATGAGGGACCATAAAAGAGAAAAACTCTTTTCAAACAAACAGCTGTTATAGTCACAAGAAGTCCTATTACCACTCAAGGATACAAATCTTGAGAAAATACTTAAGATGTTGAACAAATAAAGAAAACTTCCTAATAAAATCAGAATACTTATAATGTTGAAACTTTGTTGAGGGTCACAGGAACCTAGATAAATTGCTAAAGCAAACCTCTGCAACATCTCCAGGTTTACAGGTAAGTTATGAAATTGTAGACAGCATTAGAGCTAATGACAAGGTCACTTCCAATTAATTATTTGTAAAGACCTAAAATTTCAACTAGATTCAATTCAATCACTTTTATTAAGCTCTCTTCTCATGTATCTTCAGAAAGCACTTAATACATTAAATCATTTAAGAAAGTTTCATGAGGGCAGGAAATGGGAGCAGAAAAAAGATGACGGTGTGAGAAGTGAGGCAGAAATCTCCTCTGAAAATCACATAAAACACAAATATACAGCAAATACAACGAATCCTGAATCCAGCAGAACAGACTGCCTACATCTTGGGAAGAAAAGAAAACCTCACAGAAAAGAATAAAGTAGCAAAGTCATGATCTGGTGAGACCCAAGCCCTCTCCCAACCCCAGCCCACAGGCAGGAGGAAGAGGAACAAAGCGGGGAGGGAGTAGAAGGCCAGGACCACTGAACACCCAGCCCTGGAGATCTGCTCCGGGAGCATGAACCCACATCACATGGTGCTCTGGAGATTAGTGGGGTTGGAAAGCAAAGATGGGTGGAACACTTGGAGAGACTGAGATTCCAGCCACTTGTGGAGAACAGGTATGCACAACTGGCCTCCATGGGACAAAAGACAGGCAGACAGTTTGAAAGACTTCCCAGCAGTGAGAGGGGCGGTAAAAGGGCAAAGATTACACAGAGCTCTCTGCTCAATAGAAAGGGCAGATAGATAAAACCTTCCTGGCCTGTTCATCCCAGTAGGCTGGGAACTCTCAGGGGCTTCAGATGCTCCATCCCTTGGCCAACAATGCAGCCCCAAGGTTCCCAACTCCAGTATGCAGCCTGCCACTCTTTCTTCCCAGCAGGTGCTGGTCCTACTCAGCTACAGCCCTACAATCTCACCAGGTCAGCCAGAGGGTGGCTCTTCCATGTGTGTTTGGCCCACTTTACCTGGCACTGGAGGCAGGTGTTACAGCCAGGAAGGCAAAAAAACCCTCCCAGCTGAGCTCTTTCCTCCCGGCAGGTGCCAGTTCCGCTTGCCTGCAACCCCTGCCATTGTTGCAGGTGCACTGCAGCTCCAGAGAGTATTTTCCCTGCTCATGCAATCAGCTAATGGCCCACAGAGCTGACTAAAAACAAAGCAAAAAAAAGTCATACACCCACTGCTGGCCAACTACTGGAGTTCCCGCACAAAAAATTGAGCTTCTGGGCACTAGAAGGCTCCACTTACACAAAGCTATATTCCATAGGGAACACTAAAAAATGAAGCAGCAAACGATTTTTGGTCTAAACAAAATTATGAGGAAAAACACCAGAAAGAGGGTTGAGTGAAACTGAAATCACCAATCTTCATAATACAGATTTCAAAATAAAAGTCATAAATATGCTCATGGAGCTACAAAAAAAAATATTCAAAATCTCAGGGAGGGCTTCAATAAAGAGACAGAAATTTTGAGACACAGGATCTGAAATGAAACATGCAATGGAGGAATTTAAAAGTAGATTAGATGAGGTAGAGGAGATGGTAAATGAAATAGAAGTCAGAGAACAGGAAAAAGAAGCTGAGGGACAGAGAGTAAAAAGGATCTCTGGGAATGAAAGAATAATAAGAGAACTGTGTGACCAATCCAAACAGACCAATATTCACATTATAGGGGTACCAGAGGAAGAAGATGAGAGAAAAATGGATAGAAAGTCTCTTTGAGGAAATGATTGCTGAAAACTTCCCCAGTCTGGGGAAGGAAATAGTCACTCAGGTCATAGAAGGGTAGAGATCTCCCAACAAAAGGAACCCAAGGAACACAACACCAAGACATATAATAATTAAAATGGCAAAGATCAAAGACAAAGATAGAGTATTAAAAGCAGCCAGAGAAAGTAAAAGATCACTTATAAAGGAAAACCCTTCAGGCTATCATCAGACTTCTGAGCAGAAACCTTACAGGCCAGAAGAGAGTGGCATGATATATTTAATGCAATGACACAGAAGGGCCTCCATCCAAGAATACTCTATCTGGCAAAATTATCATTTAAATTTGAAGTAGGGATTAAACAATATCCAGATAAGCAAAAACCACCACCAAACCATCTCTACATGGTATCTTAAAGGAACTTCTATAGATGGAAGTGTTCCTAAGGATAAACAGCTGTTACAATAAAAATGAAACCACAGTAAATGAAGTAGACCAATTAATTATTAAGTAAATACAAAATTAAATCAACTAGTCACAAAGTCAGACAAGGGATACACAAGAGCACAGAATATGACACCTAACATATAAAGAGTGGAGGAGGAGGATGAAGAAGAAAGGGAGAAAAAAAGAGGATTTAAATTGTGTTTGAAATAGCATAATAAGAGAGTTAAGACAGACTGTTAGATAGAAAAGAAGCTGCCCTTGAACTTTTGGTAACCATGAATTAAAGCCAACAAAGGCAATAAATACATATGTATTCTAAACGTAATAAGTACATACCCTAACTATAAATGGAGTGAATGCACCATTCAAAAGACATAGAGTAACAATGTATAAGAAAGCAAGACCCATCTATATGCTACCTACAAGAGACTCACTTCAAACTCAAAGACATACACAGACTAAAAGTGAAGGGATAGAAAATGATTTTTCATGCAAATAATAGGGTGAAAAAAAGCAGGAGTAGCATTACTTATATCAGACGAAATAGATTTCAAAACAAAGAAAATAACAAGACTCAAAAAAGCACATTACATAATGATAAAGGGGTCAGTCCAACAAGAGGCTATAAGCATTATACATACCTATGAACTCAATATAGGAGCACCTAAATATGTGAAACAAATATTAACAGAACTAAACAGGGAAATAGAATGCAATGCATTTATTTTAGGAGACATCAACACACCATTCACACCAAAAGACTGGCCAACCAGACAGAAAATAAGTAAGGAAACAGAGGCACTGAACAAAGCATTAGAACAGATGGACCTAACAGACATCTACAGAACATATCACCCAAAAGCAACAGGATACATATTCTTCTCAAGTGTACATGGAACATTTTCTAGAATATATTGCATAAAAGGCTACAAAAATAGCCTAATTTAAAAAAGATTGAAATTGTGCCAACCAGCTTCTCAGACCACAAGAAATACAAAATAAATTATGAAAAGAAAACAAAAAAGCCCACAAACACAAGGAGGCTTAACAACATGCTCCTAAATAATCAATGGTTCAATGACCAAATAAAAACAGAGATCAAGCAATATATGGAGACAAATGAAAACAATAACTCAACACCCCAAAACTTGTGGGATGCAGTGAAGGCAGTTCTAAGAGGAAAGTATATTGTGATAAAGGCTTACTTCATGAAAGAGAACAACCTCAAATGAAAAAACTAAACTCACAATTAATGGAACTAGAAAAAGAAGAACAAAAGAGGCCCAAAGTCAGTAGAAGGAGGAACATAATAAAGATCACAGCAGAAATAAATAAAGTTGAGAAGAATAAAACAATAGAAAAACTCAATGAATCCAGAAGCTGATTCTTTGAAAATATAAACAAAACAGATAAACCCTTAGCCAGACTTACCAAGAAAAAAAAGAGTGTACACACATAAACAGATTCAGAGTGAGAAAGGAAAAATCACTACGGACACCACAGAAATTCAAAAAATTATTAGAGAATACTATGAAAAATTATATGCCAGCAAATTGGATAACCTAGAAGAAATGGACAACTATGTAGAAAAATGCAACCTTCTGAGGCTGACGCAGGAAGAAAGAGACCAATTACCAGCAACGAAATTGAATTGGTAATCAAAAACTACCACAGAACAAAACCCCTGGCCTAGATGGCTTCAAGGCTGAATTTTATCAAACACTTAAAGAAAACCTAATACCCATCCTCCTTAAAGTTTTCCAAAAAGTGGAAGAGGAGGGAATACTCCCAAACTCATTCTATGAGGCCAGCATCACTCTAATACCAAAACCAGGCAAAGACACCACAAAAGAAGAAAATTACAGACTAATATCCCTGATGAACATAGATGCAAAAATCCTCAACAAATATTAGCAAACTTAATTAAAAATATACATCAAAAAGATCATCTATAATGACAAAATGGGATTTATTCCAGAGATGAAAGGATGGTACAATATTCAAAAATCAATAAACATGCACCACATCAACAAAAAGGACAAAAATGACATGATAATCTATCGCATGATCATCTCAATAGATGCTCAAAAAACATTTGAAAAAATTCAACATCCATGCATGATAAAAACTCTTAACAAAATGGGTATAGAGGACACGTACCTCAAGATAATAAAGGCCATATATGACAAACCCACAGCCAACATATTTAACAATGAAATGGTGAAAGCTTTTCCCCTAAGATCGGGAACAAGACAAGAATGCCCACTCTCACCACTATCATTCAACATACTACTGGAGGTCCTAGCCATGGCAATCAGACAACACAAAGAAATAAAAGTCATCCAGATTGGTAAGGAAGAAGTTAAACTGTCACTGTTTGCAGATGACATGATATTGTACATAGAAAACCCTAAAGAATCCACCAAAAAACTACTAGAACAAATAATTCAGCAGAGTTGCAGGATACAAAGTTAATACACAGAAATCTGTTGCATTCCTATATACTAACAACGAACTAGCAGAAAGAGAAATGAGAAAAACAACTTCATTTACAATTCCATCAAAAAGAATAAAATACCTAGGAATAAACCTAACCTAGGAGGTGAAAGACTTGTACTCTGAAAACTACAAGATGCTCCTGAGAGAAATTAAAGAAGACACCAATAAATGGAAATACATCCCATGCTCATGGATAGGAAGAATTAATATTATCAATATGGCCATCTTGCCTAAAGCAATCTACACTTTCAATAAAAATTTATCAAAATACCAACAGCATTCTTCAACAAACTACAACAGATAGTTCTAAAATTAATATGAAACTGCAAAAGACCCTGAATAGCCAAAGCAATCCTGAGAAGGGAAGAACAAATCTGGGGGGATTACACTCCCTGATTTCAAGCTCTACTACAAAGCCACAGTAATCAAAACAATTTGGTGCTGGCACAAGAACAGACCCATAGATCAATGGGACAGAATACAGAGCCCAGATATAAACCCTCACATATATGGCCAATTAATATATGATAATGGAGCCGTGGATATACAATGGGGAAATGACAGCCTCTTCAACAACTGTTATTGGCAAAACTGGACCAGTACATGTAAGAGAATGAAACTGGACTATTGTCTAATCCCAATACACAAAAGTCAACACAAAATGGACCAAGAACTGAATATAAGTCATGAAACCATAAAACTCATAGAAAAAAATATAGAAAAAATCTCTTGAATATCAACATAAGCAACTTTTTCCTGAATGCATCTCCTCAGGCAAGGGAAACAAAATAAAAAACGAGCAAATGGGACTGCATCAGTAGAACAAAAAAGCACCCTACAATATGGCAAGGGAAACAAAATAAAAAATGAACAAAGGACACCATCAGTAGAACAAAAAAGCACCCTACAATATGGGAGAATATATTCATAAATGACATATCTGATAAGGGGTTAACATTCAAAATATATAAATGGCCCACATGCCTCAACACCCAAAAGGCAAATAACCCGATGACAAAATGGGCAGATGCTCTGAACAGACACTTCTCCAAAGAAATTCGGATGGCCAAGGGAAGTGCAAATTAAAACCACAATGAGATATCACCTCACATCAGTTAGGATGGCCAACATCCAAAAGACAAAGAACAACAGATGTTGGTGAGGATGCAGAGAAAGGGGAACCCTCCTACACTGCTGGTGGGTATGTAAATTAGTTCAACCATTGTGGAAAGCAATATGGAGGTTCCTCAAAAAGCTAAAAGTAGAAATACCATTTGACCGAGGAATTCCACTCCTAGGTATTTACTCAAAGAAAACAAGATTCCTGATTCAAAAAGACGTATGCACCCCTATGTTTATTGCAGCACTATTTACAATAGCCAAGATATGGAAGAAACCTAAGTGTCCATCAATAAATAATGGATAAAGAATATGTGGTACATATACACAATGGAATATTATTAAGCCATAAATGGAAAAGAAATCCTACCATTTTTCAGCAACATGGATGGAGCTAAAGGGTATTATGTCAGTGAAATAAGCCAAGCAGAGAAAGACAAGTACCAAATGACTTCACTCATTTGTGGACTATAAAAAGAAAACAAAACTGAAGGAACAAAATAGCAACATACCACAGACTCTGGGAAGGGATTAGCAGCTACCAAAGAGAAGGTCTTGGGGATGGTGGGTGGGGAGGGAGGGAGAAGGGGATTAAGGGGCACTATAATTCTGTCATGATATAGGTAGGTCACGGGAAGGCAGTACAGCACAGAGAAGACAAGTAATGACTCTATAGCATCTCACTGTGCTGATGGACAGTGACTTAATGGGGTGGGGTGAGGACTTCATAATATGGGTGAATGCTGAAACCACAATGTTGTTCATACGAAATCATCTTCATAAGATTGTATATCAATGATACCTTAATAAAATTAAAAAATTGCATGAATACTGTAGGTGTCCACCATTCTCCATAGACTGTCAAAATTTAAAACGTTCGACCTTAATTTACCAAATCTAGGAATAGAATACAAAATATCTGTGGATGGATCACGTTGAAAGAGAAAGGTAACTCAATATTCATGAAGTAATTCAATGTGAACACTGAAAGAAACGACCATGTGTTGGCTTTGCACAAGGCTAAGGATGCATATTTCTGCATTTGAACTTACCTTCCTCTCTTACTATAACAGCTAAATTTAGAGGGCTCAAAAGATAAATAATATTGCAAAGTTTCCATCCCATTTCAGTATCTCCTGATCATCTTAATCCACGTTGTATCCAATGTGGGAATCTGAATACTATTCAAGCAGATGGCAATGTATGTAATCAGTGGGCAGTCTTAATGTCTAACATTCCTCTTAATGTATGAAACAGTAGTTTATATACAAACCTGAATGATTTCACTCACCTTCATACTAGAGGTCACTGAGTGACTGAAGAGAAATTGCTGGCATTTGCTTCCCAACCACACCTTTGATTATTAAACCCACTGCAAATTTGTCCTCATTTGTCTTCCCTCTACTCTTCTGGAGCCACCTTTGAAGTTAATTTTACTCATTCCTCTACACATCTCTCATTTCTTGGACAATTAGTATTAATTCAATATTTCAATGTACTCAGAAAAATGTCTCTATTATTTAGTTCACATTCTCTTGGGCTAGCAGATGACAAAGCTGAAGTACATAAGATAACTTTTATCCAAGGACCCAAATAGAGTCAGTAAAAACTCTCAGTTTCTCTTTCTGGATGTGCAGTTAAATGCTTAATACACATGTACATGCTATTTTCACTCTGCCATTATAAGAGGTGTGTTTAATGATGGCCTCATCACAGACTCCTTTGAAGTGAAGTCAAAGACCATTTTAATGCACTGGCCCCGCAGTGACTTCGTTCAGTAACTGATTCTGTGCATCAAGGTATCTAATGGAAGCTATCAAAGTCAGAAAAAAGATATGATGAAAATTCTTTTCTTGAGAAGGGCAATCATTTATACCTGGAATGCCCATGGTAGGTAAATTGTAATATTATTATTTTCAGTTACACATCTCAGTGACGATGAATTTAAGCATTGAGGAAATTGAATCATCGATTGTAAATTAGACTCTTTTATTCCAAATTATGCTACAGATACTAACTGAAGCTAGCTATCTTATGGTAAGAATGTCTGAGAAAGAGTAGAATTTCTTAATGGAACATAGAAATTTCTTAACTATACATGGGCAAATCTATGTGCAACAGACTACCATGACTATATTTTGGCATTATACAGTCCCTGGAAGTTACTTGTGGATTGAAAAATAGAAAAGAGCATGATTGGCTTTTAAACTACTTAAGATTTTGAACATATAAAAGGCTCTGTGTCCTCCAGCAGAATCATGTATATCTAGTACCACTAGAATTCTAGAATCGTAACTACTTACTGAAGAGCTGTACCTAAAGAAATATTATACTTCTATGGATTTGGTTACAGGGTTAAATTTTTTTAGAAGCAAAATAATTTAAAAAATCTATGATGTACTGTTATATAAAGGAAGCAAAATTGAACAAAAGAAGTAAAGTAATAGAAGTTATATCCAAAGGAAGAGAGGGAGGGAGACAAGAGAAGTCAGATAAGGAGAAAATAAAGAGGAAATATTAAAGGTTGGAGGAAGGGTGGAGTAGAAGAGAGAAACTAAGGACACTAAGAAGAAAAGACACATGTTGCCTAAGGCCCTTGATACATATTCTTCCCTGAGGCTGGGTGTTTGATTCTAAACTGAGCTTCTCTGGAAGACTGGGGGCAAGGTAAAGCCCCTGCTCTCAAAGTACAGAGAGAAGAGAAGCCACTACTGGCTGGCCTCATGGATGGTTTCCAGGCACCTCTAATCATTTCATAAGTTCAGAATTCTAGCTCCGAGCAGCTCAAATCATCCTTGAACTAGAAAGCTCCTCGGTCATGAGAATGCACCTCTCCCCAGGGAGAGACAAACCTTCTTGGGCGGGCTGAGGGTACCCTCAGAATACACCTGCTGGAAACAGGTTCTGGTCAAAATCCAGACCGTGATCATCGTTAAGTACCAAATTATTAATTAAAATAAAAATTTGGAGATAAATCCAATAATATTTCCCTTTCAGGTCCCTGATTTTAATTTTCTCAATTGCTTTAAGTTAAAATTAGTTTTATGTAAAGAAGAGATTGGTGGTGAGAGAAGGGGAAATGTGAGTAATTTCCTCTGAGGGAGGTTGAGGCAAGATGGTAAATGCCATAATTTCTCCATTGTTAATGCTTTATTTCTTAGGGTAAATGTGGTTAAAATTTCCAGAAATTCAACCACGACTGAAATTTAATAACTGTTTTACTTTTAAATAGTATATAAAATCACACTCAGCAAGCTTTCTTGGGGAGAAAAGCATGGGCAAGAAATCAAAAACTATGGGTCCTGGTCTCATTTCTGGCTCCAGTTACAAGAGTATGCAAATAATTTAGGCTCTTTATTTATCTTCACCTGTAAAAGGCACATAATATTAGATTTCCCACTTTATACAAGTTCACAGTGTGAATTAAAGGATGGGGGAGCTTGCACAATAGGAATTAAGAAATGTTAGCTGAATTGAAGAATACATTTGGAAACTCTGAATAGGTAAAAGCAGACTATTTTTAGTACCACAAAAAAAAATGTGGAAAGTAGTTAACTGTCAGCCTCATGCACTTCTCCAAGACAATACACTTATTTATACCAATAGAAACATTTCTCCTTTATAGTGTAACCTTTTACAAACAGGATTGTTTTGTATAATTCATAAACGGTTTTGCATCCTTTAAAATGGCAGATTATCCTCCTGCACTAAAAGGAACATCATTATTAAAACTCTGTTACTTTAAATTCTTTTCTGCTTGTATTAAAGTGCATTGATTTAATGTTCCCTGCACATTTCCAAGGATTTTCCAATTTTATTCCTGAGTATTCTGGTACCCTAAGTAACTCTCAGTAGATGTTAATATTTTCCTAGGATATTTTTTTCTGTTGCTGTGTACCTGTAAGATGAAGACATCTAGAGTGAAGTGCCCAAAGGGTTTTATGGAAACAGCGTCAACAGCTGTGTGATTTGCTTGTCTGTGCCAACTCATTTGCTCTGAAAAGGCAAAGACAAGCTGATCTCACTATGATCAGCTGGAGTGAAGGCACTGATTATGTCAATGCAAGAATAATTAGATATGTAGTTACCATAAACAGCCTTTGAAGTGTTTCAATAGCTATAATTCCATCCATTGCTATCATATAGCTCTTGGCAGAGAAGCCAACTCTCAATTTTTCTATGGATGGATCTAAGCAAAAAAGCATCTAGTCCATTGCCTAATACTAGGAGATTACAAGCAAATAGTAGTTGAACAGGAATTTTATATATTGGTCACTTCAGATTGATGTAAGTGAAAATTATAGACGCAGGCTGTCTCCACTTTTTACGTTTCTAATTCAAACCTTAAGTGGATACTGTCTAGTATTCCTACTAAAATTCCATAGTTTTATAATATAAGAAAATAACCTTCCACTTTCTCCAAACTTTCATGCTCCCATTCCACACCCAACTCTCATTTGATTACCTCACATGTACAGTTGACCCTTGAATAATGTGGGGATTGGGGTGCTGACCCCTGCACAGTCAAAAATATGCATACAACTTTGACTCCCCCAAAGTGTAACTACTAATAGCTTTATAGATAACACAAACTGTTGATTAACATATATTTTGTATTTTATATATATTATACGCTGTATTCCTAAAGTAAGCTAGAGAAAATTAAATGTTTTTTTCAAATTGTTGAAAATATCCCCCAATTTTTCCAATATATTTACTGAAAAAAATCCATGTACAAGTGAGTTCCGTGCAGCTCAAATCCATGTTGTTCAAGGGTCACCACTGAGATGAACATGCCCTTGCCTTTCCACCAGAGATCCATCTTTCATTTCCCATCATCACTTTTCCCCTCATGTGATAATGAAGGAAGTTAGCCTCAGTGAATCTAGGATGCATCCTTCCTTCTACTGGGCCTCTGGACCGCTTCTCTTTCACACCTTTTTATGAGGTACATTCATTCTGTTCAGTGGTTCTCAAAATGTGGCCCTCAGACTCGAAACATGAGCATCACTTCAGAACCGGAATCAGAATTCTGAAGGGTGATGTACTTTAAAATTTGAGAAACCACCGAGTTAGTCCAGTGGCCCTCAACACTACGTATTTGAGTCACGTGGGGATTATTTTTAAAAATACCAGTTCCAAGGCCCCACTCCCAGAGATTCTGGCTAACTGGTTTGGGATTGGCCTAACCATAAATATTTCTTTAAATTTCCTAAGTGCGTCTAACATGACACCAGCATTGCCTACAGCCTTTCTCTCTCCTAACTTTCAATCTCATTACAACCACTGCGTCATTCCCATCGACGTATATGCACACCCTAACCACTTAACTTTAACATTTTCTACCTCAAGATACCCTCAAATCCTCCTCCAGATACTGTGCACTTGAGACCATACACAATCACCTCCACACACTCTTCAAGGCACTCCAATCTGAATTCTCTTCTCAACACTCCACTGAAATGCTCTTAACAAAAGTTGCCAATAAACTCCATGTTGCCAGACCCAAATGTCGCTCCTCTGCCCTCCTCATTCCCCTTTATTTTCCTCTCTCCCTAACAAGTCTTTCCTGGACGCCAGAACACTCCGTGCCCACGGATGTCCTCCTGCAGAGTGATAGATCTTCTGTTAGTGTCCTTCTTTGTCCAACAGAGGAGCCCAAACAACTTTGGGGCTTATTCCTGGGTTCTCCTACCTTTCTTGCACACTCTTCCCAAAAAGGTTTGCATCCATTCCTTTGGCCTTGAATATTACCTAAGTAAAAAATGAAAGTCTGTAACAGGTTTTTATCTGGGCTTCACCTTCAAATATCTAACTGTATTTCCCCTTTTCTCTTACAAGTCTCACAGACATCTCTCTCTCTCCACGCAATGACTAGGCATTAGTGTCTGTGTTTTGTGAAGACTGTATCAGTGCTTTCTTTACTTCACCATGCTAGGCTGCACTGACCATGAACCCACTTGGAGTAGATTCCAGTCTCATCAAGAATGTTAACTACAGGCTGCTTTTTTCTGTCTATTTCTACTACTACGAAGAGCACCTTTTGTATTAGAAGTAGAATAATTTTTAAATAATCCTAGACTCAACAGAGAAGATAAAATTGAAGTTGTACAATAATGTTAATCAGCTGAATATATCACTATATTGAATGTGATTTTGTATAGTTCAGACATGTGTGAAATAGGTAAGGTTCCTTGTCAACAGACTACTCCAGAAATTGGTTGTCTTTTGTCTTTTTTTTTAATATAATTTATTTTATTATCATTAATTTACAATTACATGTGCAATATTACGATTATTAAACTACCCCTTCATCAGGTCCCCCCCACCAACCCCATTACAGTCACTGTCCATCAGCGTAGTGAGATGCTATAGAATCACTACTTGTCTTCTCTGAGTTGTACTGCCCTCCCTGTGGCCCCCAACATTACATCTGCTAATTGTAATGCCCCTTTTTCCCTCTTATCCCTCCCTTCCCGCCCATTTCCCCCAGTCCCTTTCCCTTTGGTAACTATTAGTCCATTCTTGGGTTCTGTGGGTCTGGTGCTGCTTTGTTCCTCCAGTTTTTTTCTTTGTTCTTATACTCCACATATGAGTGAAATCATCTGATACTTGTCTTTTTCGGCTTGGCTTATTTCACTGAGCATAATACCCTCTAGCTCCATCCATGTTGTTGCAAATGGTAGGATTTGTTTTCTTCTTATGGCTGAATAATATTCCATTGTGTATATGTACCACATCTTCTTTATCCATTCATCTACTGATGGACACTTAGGTTGCTTCCATTTCTTGGCTATTGTAAATAGTGCTGCAATAAACATAGGGGTGCATCTGTCCTTTTCAAATTGGGCTGCTGCATTCTTAGGGTAAATTCCTAGGAGTGGAATTCCTGGGTCAAATGGTATTTCTATTTTGAGTTTTTTGAGGAACCTCCATACTGCTTTCCACAATGGTTGAACTAATTTGCAGTCACACCAGAAGTGTAGGAGGGTTCCCTTTCCTCCACATCCTCGCCAACATTTGTTGTTGTTTGTGTTTTGGATGTTGGCCATCCTCACTGGTGTGAGGTGATGTCTCATTGTGGTTTTAATCTGCATTTCTCTGATGATTAGCGATGCGGAGCATTTTTTCATGTGCCTGTTGGCCATCTGAATTTCTTCTTCAGAGAAGTGTCTATTCATGTCCTCCGCCCATTTCTTAATTGGATTATTTGCTTTCTGTTTGTTAAGGTGCATGAGTTCTTTATATATTTTGGATGTCAACCCTTTATCAGATACGTTTTTTATGAATATATTCTCCCATACTGTAGGATGTCTTTTTGTTCTACTGATGGTGTCCTTTGCTGTACAGAAGCTTTTCAGCTTGATATAGTCCCACTTGTTCATTTTTGCTTTTGTTTCCCTTGCCCGGGAGATATGTTCATGAAGAAGTTGCTCATGTTTATGTCCAAGAGATTTTTGCCTATGTTTTTTTCTAAGAGTTTTATGGTTTCATGACTTACATTCAGGTCTTTGATCCACCTTGAGTTTACCTTTGTGTATGGGGCTAGACAGTAGTCCAGTTTCATTCTCTTACATGTAGCTGTCCAGTTTTTCCAACACCAGCTGCTGAAGAGGCTGTCATCTCCCCCTTGTATATCCAAGGCACTTTTATCAAATATTAATTGACTGTATATGTTTGGGTTAATGTTTGGATTTTCTATTCTGTTCCACTGGTATGTGGGTCTGTTTTTGTGCCAATACCAAATTGTCTTGATTACTGTGGCTTTGTAGTAGGGCTTGAAGTCAGGGAGTGTAATTCCCCCTGTTTTATTCCTCCTTCTCAGGATTGCTTTGGCTATTCGGGGTCTTTTGTGGTTCCATATGAATTTTAGAATTATTTGTTCCAGTTCATTGAAGAAAGCTGTTGGTAGTTTGATAGGGATTGCATTGAATCTGTAGATTGCTTTAGGTAGTATAGCCATTTTGACAATATTTATTCTTCCTAGCCAAGAGCATGGGATGCATTTCCATTTGTTAGTGTCCTCTTTAATTTCTCTTAGGAGTGTCTTGTAGTTTTCAGAGTACAGGTCTTTCACTTCCTTCGTTAGGTTTATTCCTAGGTATTTTATTCTTTTTGATGCAATTGTGAATGGAATTGTTTTTCTGATTTCTCTTTCTGTTAGTTCATCATTAGTGTATAGGAAAGCAACAGATTTCCGTGTGTTAATTTTGTATCCTGCAACTTTGCTGAATTCAGATATTAGTTCTAGTAGTTTTGGAATGGAATCTTTAGGGTTTTTCATGTACAGTATCATGTCATCTGCAAATAGTGACAATTTGACTTCTTCTTTACGAATCTGGATGCCTTGTATGTCTTTGTTTTGTCTGATTCCTGTGGCTAGGACCTCCAGTACTATGTTGAATAACAGTGGAGAGAGTGGGCATCCTTGTCTTGTTCCCGATCTTAGATGAAAAGCTTTCAGCGTCTCGCCGTTAAGTATGATGTTAGCTGTGGGTTTGTCATATATAGCCTTTATGATGTTGAGGTACTTGCCCTCTATACCCATTTTGTTGAGAGTTTTAATCATGAATGGATGCTGAATTTTGTCAAATGCTTTTTCAGCATCTATGGAGATGATCATATGGTTTTTGTTCTTTTTTTTGATGTGGTGGATGATGTTGTTGGATTTTGAATGTTGTCCCATCCTTGCATCCCTGGGATGAATCCCACTTGATCATGGTGTATGATCCTCTTGATGTATTTTTGAATTCAGTTTGCTAATATTTTGTTGAGTATTTTGCATCTACATTCATCAGGGATATTGGTCTGTAATTTTCTTTTTTGGTGAGGTCTTTGCCTGGTTTTGGTATTAGAGTGATGCTGGCTTCATAGAATGAGTTTGGAAGTATTCCCTCCTCTTCTATTTTTGGAAAACTTTAAGGAGAATCGGTGTTATTTCTTCTCTATATGTCTGGTAGAATTCAGAGGTGAATCCGTCAGGCCCAGGGTTTTGTTCTTGGGTAGTTTTTTGATTACCAATTCGATTTCGTCACTGGTGATTGGTCTGTTTAGTTTTTCTGTTTCTTGCTTGGTCAGTCTTGGAAGGTTGTATTTTTCTAAGAAGTTGTCCATTTCTTCTATGTTTTCCAACTTGTTAGCATATAGATTCTCATAATATTCTCTTATGATTCTTTGTATTTCTGTGGGGTCCGTCGTGATTTTCCTTTCTCATTTCTGATTGTGTTTATGTGTGTAGATTCTCTTTTTCTCTTAATGAGTCTGGCTAGGGGTTTATCTATTTTGTTTATTTTTTCAAAGAACCAGCTCTTGGTTTTATTGATTTTTTCTAGTGTTTGATTCTTCTCAATTTTATTTATTTCTTCTCTAATCTTTATTATGTCCCTC